>OY755242.1:72229888-72492388 GCA_963576725.1 Azorinus chamasolen | reverse complement strand
CGCGGCTCCGTCCCGGTGTTTGCTAAGGTAGCGGGGACCGGGCCCCGGCCGGCGGCTCGGTCCCGCGGAATAGCCGGGTGCTGGCACGGGGAGCCGGCCGCGAGGGCCCCGCGCGGCTCCGTCCCAGTGTTTGGGCACGGTAGCGGGGACCGGGCCCCGGCCGGCGGCTCGGTCCCGTGGAATGGCCGGGTGCGTGCACGGGGAGCCGGCCGAGAGGGCCCGCGCGGCTCCGTCCCGGTGTTTGGCACGGTGGCGGGGACGGACCCCGTCCGGCGGCTCGGTCCCGTGGAATAGCCCGGTGTTTTCACGGGAGCGGATCGGTCCCGTGGAAAGGCCCCGGTGCTGGCGCGGGAGCGGCCCCGAGCGTCATCGTCCCGTGAAAGATCCCCGGTGCCTCGTCATCGCTGACGATGCAATGGTAGGTGCTATACATAGGTGGGTGAACCACGCCGCCGCAAGCCTGGCTGAGCGGCACGGGCCACGGCCTCGCTGACAGCCTATTTGCCGTGCACCGACCGTCCCGCGGGGCGGAAGGGCCAGCGCGGCCAGGTACCGTGGAACTCTCCGCTGAAGCTGGCACGGGGAGCCGGCCGCGCGGCTCCGTCCCGGTGTCTTGCACGGTAGCGGGGACCGGGCCCCCGGCCGGCGGCTCGGTCCCGTGGAATAGCCCGATGCTGGTACGGGGAGCCGGCCGCGACGGCCCGCGCGGCTCCGTCCCGGTGTTTGCCACGGTAGCGGGGACCGGACCCCGGCCGGCGGCTCGGTCCCGTGGAATAGCCCGATGCTGGCACGGGGAGCCGGCCGCGACGGCCCGCGCGGCTTCGTCCCGGTGTCTGGCACGGTAGCGGGGACCGGGCCCCGGCCGGCGGCTCGGTCCCGTGGAATAGCCCGATGCTGGCACGGGGAGCCGGCCGCGAGGGCCCGCGCGGCTTCCTCCCGGTGTCCGGCACGGTAGCGGGGACCGGGCCCCGGCCGGCGGCCCGGTCCCGTGGAATAGCCGGGTGATGTCACGGGGAGCCGGCCGCGACGGCCCGCGCGGCCTCCGTCCCGGTGTTTGGCACGGCAGCGGGGACCGGGCCCCGGCCGGCGGCTCGGTCCGGTGGAATAGCCCGGTGTTGTCACGGGAGCGGCTCGGTCCCGTGGAAAGGCCCCGGTGCTGGCGCGGGAGCGGCCCCGAGCGTCACCGTCCCGTGAAAGATCCCCGGTGCCTCGTCATCGCTGACGATTCAATGGTAGGTGCTATACATAGGTGGGTGCACCACGCCGCCGCAAGCCTGGCTGAGCGGCACGGGCCACGGCCTCGCTGACAGCCTATTTGCCGTGCACCGACCGTACCACGTGGCGGAAGGGCCAGTGCGGCCAGGTACCGTGGAACTCTCCGCTGAAGCTGGGACGGGGAGCCGGCCGCGCGGCTCCGTCCCGGTGTCTTGCACGGTAGCGGGGACCGGGTCCCCGGCCGGCGGCTCGGTCCCGTGGAATAGCCCGATGCTGGCACGGGGAGCCGGCCGCGACGGCCCGCGCGGCTCCGTCCCGGTGTTTGCCACGGTAGCGGGGACCGGACCCCGTCCGGCGGCTCGGTCCCGTGGAATAGCCGGGTGCTGGCACGGGGAGCCGGCCGCGACAGCCCGCGCGGCTCCGTCCCGGTGTTTGGCACGGTAGCGGGGACCGGGCCCCGGCCGGCGGCTCGGTCCCGTGGAATGGCCGGGTGCTGGCACGGGGAGCCGGCCGCGACGGCCCGCGCGGCTCCGTCCCGGTGTTTGGCACGGTAGCGGGGACCGGGCCCGTCCGGCGGCTCGGTCCCATGGAATAGCCGGGTGCTGGCACGGGGAGCCGGCCGCGACGGCCCGCGCGGCTCCGTCCAGGTGTTTGGCACGGTAGCGGGGACCGGGCCTCGGCCGGCGGCTCGGTCCCGTGGAATAGCCGGGTGCTGGCACGGGAGCGGCTCGGTCCCGTGGAAAGGCCCCCGGTGCAGGCGCGGGAGCGGCCCCGAGCGTCATCGTCCCGTGAAAGATCCCCGGTGCCTCGTCATCGCTGACGATGCATTGGTAGGTGCTATACATAGGTGGGTGCACCACGCCGCCGCAAGCCTGGCTGAGCGGCACGGGCCACGGCCTCGCTGACAGCCTATTTGCCGTGCACCGACCGTCCCGCGCGGCGGAAAGGCCATCGCGGCCAGGTACCGTGGAACTCTCCGCTGAAGCTGGCACATGGGAGCCGACCGCGCGGCTCCGTCCCGGTGTTTGGCACGGTAGCGGGGATCGGGCCCCGGCCGGCGGCTCGGTCCCGTGGAATAGCCCGATACTGGCACGGGGAGCCGGCCGCGACGGCCCGCGCGGCTTCGTCCCGGTGTCTGGCACGGTAGCGGGGACCGGGCCCCGGCCGGCGGCTCGGTCCCGTGGAATAGCCCGATGCTGGCACGGGGAGCCGGCCGCGACGGCCCGCGCGGCTCCGTCCCGGTGTTTGCCACGGTAGCGGGGACCGGACCCCGTCCGGCGGCTCGGTCCCGTGGAATAGCCGGGTGCTGGCACGGGGAGCCGGCCGCGACAGCCCGCGCGGCTCCGTCCCGGTGTTTGGCACGGTAGCGGGGACCGGGCCCCGGCCGGCGGCTCGGTCCCGTGGAATGGCCGGGTGCTGGCACGGGGAGCCGGCCGCGACGGCCCGCGCGGCTCCGTCCCGGTGTTTGGCACGGTAGCGGGGACCGGGCCCCGTCCGGCGGCTCGGTCCCATGGAATAGCCGGGTGCTGGCACGGGGAGCCGGCCGCGACGGCCCGCGCGGCTCCGTCCAGGTGTTTGGCACGGTAGCGGGGACCGGGCCTCGGCCGGCGGCTCGGTCCCGTGGAATAGCCGGGTGCTGGCACGGGAGCGGCTCGGTCCCGTGGAAAGGCCCCCGGTGCAGGCGCGGGAGCGGCCCCGAGCGTCATCGTCCCGTGAAAGATCCCCGGTGCCTCGTCATCGCTGACGATGCATTGGTAGGTGCTATACATAGGTGGGTGCACCACGCCGCCGCAAGCCTGGCTGAGCGGCACGGGCCACGGCCTCGCTGACAGCCTATTTGCCGTGCACCGACCGTCCCGCGCGGCGGAAAGGCCATCGCGGCCAGGTACCGTGGAACTCTCCGCTGAAGCTGGCACATGGGAGCCGACCGCGCGGCTCCGTCCCGGTGTTTGGCACGGTAGCGGGGATCGGGCCCCGGCCGGCGGCTCGGTCCCGTGGAATAGCCCGATACTGGCACGGGGAGCCGGCCGCGACGGCCCGCGCGGCTTCGTCCCGGTGTCTGGCACGGTAGCGGGGACCGGGCCCCGGCCGGCGGCTCGGTCCCGTGGAATAGCCGGGTGCTGGCACGGGGAGTCGGCCGCGACGGCCCGCGCGGCCTCCGTCCCGGTGTTTGGCACGGCAGCGGGGACCGGGCCCCGGCCGGCGGCTCGGTCCCGTGGAAAAGCCCGGTGTTGTCACGGGAGCGGCTCGGTCCCGTGGCAAGGCCCCGGTGCTGGCGCGGGAGCGGCCCCGAGCGTCACCGTCCCGTGAAAGATCCCCGGTGCCTCGTCATCGCAATGGTAGGTGCTATACATGGGTGGGTGCACCACGCCGCCGCAAGCCTGGCTGAGCGGCACGGGCCACGGCCTCGCTGACAGCGTATTTGCCGTGCACCGACCGTCCCGCGCGGCGGAAGGGCCAGCGCGGCCAGGTACCGTAGAACTCTCCGCTGAAGCTGGGACGGGGAGCCGGCCGCGCGGCTCCGTCCCGGTGTCTGGCACGGTAGCGGGGACCGGGCCCCCGGCCCCCGGCCGGCGGCTCGGTCCCGTGGAATAGCCCGATGCTGGCACGGGGAGCCGGCCGCGACGGCCCGCGCGACTTCGTCCCCGTACCCGAGCGTCACCGTCCCGTGAAAGATCCCCGGTGCCTCGTCATCGCTGACGATGCAATGGTAGGTGCTATACATAGGTGGGTGCACCACGCCGCCGCAAGCCTGGCCACGGCCTCGCTGACAGCGTATTCGCCGTGCACCGGCCGTCCCCCGCGGCGGAAGGGCCAGCGCGGCCAGGTACCGTGGAACTCCCCGCTGCTGTTGCGGCTGGCACGGGGTCTGGGGCCGGCGCGGCTCCGTCCCGGTGTTTGGCACGTGCAGCGGGGACGGTGGCCGGCGGCTCGGTGCCGTGGAATAGCCCGGTGTTGGCACGGGAGCGGCTCGGTCCCGTGGAAAGGCCCCGATGCTGGCACGGGGAGCCGGCCGCGACGGCCCGCGCGTCTTCGTCCCGGTGTTTGGCACGGTAGCGGGGGACCGGGCCCCGGCCGGCGGCTCGGTCCCGTGGAATAGCCGGGTGCTGGCACGGGGAGCCGGCCGCGACGGCCCGCGCGGCTCCGTCCCGGTGTTTGGCACGGTAGCTGGCTGCCAGTTGCCAGTTGACGGTTCGCCAGTAAACACAATTTCGGAAGTTACATTTGAATTGGCAGCTGGCTGCCAGTTGCCAGTTGACGGTTCGCCTGTAAACACAGTTTCTTATGCTATATTTGAATTGGCAGCTGGCTGCCAGTTGCCAGTTGACTATTCGTGATCAACTCTGTGTTAATATGTTAAGAGCGAATTGTCAGCTGGCTGCCAGTTGCCAGTTGACAATTCACATAAACATGTATGAATGTACAATGAAAGTCGAATTGGCAGCTGGCTGCCAGTTGCCAGTTGACGGTTCGCCAGTAAACACAATTTCGGAAGTTACATTTGAATTGGCAGCTGGCTGCCAGTTGCCAGTTGACGGTTCGCCTGTAAACACAGTTTCTTATGCTATATTTGAATTGGCAGCTGGCTGCCAGTTGCCAGTTGACTATTCGTGATCAACTCTGTGTTAATATGCTAAGAGCGAATTGTCAGCTGGCTGCCAGTTGCCAGTTGACAATTCACATAAACAGGTATCTTGGTATAATAAAAGTCAAATTGGCAGCTGGCTGCCAGTTGCCAGTTGACGGTTCGCCAGTAAACACAATTTCGGAAGTTACATTTGAATTGGCAGCTGGCTGCCAGTTGCCAGTTGACGGTTCGCCTGTAAACACAGTTTCTTATGCTATATTTGAACTGGCAGCTGGCTGCCAGTTGCCAGTTGACTATTCGTGATCAACTCTGTGTTAATATGTTAAGAGCGAATTGTCAGCTGGCTGCCAGTTGCCAGTTGACAATTCACATAAACAGATATCCAGGTAAAATAAAAGTCGAATTGGCAGCTGGCTGCCAGTTGCCAGTTGACGGTTCGCCAGTAAACACAATTTCGGAAGTTACATTTGAATTGGCAGCTGGCTGCCAGTTGCCAGTTGACGGTTCGCCTGTAAACACAGTTTCTTATGCTATATTTGAATTGGCAGCTGGCTGCCAGTTGCCAGTTGACTATTCGTGATCAACTCTGTGTTAATATGTTAAGAGCGAATTGTCAGCTGGCTGCCAGTTGCCAGTTGACAATTCACATAAACATGTATGAAGGTATAATAAAAGTCGAATTGGCAGCAGTAAACACAATTTCGGAAGTTACATTTGAATTGGCAGCTGGCTGCCAGTTGCCAGTTGACGGTTCGCCTGTAAACACAGTTTCTTATGCTATATTTGAATTGGCAGCTGGCTGCCAGTTGCCAGTTGACTATTCGTGATCAACTCTGTGTTAATATATTAAGAGTGAATTGTCAGCTGGCTGCCAGTTGCCAGTTGACAATTCACATAAACAGGTATCTAGGTAAAATAAAGTCGAATTGGCAGCTGGCTGCCAGTTGCCAGTTGACGGTTCGCCAGTAAACACAATTTCGGAAGTTACATTTGAATTGGCAGCTGGCTGCCAGTTGCCAGTTGACGGTTCGCCTTTAAACACAGTTTCTTATGCTATATTTGAATTGGCAGCTGGCTGCCAGTTGCCAGTTGACTATTCGTGATCAACTCTATGTTAATATGTTAAGAGCGAATTGTCAGCTGGCTGCCAGTTGCCAGTTGACAATTCACATAAACATGTATGAAGGTATAATAAAAGTCGAATTGGCAGCTGGCTGCCAGTTGCCAGTTGACGGTTCGCCAGTAAACACAATTTCGGAAGTTACATTTGAATTGGCAGCTGGCTGCCAGTTGCCAGTTGACGGTTCGCCTGTAAACACAGTTTCTTATGCTATATTTGAATTGGCAGCTGGCTGCCAGTTGCCAGTTGACTATTCGTGATCAACTCTGTGTTAATATGTTAAGAGCGAATTGTCAGCTGGCTGCCAGTTGCCAGTTGACAATTCACATAAACAGGTATCTAGGTATAATAAAAGTCGAATTGGCAGCTGGCTGCCAGTTGCCAGTTGACGGTTCGCCATTAAACACAATTTCGGAAGTTACATTTGAATTGGCAGCTGGCTGCCAGTTGCCAGTTGACGGTTCGCCAGTAAACACAATTTCGGAAGTTACATTTGAATTGGCAGCTGGCTGCCAGTTGCCAGTTGACGGTTCGCCTGTAAACACAGTTTCTTATGCTATATTTGAATTGGCAGCTGGCTGCCAGTTGCCAGTTGACTATTCGTGATCAACTCTGTGTTAATATGTTAAGAGCGAATTGTCAGCTTGCTGCCAGTTGCCAGTTGACAATTCACATAAACATGTATGAAGGTACAATGAAAGTCGAATTGGCAGCTAGCTGCCAGTTGCCAGTTGACGGTTCGCCAGTAAACACAATTTCGGAAGTTACATTTGAATTGGCAGCTGGCTGCCAGTTGCCAGTTGACGGTTCGCCTTTAAACACAGTTTCTTATGCTATATTTGAATTGGCAGCTGGCTGCCAGTTGCCAGTTGACTATTCGTGATCAACTATGTGTTAATATGTTAAGAGCGAATTGTCAGCTGGCTGCCAGTTGCCAGTTGACAATTCACATAAACAGGTATCTAGGTATAATAAAAGTCGAATTGGCAGCTGGCTGCCAGTTGCCAGTTGACGGTTCGCCAGTAAACACAATTTCGGGAGTTACATTTGAATTGGCAGCTGGCTGCCAGTTGCCAGTTGACGGTTCGCCTGTAAACACAGTTTCTTATGCTATACTTGAATTGGCAGCTGGCTGCCAGTTGCCAGTTGACTATTCGTGATCAACTCTGTGTTAATATGTTAAGAGCGAATTGTCAGCTGGCTGCCAGTTGCCAGTTGACAGTTCACATAAACATGTATGAAGGTATAATAAAAGTCGAATTGGCAGCTGGCTGCCAGTTGCCAGTTGACGGTTCGCCAGTAAACACAATTTCGGAAGTTACATTTGAATTGGCAGCTGGCTGCCAGTTGCCAGTTGACGGTTCGCCTGTAAACACAGTTTCTTATGCTATATTTGAATTGGCAGCTGGCTGCCAGTTGCCAGTTGACTATTCGTGATCAACTCTGTGTTAATATATTAAGAGCGAATTGTCAGCTGGCTGCCAGTTGCCAGTTGACAATTCACATAAACAGGTATCTAGGTAAAATAAAAGTCGAATTGGCAGCTGGCTGCCAGTTGCCAGTTGACGGTTCGCCAGTAAACACAATTTCGGAAGTTAACTTTGAATTGGCAGCTGGCTGCAAGTTGCCAGTTGACGGTTCGCCTGTAAACACAGTTTCTTATGCTATATTTGAATTGGCAGCTGGCTGCCAGTTGCCAGTTGACTATTCGTGATCAACTCTATGTTAATATGTTAAGAGCGAATTGTCAGCTGGCTGCCAGTTGCCAGTTGACAATTCACATAAACATGTATGAAGGTATAATAAAAGTCGAATTGGCAGCTGGCTGCCAGTTGCCAGTTGACGGTTCGCCAGTAAACACAATTTCGGAAGTTACATTTGAATTGGCAGCTGGCTGCCAGTTGCCAGTTGACGGTTCGCCTGTAAACACAGTTTCTTATGCTATATTTGAATTGGCAGCTGGCTGCCAGTTGCCAGTTGACTATTCGTGATCAACTCTGTGTTAATATGTTAAGAGCGAATTGTCAGCTGGCTGCCAGTTGCCAGTTGACAGTTCACATAAACATGTATGAAGGTATAATAAAAGTCGAATTGGCAGCTGGCTGCCAGTTGCCAGTTGACGGTTCGCCAGTAAACACAATTTCGGAAGTTACATTTGAATTGGCAGCTGGCTGCCAGTTGCCAGTTGACGGTTCGCCTGTAAACACAGTTTCTTATGCTATATTTGAATTGGCAGCTGGCTGCCAGTTGCCAGTTGACTATTCGTGATCAACTCTGTGTTAATATATTAAGAGCGAATTGTCAGCTGGCTGCCAGTTGCCAGTTGACAATTCACATAAACAGGTATCTAGGTAAAATAAAAGTCGAATTGGCAGCTGGCTGCCAGTTGCCAGTTGACGGTTCGCCAGTAAACACAATTTCGGAAGTAACCTTTGAATTGGCAGCTGGCTGCCAGTTGCCAGTTGACGGTTCGCCTGTAAACACAGTTTCTTATGCTATATTTGAATTGGCAGCTGGCTGCCAGTTGCCAGTTGACTATTCGTGATCAACTCTATGTTAATATGTTAAGAGCGAATTGTCAGCTGGCTGCCAGTTGCCAGTTGACAATTCACATAAACATGTATGAAGGTATAATAAAAGTCGAATTGGCAGCTGGCTGCCAGTTGCCAGTTGACGGTTCGCCAGTAAACACAATTTCGGAAGTTACATTTGAATTGGCAGCTGGCTGCCAGTTGCCAGTTGACGGTTCGCCTGTAAACACAGTTTCTTATGCTATATTTGAATTGGCAGCTGGCTGCCAGTTGCCAGTTGACTATTCGTGATCAACTCTGTGTTAATATGTTAAGAGCGAATTGTCAGCTGGCTGCCAGTTGCCAGTTGACTATTCACATAAACAGGTATCTAGGTATAATTAAAGTCGAATTGGCAGCTGGCTGCCAGTTGCCAGTTGACGGTTCACTAGCGATCACAATTCATTAAAATTTCATTTGAATTGGCAGCTGGCTGCCAGTTGCCAGTTGACGATTCGCGAGTATCATATTGAATTGGCAGCCGTGTAGTGAAATTGGCTGCCAGTTGCCAGTTGACGATTCGCGAGTATCTTATATTTGAATCGTCAGCCGTGTGTTCAGGATTCAATTGGCAACTGGCAACTGGCAACTGGCAGCTAACTTCACGCACATATTTGCTTCATGTGTTAACCCTTCGCTTGCTATTCACGTCAATATACCTACCTGTAAATAGTGCACTATTTACAAAGTGATTGTGCAACCAGTGCACTCCACAGCAGTGATTGCACAGCGATACACTTGTACACAGTGAAGATATATGTAATTATACAACAGGGCATGGGTAAAGAAGGGGAAATGTATTTTAAAATTCAGCAAGAGAAGGGTTAAAACTCTACAAGTATCTCTGCCGTGTTCTAAATTATTTAACAATCTCTGAATCTGTACCACTGTATGAATTTGAAATCCTATATGTGTAATTATTGTATGTGTTTATATGTAGTCATTGTGGTTCCTCATGATTTCTTGTAAAATCATGAACCGAGCGTAAAAAGGGACATTTGACTTGTCTTGTGTTCCTCCGAATCAGCTGGAGCTCTCGAGGACTATCCTTCGAAATTCAACTGATGATAGCACAAAAAAACCACGCATGTTAACCCTTTCCCTCGTGAATATTTATATATGCATGTATGTAAGAAATAATGACAGCCTGTACAGGAGCTTTTTGTTTGACTTTAACCCTTTCCTCTATAGATACGCCTTTCTACGCCTTTGCAAACAGAGTAGACCCAGATCAGACAGCTCCTATAGGAGCCATCTGATCAGGGCCTGGTTTGTTTGCTTATGATATAATATAAATCGTGGTTTGCAGTTTCTGATTTGGCAAAAGTTTCATGTGCTTATATGGCCTTCCAAAAAATAATCTAATTGATACATGTATTTGAATATTCATGGAGTAAAGGGTTAAGCTCTCACCTGTCTCCATAACCGAAATTTATATTAAATTAGACGTCCGGTTTAGAGAGGTTTTACTGTTTATATGTTGTAGGGCCCATTGGCGGATACTGTTCATTGAATCCATGTCCTGATAATGCTGAGTGTGTGATGGACAGATGCTCGGAGAAACGATGTCGATGTCAGCTTGGTTATGCCGCAAGTCCGGATAACATGGAGTGCTGGAAACGTATGTCCCGGCGCAGAGGTTATAAAATCTCCGAGTCTGAGCTCATTATCTGATTGGTCAGATTTGGAGCATGCTTGATATGCTTGAAATTTAAGTCGAACTTAAGGAAAAAATCATATAACATCGGGCTTTAATTGTCTCTCATTCATTGTCTCATTCTATCTCTCCGCCTCTTTAGATCAATTTGGTATTTGTTTGTTTCATTGTCATGTTTGCCTTTATATGGTATGAACCTAAGGTATTTCTAACAATTTTGAACTCCTTACTCCATGAATGTTAATTTAAAAAATAATGACATTATGGTTATCAGTTAGGTTTTTTATACTTGGCTAGGATATGAACTGTAAAATAAGATATATACCAATTTAAAAAGCAACAGAGTAGACTCTGATCAGACGGCTTCTACGGGAGTCGTACAATCTGGGTCTTCTATGTTTGCAAAGGCGTTAAAAGGCGTATTAAAATAGCTCAAACTATTTGTCATTAAGACAGGTGGTAACTTAATGCAGATCGAAAGTAATGCAGAAAGTCAAGTTAGGATCTTGTTTGCTTTACTTTAACCGTACATTAATCCATTATCTCATAGGCTATTTTTGGATCCCACCTCCTTTAATGCATCTACCAAAAAGGAGTATTAAGTAGAGGAAGGGATTATTTTAGATTTGTGTTTTGTTGAAACCATTGTGATAAATAGAGCATTTGCTCCTATGGAGCAAATGCTCTATTTATCACAATGGTTTCAGAAAGTGGCTTTTAAAGAGTCATCAAAAGGTGTCAGTATGAGGGAATGGGTATAAGCAACGACCTGCTTTTGTAAGATTTATGTGTCCAATCAATATAGGTCGCCTAAGGTAGATTCCCTTGTGCACATCGATATTTTGGCCGGATTTGTTAAAAATACAATGAAATCTTGATATCTCGAACTCTAAGGGACCATACAAATCACTTCGAGATAATGGAAAACTTTTTGATGTGACAACTCAACCCTTTACTCAATAAATATGCCTTTCTACGCCTTTGCACACAGAGTAGACCCGGATCAGACGGACCCTAATGGAGCCCTCTGATCAGGGACTGCACTGTTTGTAACTCAAAATCCTTTCGCATGTTTTACCCTTTCATACTATAATGAACTCTACCAATAAACAATGATGGACTATTCGATTCTGAAACCTCAGCGTTGAAAACGTTAATACATCAGTACAGCCGTGATAAAAAAAATCATGAAAGAATATTTTAATTTATTAGTATCTACCCTTGGCGAACCCTGCAACACTGGGAGGATATGCCAAGGTCCATTCACACAGTGTTCGGACAGCGGAATCTGTGAATGTAAGGATGACTACGAACTCAGTGACACTGGTAGATGGTGCCGCCTGAAGAAGACCTGGTTCATTGACTTCCCCCTTGTCGGGGAGGAGTGTAGCGGTGGCTTCTTCTCCGAGTGTTACCTAGACTTTGAGCAGCACTGCGTTGACGGTAGATGTCGCTGCCAAGATGGATTACGTATGGTAGACAATGACGACAGATCTGCAATGTTTCCCAGCATAAACCAGTGTAGAAACAGTTCATACAAAGAAGGTTTGACTGTTATACCTTTCCTCCATAAATACGCCTTTCTACGCCTCTGTAAAAATCACCTATTGAAACTATTGTGATAAATAGAGCATTTGCTCCTATAGGAGCAAATGCTCTATTTATCACATTGATTTCAAACTACAAAATTCTACAAAATTCTAAAATGTTCCTTTTCTCTAGTAATGCTCCTTTTCGATAGATTTATTCAAAGTGGTTGGATCTAAACATAGCCTATGGGAGAATGGGTTATAGAACTTTACTACATTACCTCTTACTATGTTGTAAACCCTTTCCTTGTTTCATATTTATTCAACAGTTCTTCGCCACATCAATATTCGTGCACAGAATCAAGTTGTGGGAACTGCATAATCAGATCTATAAATTTCCATAAGCAAACAGATCAGGCCCTGATCAGATGACTGCCGTAGGAGCCGTATGATCTGGGTCTACCCTGTTTGCGCGGTGCGTGAAAATGCGTTTATATGAGGGAAAGAATTAAACAACCACCAAAGACATGCCTCATTATGGATGTGTAAGGCAGGTGGTAATTTAGTGACACACAAAACCTCCTATAAACATGTGTCCTGTATTAAGGAACCATATGCTTAACCTATTTGCTCCCAGTGGATTCGTCCATGCTTATATATTGGATTAGTCTATCTTTTATCTAAGGGATGTCTAGTCTAAATTTTCATTTTTGTTTTGTTTTATATTGAATTTCCTATCAGCAAACAGTGTAGACTCTGATCAGACACCGCATGATGCGGCGTCTGATCGGAGTCTACACTGTTTGCCTACGTCCAATATGTGGAATCGTGGGAGCAAATGGGTTGATAAGATTCATGTGTCCAATCATTGCCGCTTAAGACAGACTCTACTGTATTTTACAATAATTGAAGATGTTAAACCTTTTACCTGATCAATGTTTCTGTAAGAAATAACGACATTGTGAAGTATTTGTTAGCTGAAGTTTTATAATGGCATATGAACACGTGTGTTTTTTGCCAATGACAGAAACTGTAGAATCAGAACAATATATTTCTATAAGCAAACAGAGCTGACCTTGATCAAACGACTCATGAATGAATCTTCTGGGTCCATGCTTATAAAACGTTTAGTTGAGTCTGAGTTCGTTCTCAAGTTTTTGATTGGTCAGATTTGAGCCTTTGGCTCAAATTGGACTAATCAAAAGCTTGAGCACTCAAATCTGACCAATCAAAAGCTTGAGAACGAAACTCAGACTCAACTAAAAGCTTTATAAGCATGGACCCTGATCTGGGTCTATTCGTTTGCAAAGGCGTGAAATGGTGTTTGTATGTATCAGAGTAAATATTTCCTGGAACTCTGATTTCATTATAATTTGTATATTTAAGTGTAAGTCAAAACGTCCATGCTCTCTTATGATATTTTCTTATTTATACGTGACAGGTGAGAGAGACAAAGAATTATGTAAAAACCAGATGAGGACATCATCAGAATCAGACGTATACGACAGAGCTAAAGCAAGTGAGTCAAATACCTGACCATATTATAGTCTGAATGCAGCATACATGTACGCTGTAGACACATATCAGATCCGATCAGGTCTGCACAGATTGTCTTAAAGTCCATTACCTATTTAACCATTTCTGTGTTGAATATTCACGTAAGAAATATTGACATCATGAATATTTATTAGCTGAATGTTTATAGTGGCATATGTATACAGGATTATTTTGTATTGGTAGAAACTGTAGACTCTAGGCTGTTATAATTTCAAAAGCAAACAGAGCAGACCCTAATCAGACGGATTCTACAGTCGTCTACTCTGTTCGCAAAGGCGTAAAAACGTTTATATGAGGGAAAGGGTTGCGAGCCGGTATTTCATGTTGCATTGTTAAACACTAACAAACCTTTCCATTTTGATTATTTAGCTTTCAAAATGTTAAACTTTTCAATAGTCTCCATATTTGGTCTGGCAAACTTGTCGTTTGTCAAGCGGTGAAGATCCTGATGGGATACTGCGTATTCAGATGTAGCACTTGCAGAGCTCCAGATAAGATGCGAAAATTTAAACATTTTCAAGCATAGCTCCTTTATTTCTCCACCAACCCTTTACCGTGACCACTCTTTAGAATCGTCCATTTACATGTTTTATAGACAATGCTGACATTATATGTACATGAAGTATGATTTTATAGACACTGCTGACATTATATGTACATGAAGTATGATTTTATAGACAATGCTGACATTGTATGTACATGAGGTATGATTTTATAGACAATGGTGACATTATACATGTATGTACATGAAGAATGATTTTATAGACAATGGTGACATTGTATGTACATGAAGTATGATTTTATAGACAATGCTGACATTGTATGTACATAAAGTATGACTTTATAAGTATGATTTTATAGACAATGCTGACATTGTATGTACATGAAGTATGATTTTATAGACAATGGTGACATTATACATGTATGTACATGAAGTATGATTTTATAGACAATGCTGACATCGTATGTATATGAAGTATGATTTTATAGACAATGCTGACATTGTATGTACATAAAGTATGATTTTATAGACAATGCTGACATTGTATGTACATGAAGTATGATTTTATAGACAATACTGACATTGTATGTACATGAAGTATGATTTTATAGACAATGCTGACATTATATTACATGAAGTTTCACTTGATAGACAATGCATACATTGCATGTACATGTGTATTGACAATGCTGACAGTGTATATACTTTTATAGACAATACTAACATTATATGTACATGAGTTTGACTTTAAAGACATTTTTACACTATTTCTATAGAAATTTACTTTTTATAGACTGTGTTAACATTATATGTACGTCAGACAATATTAACATCAATATTGCATGCGGTTTGACTTTTCTGCAGAGATACGCCGGATCCAAGGAGCAATTATCGGTGGCTGTGTTGGATTTGTCGCGTTTGTCGGCATTTTGATAGGAGTTTTCGTTCTCATACGATGGAAAAGGTACAGCTAACATGTAAAGAGAATAGTAAAACCCTTCTATTGTGGAATTAATGAAAAGGAATTTAAGTCTGTTTAGGCAGGCGGCTGCTTAAAGCAGGATGAATGTCTCCTTTTGGAGCTTTCTGCGTGACTTTAACCCTGCATTAAGCTGCCACCTGTCTATGAGACTGGAAAAAGATATTAATTTTAAATAACATTTTCTGTGTGTGATTCATAATTTATTAATAGGCACTGTTTGAACGTGTTTGGTTCATTGAAAGCGCTTATTTTCTTATCATGATTCCTAGAAAGAGCATATTTTCTTGCTATTATTCCTAGCAGGAGCATATTTTCCTGCTATCATTCCTACATTGTAGCAAGAGCATATTTTCTTGCTATAATTCCTAGCGGGGGCATATTTTATTGTTATCATTTCTAGCAGGTGCATATTTCCTTGTTACCATTACTAGCATATTAGTTTGTTATCATTCCTTGTAAAAGCATGTCTTTGTTACCGTTTCTATCAAGTGCATTTGGTCTTTCTCTTCTTTTACGAGTATTTAAATTGTATCTAAATTGCTTCGTTACTGCCTTATCTAAAACTATAAGTAATATAACATAATACATTGTCGTGTTATTTCAAAGTGTTGTTCTAAATCACTTTCAAATGAGCCCAACGTGAGATATGCTTGTACAGAACTCACTCATCCCTTTGAATGAGAGGACCGAGTGCACTGGCATTTGCAAACAGTGTACACCCAAATCGCAGTCTCGACTATTTGTCATTCAAACTCCTTCAACCAAGATAAGTTGTTCTGTATTGTACTGACTGAACCATGTAATTACACACTGATGAGCCATGAGTTAAGCTCCATGGATACACCTTTTACGCCTTGTCAAACAGAGTAGACCCAGATCAGACGTCTCCCGCTCTATTTGCGTATGCACTCATATAGGATTTCAATTTGAGAAATAACAACTGAATATGTTATAACAAAGCACGTTTTCTCAACATGTTAAAGTTTAATACCATAGAATGTCTCTAAATCCACCATTACTTGAACAGAAATGGGTGGCTTCTTGGAGAGCCGTCTGAACAGGGTCTGCTCTGTTTACTTACGTTGATCGCATCTTTAGTTTCTGCCTTGGTAAACATTATCTTGTTCTTGATGCCATTATAGCAATCAGAAATTTAATATTCATATATTTGTTATCATTACGAATATTGATGGAAGTAAGAGGTTAAGGTACCACATGCCTTAAAAACGATTTGTTTTTTAATGGTCGCTGTAGGTAGGTTTTACTGTATTATTAAACCATGTTACAGGAAAGGTCGGCGTCGAAATATACTGGACACCGCATCGACAGCCTCCACAGACGGACAGTCTTCAAGGTAATTGGTCACTAGCACTGGACTACGAAACGAATCTCTTTTTTAACATTTTGTACGCATTTTTACACATTTGCATACAGAGTAGGTCCATATCATACGGCTCCCATAGAAGTAGTCTGATCAGAGTATGCTGTATTTGCTTATAAAATAATTAAGATCGGAATCAACAATTTGTGCTTTGGTCAAAATTATCAATAATATTGTCAGATAAACAGAGCTAATTAATATGCATACATTTATTATTTCTTAAGGAATGCGCAACTATTCGATGAATACGCATAAGGTTGATTTACCAACAATTTGGATCCATGATGTTCGACAATTTTGACAATCACTTCTCTAAAGTTTAATCGAATGGGAAGCCGGTGTAAAGTTATGTTAGGAGCCGTCCAATCAAAATATGCTCTGTTGGCTTATGGAATTGTTTAGCTGATTCTCGTTTCTGCCATGGCAACAGTTTCCTGTGTTCGCATGTATGCCATTATAAACAATTATCTAATTAATATTCATGATGTCATAATTTCTTTTATGAATATCGACGAGGGAAATGATTAAATAACGCATGTTCCTTATGTTACCTACTAAAGAAGCTGATCAATACTGATGCATGAAATATCAATTTAATTAATGGCAAACTTTCAAAGAGATGTTTCAAATACACAGTATGTGGTCCGGACGTATGTGGTCCGGAGCTCTGCTTGTCTAACATTTGCAAACAACATTGATCCAGATGAGACGCCGAGTAACTCGGCGTCTCATCAGGATCCATGCTGTTTGTCGCTTAGCCTATAGGCAACAGTGGCTCAAAGGCTCGAATGAATCGAAAGGCAGCTACATTCCCCAAATCAGTTTGGGTAAACATTGATTTCTCCGGTATAAGAGAAGGGTAAATGCTAATGACGAATAGTAGAGTAAACTATAATCTCTGTTGATATTTCTTTTGGGATTCAGGTACTCTTTTAAGATTCCCAGACCTTTTGCGACTTTCGACGGAAGGAAAGAATATGATTCCACTCACATCACGTATCCAAAACCATTCGTTGGATCATCGGATAATCACCCGGATGTATTGAATGGAACGGAAATACACGAAAGCAGTACTTCCGGTGACACTACTGACGTTTCACATGCAAATGGTGCTATGTTGTCAGAGGAAAGCTTTTAGCTAGTTTTTCAAATGCCGTGTGCAACCTTTTGAATTTGGTCACTAAATAAACATGAAAAACTTTAATTATATATGCTTCATGCCTTTGCAAACAGTGTAGACCCAGATCAGACATCTAGTGTATGAGCTGTCTGATCAGGATCTGCACTGTTTGCTTTGAAATATTATACAGCAAAATATCTCTATAACGGCCACTAAATTACACCAAGTATTTTGTGTTAAAGGCAGGTGGCTGCTTAAAGCAAGATGAAAGTAAAACAGAATGCCCCTATAGGACCGTTCTGTTTTACTTTCACCTTGCTTTAAGGAGCCACCGGCCCTAAATACCAACTAATTAACACACTTTAGTGACCGTTATAGAGAGGTTCTACTGTAGATCGGTCTTTGCAGTTTCTGCCATGGTCAAAACGTCCTTTGTTCACAGTGTCGATATAATAATTCAGCTTATTAATATTCATTGTCATTATTTCCTACATGAATATTCATCAGGTAGATGATTAAATGCAGGTGGCGCTTTCATGCAGAATGAAAGTACAGTAGGACCTGTCCGAAGCGGTCATTCATTTACTGAACATAGGAATCTTAAGAAGTAGGTGGTTGTTTAATACAGGGCAAAAGTAATGCAGAAAGCTCCTACTGGAACTTTCTGTATTACTTTTGACCTGTATTGAACTACAACCTGTCTTACAAGCCCATAATTGGACGTCTTTGTGGTGGTCGCCTGAGATAGGTTCTGCTGTAATGTAGAATATGAATAACTTTCGCCCTGCGCCAAGCTCCAAAACCCAGACATATAATTTTATTGTCCGCTTTTGAGCGACTGTTTTTTGAATATTGACGTTCTGTTTCACTTTTAAATTCCCAAATATTTGTAAAAATCGGACACGCTCAACCACTACTAGCTCTAACGTTCCTTGAATATTCATCTCAGAAATAATGACACAATGAATGGCAGAAAATGTTAAATCATATCTATATTATTTCATAAGCAAACTGAGCAGACCCAGATCAGACGGCTTCTACAGGAGCTGTCTGATCTGGATCAACTCTGCAAAGGCTTTAAAATGTGTGTTTATTGAGCGAGGAATGAAAGAACTATCTAGTAGATATTGACCCTTAAATTACAATGAGAAAACAAATAGATCTGTTATCTACTTAATATGCATAATCAGTTTCAGTTGATCTGCATGTGATATTTCAAATCCATTTACCCTTATTGCGTTTTAACCCTTATCAAGCTAAGCGCGACTTGACTCGCATTTTCAAACAGCTTGGATCCAGATGAGACGCCGAGTAACTCGGCGACTCGGCGTTTTATCAGGATCCAAACTGTTTGACACTCGTTCGGCAGTTTCTCAAACATTTGCACGAATCAGACTAAAACTATGCAACAGATCAGAGTTTCGGCAGATTTTCTTTTCAGCACGATAAGGGCCCTTTCCCTGATGAATGTTCATGTAGGAAATAATTACGTCATTATATTAATAAGATTATCTTTATAATGGCTTATGAACACATGGCATTTTGGCTCAGGAAGAAGCTATAGAATCAGATCTATATTACACCATAAGCAAACAGAGCAGACCCTGATCAGACGGCTCCTATATGAGCCATCTGATCTGTGTCTACTCTGTTTTGCAGATGTGTCAAAATGTGCTTACATAGGGGAAAGGGTTAAAACAAATATGTGCTCATACCTGAATATCTTATGCAATTTCAATTTCTTCCATTTCGATCAAGTTTTTGAAAAGCTATTAATTATTATGACACATGTCACAAGCTTTTGGGAAGCAATTGATATCTTAGACCCTGGCGAGACGCAGGGTTGCTCGGCGTTTCATCTGGGTCTAGGCTGTTTGCAGATATGATTCAGATCGCGGATAGCGCTAGAAGGATTAGTTATAACATGTATATAGTAAAACCTGCTCTTAGCGACCATTCATATATTGAAAATATGTGTTAAAAAAAGCATGTGGTTGCTTAACCCTTTCCCTCATATAAACGCATTTTCACGCATTTGCAAACAGAGTAGACCCAGTTCAGACGGCTCCTAGAGGAGCCGTCTGATCAGGGTCTGCTCTGTTTGCTTGTGGAATTTGAAAGATCTGTTTCTTTACTTTCTAAAATGGCTACAATGTACCACCTTGCATATTTTGTCCACGAACATTCAGTAGGTATTGAAAATTGAAATAAAAATAAAAACAGGGAAAGGGTTAATACAGGGCAAACGTAACGCAGGAGCTTTCTACATTACTTCTGGCCTGCATTAAGCTACCGCCTGTCTTACAGACCCATACACAGATCTCCTTTTGATGATCGCTTAAGACAGGTTGTACGGCACATGTACCTGCTTTAGTTGATGCACTGGTAAAAAGCATATTAGAACTTCTTTACAATGGTCACTCAAAATAAGTCTCATTTGGATTTTTGGTATCATTTTCGTTCTGCATTGAGTGGTCACCTGCCTTTAACTTTTTTGCCACCAATATCGCCAAAATCGCACCACGACAAACAGCGAAATCCCAGATCAGACGCTGCCTTTTCGTGGTGATGTCTAATTAGGAACTTCACTGTCTGTCTCAACTTCTAGTTCTGTGTTATTCATTTGAGAATTATATTTATTTATCTCGTCTTAATTATACCGAACTGTTTCAACAAAATGGTGTTGCAGACGACTATTAAAAACGTTGGCACCGTAAGAGTTAAAGGAAGCAACGTTCTCTACAACGTCCACTCAGAGTCAGCCTAGTTCCATTTGGAGTTTTTAATACATGTATAAGTTTCGTTCTGCGTTGAGTGGCTTCCTGCCTTAACTCTTTCGCCGCCGATGTCGCCAAAATGCATCACGACTAACAGTGCAGTCCAATATCAGACGCCGCTTTTTCACCCTTTATTTCATGCATATTCATGTAGGAAATTATGACATCATGAATATTAACTAGATTATTTTAATGGCACATCAGCACAAAAGGTTTTGGCCATGACAGAAACTATAGAATGATATCTATTTTATTTTTATCAGCAAACAGAGCAGTATTTATGGAGTAAAGGGCTAAGGTGGCATCTGATTAGGGAGTCCAATGTATGTCTCAACCTCTAGCTCTAAGCCTTACATGTATTTATCTAAATTCCTCATTTTACGGAAATGAGCTGTTTGAACAAAGGTGTGTTGCAGACGACAATTAGAATTTTGGCTTCGAAATAGTTAAGGAAACCAAGGCTCGTGGATTAAAGTGATAGTCTCTACTTTCGCGTTTAAGAATACCTTAGAATTACATAAATAATTTGCTTATCTGCTGAAAAGAAGTATATCGCAAGAAAACCGATCAAATACGCGCTGAAGAAGACAAAAAAAATCTATATATTTGAAATCGGAGACCTCGATATTATTCGCTGATGTATAAGTATCTATATGCATTGTGTTTGAGTTTCGTAATCGTTCGAAATATCGAAATAACTGTTCGATAATCGTTTGTTGTACAGCAAAAAAGTATAAATATCGACAACAACGGTTTGTGTTGTGTCACCGAGGCTTTTTTCAAGAAGAGTTCAAATTGACAATATTCATATTGAATAATTGAACATAATAAGCACCATTTTAATTATTTTATTTGAAAATATTCGCTTATTGTGGAGACTATCACTTTAAGTACCACAGAACCTGTCTTAAGCGAGCATCAAAAATATATATATTATTGGCCTGTAAAGCAGGTGACAGCTTAATGCAGATCAAAAGTAATGCAGAAAGCTCCTATAGGAGCTTTCTGCATTACTTTTGCTCTGCATTAAGCAACCACCTGTTTTTTTAAGACTCATATGTTCAATAAATGAATGGTCGCTTAAGACAGGTTCTACTGTAGCTACTATATAGAGAGGTTCTATAAATCTACTCGAACAAACAGTAGAGATCCTACCTAAACAGTCACCGTGTCTCGGTGTCTCAGTTGGATCCAAACTGTTTGCAAAGGTAATTCCAAGTTTCACCATTGGCGGTGAAAGAGTTTACCCTTTCAACAACATCAAATTTACGTCTGCACAAAATTGTCGTGTGCTGCAATTTTCTTTTTCCTTTTTTTACCCTTTCGCTGCCAAATTCTGTCGTCTGCTAACTTTGTCGTATGCTACAAAATTTCTTTTTTTTTCATTTTCTTCATTTTTATTTCAAAAACATAGTTACAGTAACAAACAGTTTGGATCCTGATGAGACGCCGAGTTACTCGGCGTCTCATCTGGATCCAAACTGTTTGCATAGGTATTGACAGATCCGGCACTGGCAGCGAAAGGGTTAAATGTCCTCCGCTTTTCTTTCAAAACACATACTCACAGTTAAAACAGTTTGGATCCAGATGAGACGCTGAATTATTCGGCGTCTCATCTGGATCCAAACTGTTTGCAAATGCAATCATAGAAGTTCGCAGAAGAAAGGGTTAATCCATTTTACAGCCTCTATCCCAAGTAATAGCATGAATTGTTACCGAATCAGTGACAATACTGTTTAGAATGAACGAATAAATTACGCCAACTTATTGTGATTATATATGACAAGTGGTTGTACACATTGTTATAGATTTAATAAATTTATAAAGCTTTCCCTTCATTTTTTCCTTCCTCGCCTTATGTCCCAAGGTCTGAAACTGTGTGTCTAGGTAGCAGAGTTGAAAGTCGGGCGATTAAGTATCTAGTGTAGGTAAAAATAAATCTGTTTCTTAACCTTATCCCTGTTCTATGTTTATTCCAAATTTCAATACCTACTGAATATTCATTGTCAAAATAGTTAAAATGAAATATAGAAGGTTGAACATTGTAACCATTTTAGAAAGTAAAGAAACATGGGTAGTCATGAGAATATGAAAAAAATAATTTCCCCCCAACTAGATTTTCCTAGAGTTTTTCATGGGAACCAACAACACATCCAGCTTTCATGAAATACTAAAATCATTTCTGTTGCAATTTGTTTGAGGTTGACCCCCACCCTTTCAGCTAGGACAATTGAACTATAAGGACTAAACACAGACAAATTTCTAATTGTCGTCTGCAATCCAATTTTGTTAAATCATTTGGTAAAATAAGGAAATAGTATAAATAAATGCAAACTTCAAAGGAATAAAGCACAGGTATAGAAATAGAGTTTGAGACAAATAGTGAAGTCCCTGATCAGACGCCGCCTTGAAAAGGCGGCATTTGATCTGGGATTGCACTATTTGTCATGGTGCATTTATGCGACATCGGCGGTGAAAGCGTTTAACACAATGTGGTTCGTTAATACAGAACGTAAGTAATGCAGAAAACTCCTAAATGGGAGCATTCTTCATTACTTTCATCCTGCATTAAGCTACCACCTGTATCTACGGCCCAGAATCGGAGCTTGGTTTAGTGGTCGCATTAGAGGGGTTTTACTGAACTCGTTAGAATTCAATCTCCGAATCCATGATTGTATTTGCATATTGAAGCAGTTTTTATTCAGATGAGATGCAGAATAATTCGGAGTCTCACCTGGATCCAAACTGTTTAATATTTTGATGAACTCTTTCCCTCATATAAACATGTTTTCAGGCATTTGCAAACAGGGTAGACCCAGATCAGAAGCCGTCTGATCAGTGTATGCTCTGTTTGCTAGTGGAATTTTTAAAGATCTGTTTCGTTACTTTCTAAAACGGCTACAATATTCCACCTTCCATATTCCATTATAACTATTTTGTCCATGAATATACAGTAGGTATTGAACTTTGGAATACATATAAACACAGAACAGGGAAAGGGATAATGTAAAACCTCTCTCATAATTTTTTATTAGCTGCAATTTTACAATGGTAGAACAACGGAAGACTTTTATCAAGGCTAAACTGTATTATTTCTATTCTGACTTCTCGTGTATGTAAACATGCATTAACCCTTTCGGCGCCAAATTTCTTATTGTCGTCTGCAATCCAAATGTTGTTAAATCATTCGGTACAATAAGGAAATGAGATAAATAAATGCAAATTTCAAAAGAATAAAGCACATATATGGAAATAAAGAATGAGACAAATAGTGAAGTCCCTGATCAGACGCCGCCTTGAAAAGGCAGCTTCTTATCTGGGACTGCACTATTTTTCGTGGTGCATTTATGCTACTTCGGCGGTGAAAGGGTTAACCCTTTCCCTGCTCTATATTTATTCCAAAGTTCAATATCTAATGAATATTTATGGACAAAATAGATATAATGAAATATTGAAGGTGGAACATTGTAGAAATTTTACAAACAAACAGATCTATTAAATTTCATTAGCAAACATAGCAGACTCTGATCAGATGCCTTCTATAGGACTCGTCTGATATGGATCTACTCTGTTTGCAAATGTTAGCGAGATGCCGTCCCAGGTTAGCTACAACGGGGTGCATGTGTAACCCTATGTTCCATATGTACGCCTATCTACGCATTTGGCAAACAAAGTAGACCCAGATCAGACGGCTCCTGCAGGAGTCGTCTCATCAAGGTCTTCTCTGTTTGCTTATGGATTAACATAGATCTGATTCTACAGTTTTTGCAACTGACAGATTCTTTTATGTTCATTAACCATTATAAAATTATAATTAATATCCATGATGCCTTTATTATGTATACATGAATATTCATGGTGTAAAGGGTTAAACCGTATCGTTCAGCGATTCGACTAATTTACATGTAAACATATGTCCGAACTTGTTTGTCAAGACAAATTATACGATATCCATTTAGAATGGTCAGCATAACAATTTACTTTCTCACATACCCTGTACAACCTGAGTATTTAACAGACAAAAACCACTCCAAAGCCAATCAACTATGATGATAACCTGAAAGAATAAGAGTCGGCTGTAACAGTCACGCTTTCTGATGTGAGCACTACGTGACGTGCTCATTTGAACCATTGAAAACGTGCTAAATTATAGTTTAAGAGAAAATGTACATTCGATGCTCTTGCAAACCATCTAGACTAAAATCAGGTTCCGAGGTTATACAACGGTTTGTCAGAGTTCATTCTCAAACTTCTTATTGATCAGGGTCCATGCTTATAAAGCTTTTAGTTGAGTCTGAGTTCGTTCTCAAGTTTTTGATTGGTCAGATTTGAGCCTTTGGCTCAAATCTGACCAATCAAAAGCTTGAGAACTCAAATCTGACCAATCAAAAGCTTGAGAACGAACTCAGACTCAACTAAAAATCTTTATAAGCATGGACCCTGATTTTGACTTTCTCTCAAAATTTGGCCAACCATATACTTGTGAATGAACTCCTAAACAAACTCAGAAGTTTTTAACCTAGGGGTCTGAGTTCGAGGATATGAAATGTTTTGCTTGGGTCAGTGTTCATTTTTAAGCATCTAATTGGTCATAAACTAGAGAATGTATTCAAGCTCAGACCTTTTTATAAACATAGAGCCTGTCACCATGTATCCAACAATACATTATCAGGATCTTTGGTAATGAATCTACCAACATTGTTACTTATTATCTAACTACCAGCAATGTGCTGTGAAGACCAAGATCAGGCGGTGGTTTGCACCTCAGCTGCTAGTACCGACCCAAGCGCTTATTTTTCTTCGAAGTCTGCTGCACACAGAAACAGATAAATGCGCGTACTCAGATACTAAAATCGCCATTTCTCCATTAAAAACTATACTGTGACCACTCGTCTCGAAGAGTAGATTCTAAAGAGTGTTTACAAAATAGGGTTTGGTGGAGAAATTAAAAAGTTATTCTTGAAAATGTTTTAATTTACGCATCTTATCTGGACTTTGTCTGCAATTTCTTCAAACATTCTTCACTCTTACAAAACTAACTTCATGACAGTTCACACGCTGAATTTTCCTACACTTTGAGTGAAACACTAAGGACGGGTTTTTGTGTGTGAAAAATATACGAAACCCTAAATCATACAGGCGCTTTAAAAGTTTGACACCTCGCAGGTAAATGCTTTTTCCAGATTCGGTGGGCGGAGCTATCAGATTGAGATGAAATTCAATTAATAAGCTATCCACGTCATTTAGAACACCACTATCAATCATGTCTGGAAGGACGTCCCATTCCCAGAGCTCGATGTCCATCTTAAGTATAGAGATTCTTTTCTGAAAATAGAAAACAGTAAAATCTCGATAATTTGAATATTTAATAAGGAAGATTTGAGATCGTTTGAGACAGGTGATTGCAAGACGTGGAGAAAGCTCCTTTATCAGAGGACTCCTGAAGACCAGGGTGTTCATTATTTTGTCCATGACTTATTTATGGAGTCTTTTTGGTAACGTAAGAGTCTCGCATAAATAGTTTCTATATTTCTGTGCCAATCCATACCTCTAAAGCAATTCTAATAATCAGCATTACTAAAACAGATTTTGGCAGAGATACAAGATATTCTAGAGGTCTGAAGTGTACCGTCATCATTCAAGTATTCAAGTTGAGCATGTATTATGGCATCTTAAACACAATGAAAGTAGTTTCAAACACAGCGTGCTACTCTTGACATATATTCAAAGTTTCTAAAGTCGATTAGCTTTTAATATGCGCGATAACTAAAACTGGTTCCTCCTTTTCTACTTGTATTGACTTTGTATGCTGGATAACTAAAACTGGTTCCTCCTTTTCTACTTGTATTGCCTTTGTATGCTGGATAACTAAAACTTGTTTCTCCTTTTCTACTTGTATTGCCTTTGTATGCTGGATAACTAAAACTTGTTTCTCCTTTTCTACTTGTATTGCCTTTGTATGCTGGATAACTAAAACTTGTTTCTCCTTTTCTACTTGTATTGACTTTGTATGCTGGATAACTAAAACTGGTTCCCCCTTTTCTACTTGTATTGACTTTGTATGCTGGATAACTAAAACTGGTTCCTCCTTTTCTACTTGTATTGACTTTGTATGCTGGATAACTAAAACTTGTTTCTCCTTTTCTACTTGTATTGCCTTTGTATGCTGGATAACTAAATCTGGTTCCTTCTTTTCTACTTGTATTGACTTTGTATGCTGGATAACTAAAACGTGTTTCTCCTTTTCTACTTGTATTGACTTTGTATGCTGGATAACTAAAACTTGTTTCTCCTTTTCTACTTGTATTGCCTTTGTATGCTGGATAACTAAATCTGGTTCCTCCTTTTCTACTTGTATTGACTTTGTATGCTGGGTTACTAAAATTGACTCCTCCTTTTCTATTTGTACTGAATGTGTATCAAAATGTGACACTAAGGAAATTATTGTGTAACAAACAGTACAGACCCTGATCAAAGGGCTCCCTCAGGCGCCCTTCGATCTGGGTCTGCATGTTTGCAAAATGTCTTTAATACTCGGTTCCTGCACATTAAGGGTTAAAATTGTATTTCAGGTTGTTCCGACAGTTAAATATTTTGCTACAAAGTGTTTTAAACCATAAAAACTGTCTACTTCAATTTTCATTGTTGTGAAATTTTCTTCCCTTCTATTTAAAAAACAAACAAAAGTAAAATGTATATAAACATAATCATTGAATCCCTGCAAAAAATTAACTGTCCAGGTGTATCCAGTCTTCACCTTTAGCGTATTTCCAATTAAAAACTATTCGTATTATAGCGTAAATGCCACAATGGAAAAAATATAAACATACAAATTTCAGATACATTTTGCGTTTAAGGATTAGGACAGACTTGCCTTCGAGTGTCCGAGATCGCTGCGGATGGTCGCCAATCGGCTCAACCTCCATCCATCTTTGGTAACTATATTCTCTGATGAAAGACCTATACTATGGAAATAGTTCAGCTCATTACGTTTGTAGCTTGCGGTGTCCATGCTGAAATATACAAGTACATTGAGATAAAGGGAAGGTCAGTACTACAGAAATAGTTCAGTTAATTACATTTGCAGCTTTAGGTGTACATGCTGAAAATATGAGTACATTAGTGGCATAGGGCATGGCAATATTATAGAAATAGTTCAGCTCGTTGCGTTTGTAGCTTGCGGTGTCCATGCTGAATAATGCCAGTACATTAGTGACATAGGAAAGGTTACTACTATAGCAATAATATCTGCTAATGTTTTAAACTTCAGTCATTTTTTAAAATGCTTTGCAAGTAGAGACTATCACTTTAAGGAAATTACTGCTTTCATGCAAACCAACCATGGACGCCATGCATGAACACTGCACATCCTTGTTACAGGAAACTACTTTAAACGTATAAAACGAGGTAAGTTCCAAACATTATATTTTCTTTACATACAGAATCTATCACGATATATTTCAAATGCCCTTCGTTCAAAAATAAAGAGCAACCGAGTAACAGGCTCAGTGTGGACAGATGACCCTGAAAATGTTAACATAGCATCGCTTTGACACACAGAGACGGTCATGATACATTTTCAATGACCATCGATCAAAGAGCAGTCGAGTTATAGATTCAATGCGGACAGTTGACCCTTAGAATGCTTCATTGTCATTTCTTGACATACAAAGATTGCCTACATTTTCAATGACCCTCGTTCAAAAATCAAGAGCAGTCTGGTAAAATGTTGACCCATAGACTGCTTTAGTATCGTCCAATTCACTGAAAAAATTTATCTGAATGCTGAAGTAGAATAGTCTTTCTTTAACTCTTTACATCGTTAATATATATGTAAGAATAGTGACTTTTTTATTTCTATAATGGCACATGAAGACATAACACATTTGACCATTGCAGAAACTGTAGAATCATATCTATATTATTTCATAAGGAAACGAAGCAGTCCCTGGTCGGACGGCTCCATCATGTTTGCAAAGGAGTAGAACGACGTATTTACGGAGTAAAGTGTCAAATTATATTGACAGAATCAGATCTATATCATCTCCTTAGCAAACAGAGCAGACCCTCTGTCTACTCTATTTGCAAATGCTTGATGGCGAGTTTATATCTGGGAAACGATGAACAGTAGAGTCCATTAACCCATTACCTCATAGGCTATTTTAGACCAAACCGTTTTTAATAAATCTACCGAAAAGAAGCATTCACCAGAGAAAAGGAAAAGTGTAGAATTGTGTAGTTTTGAAACCATTGTGATAAATAGAGCATTTGCTCTTGTGCTCCAATGGTTTCAAAAAGTGACTTTTGCAGAGGCCTAGAAAGGCGTATTTATGGAGGAAAGGGTTAAGTATGAGAGTATTACATTTCCTAGAAAATGTAGAATGGTAAACAGTATATACAGTGAAACCCCGCTAATGCGACCACCTAAAAGAGGTTTAATTCTGGGTGCTAGATGCAGGTGGTAGCTTAATGCAGGACGAAAGTAATGCAGAAAGCTCCTAGAGGAGCTTTCTGCATTACTTTTGTCCCGCATTAAGCAACCATCTGCTTATAAAGGCAGCTGTGGTCATTCATTTAGTGGTCGCATTAGAGGGGTTCTACTGTACGTTGATTTCAAGACCACACCAGAAGTTCTTTGATATGGGTCTACACTGTTTATAAACACTAGTTAGCTCGTACTGGCACACAGTAAATATCGTAGAAAGAAAAAGGATTTATTCAGAGTAACAACACCATCCCTCAACTCTCTATCTCATGAATATCCATGTAGGAAATAATAAATACGGGAAACCCCCTCTAATGCGACCACCTAATGAGTAAACACGTGTTTGTTTTCAAACGCATTTTGATTTTTAATGCAGCAGCAAACTGTCATCGTACTTTAAGCTTCCACTTGTCTTTAACCATTTACTGCATAAATACGCCTTTCTATACCTTTGCAAACATAGTAGACGCAGGTCAGACGCCTCCTTTAGGGTTGCTTTATAGTATAATATAGACTTAATTCTATAGTTTCTGATTTGGCAAAAGTTTCATGTATTAATATTTCATTTTGAATATTCATGATCTAATCAATGTTTTCAAACATATTCATCGAGTAAAGGGTTAAGACACAGAATTAGACCTCTTTCTGGTTGTCGCATTAGATGGTTTTTAATTTACTGTATATGAATAATAATTAGCCATTTTTATTTTTATGTTTTATTTGAAGTGGTTATAATGGCATCATGAATAAGAGAGTTTTGACCATAGCAGAAACTACAAAATCATACCTACATCATGCCATATGCAAACATCACACAATCAGACAGCTCCTACATTAGCAGTCTAATCTAGCTATACTGATAGCGAAGGCGTCAATGCATCTCAATAATATAAAGGGTTAAATGTTAAGAACTATAGCTGAACTTCGAGATGTCGAACTCAGATAACTCGATCTTCGAGATTACCCGAGCTAAACGTTCGACCCTTCCAAAATTTACAATACAGAATTGTTCTAAAACGTATCACTACACATATCTAGAAACATGTGTGACAGCTTAGTGCAGGACGAAAGTAATGCTGAAAGCTCCTACGGGAGTGTTCAGCATTACTTTAGACCTGCATTAAGCTGTGAACCTGAGAGAGTGGTCAGATTATAAATCTGATGACTCGAACCTCTGTTATCTCGAACTACATTTGTATGGTCGCTTGATGATCAACTGTATAGTCCATACTTTTTGTGGAAATACGAATCTACATACCTTGGGTCAAATGAATGCACCATACAGCCATATTTGTTAATGACAGCGTCATCAAAACTGAAATCATTGTTGATTCTGAAAGGTATGAAAAAACAGTAAAAATTCTATAGAACAACTCAAAAGACGATTCATGCAAAAGTGGAACCTTTTGCTTTACTTCAGTTTTGCATTAACATTTTCGCAGGTCAATATTCATGGATGACACTATGGATATTTATTACCTGTATGACATATGTGCACATGAATCGTTGGTAATGGCAGAACTGTAGTCAGATCTGTTATTATTTCATAACGAGGGTTTGGTGCAAAACTATTGTAACTCCTTCACAAAGTGAAGGAGTTACAATAGTTTTGCACCAAGCCCTCGATCGGTAAATATCGTGCCATTTTATAATGATACCGAGAACCAGTAAAGTACAATAAACAGCAATGATAACAAGCTGGGTCCAGACCAAACGGCAAGTAAATTGGCGTGTTACCATGCAGTAGCAAAACTATTTCAAACTTGTATTGTAAAATCTTAAACAAAGTCAATGCTGCTTATATTTCATCCACTCCCTTGGGGGGGATTATTGCATTGCAAACCGTATAGACATCGAACAGTCACCGCGTATATGTTCAACAAGATAAAGGTTAAACATTTGCACCACTCATGTACAAGATAACGAAAATGCTATGTTGATTACTCTGTCAAGGTTAAGCTTACCCGAAAGAGTAAACAATACAAGGTGGCTTTGGTATAAACTCGGTCTCGTGACACACCTCCCAGCCTCCGTCAATCAGCTTGCCGAGTCGTAAAATGTTCTTGCACAAGTACTGGGCATTCTCTATAAACCTGGGATATATAAAACAAATAGATCAGTACTGGTACAACTTTACAAGACAGTGGTGCAACAGTAACAAAAGTACAAGTACTAAGCCTTCCATATAACCTGGGATATGTAAAACAAATAACTCAGCACTGATACAACTTTCCAATATAATGATAAAAGAGCTACATTAAAGTATTCTTGCACACGGACTGGGACTTCTATATAAACCTGGGATATATAAAAACAAATAACTCAGCACTGATACTACAACTATACAAGCCAATGATAAAAGAGTTACATTTTCATCAATACAAAATAATAGTTTGATATAAAATCTCCTTGTGGTATCTCTTGCAGGAACCTTCTGTATTACTTCCATTCTGCATTAAAAGCAGCCACCTCCTGGTAACCCATTTTCTCAAATTGACGCTTTTTATTATTTTAAATATCATTTACCACAATAGTCTTAAAATACACAATTCTAAAGGTTTCATTTTCTCTAGTAAATGCTCCTTTTCGGCAGATTTATTCAAAGAGGATTGGTCTAAAAATAGCCAACGATAGAGTGGGTTAAAGGCATCCTTGTTTATTCATTTAGATACTGCTTCAGAGTGGTTCTACTCAAAAAAAATTAACACTTTCAAAGTTACATTTTTAAATGTTAAGTATTTTAGCAACAGTTTATATGTGTCGCATGTATAACTCACGTGTGATAAATAACAGCAAGTTCTTCAAGTGAAAGGGTCTCAATGACCGAGATTTCCGGTATGGTTCCATTGTAGTTTTCGGTGAAGTATTTCATGAATTTGGTGTCGGTGAAATCTTCTTCATTACAGTTCACATCCCAATCATACAGCTTAGACTTAAACAAGAAGATTAGAAAAAAACATTTCCAAAATGCTTGTGGAGGGGTGGGGGTTAATAAAAAATAACAAATACCATGAGTGAAAATACATACATGTACTTCTGATGTTGGTACATGTATATATATCGTACAATGAACGATTAATGACCTTACATAGACATGTGAGTCTAAAACTGAGAAAAAGGAACAGATAAGACGCGTAAATTAAACCTTTTCCTCCCAACCCCATGTTGCGACCCCTCTGTAGAATTGTCTCTTTGAGAAGCTGTTATAGTCAAAAGGTATTCGACATTCACACAAAAGACAGCTATTCTACATGTATTGTATACGATATATTAACTAAACACGCAGAATACCTGTGATTATTGTATATTCATCTTTGATCTGAGTCTTCGCTGTTTGCAAAAGTCTTATTTATACAGTAAAACTTCTCTATAACGGCCACTAAATTTCATCAAGTATTTTGTTTAAAAGGCAGGTGGCTGTTTAAAGCAATGTGAAAATAAAACAGAACGCTCCTATACTGTTTTACTTTCACCTTGCTTTAAGCAGCCACCTGCCCCACATACCAGCTAACTAACACCATTTAGTGGCCGTTATAGAGAGGTTTTACTGTACTCGGTTTCCGCACATTAAGGGATAAGTAATTAGAGATTCTTTGAAAAGAATGTTGTGTTTAGCGAAACGAAAGTTCATGTAAAATCTCATTGAAATTCTCTGCACTTAGCTACCACCTGAATTTGGCCCTTTCCCTAATATGAACGCATTTTCACGCATTTGCAAACAGAGAAGACCCAGATCAGGGTCTGATCAGGGTCTGCTCTGATTGCTTATGGATTTATATAGAAGTTATTCTACAGAAAACAAATCCCATGTTCATCTACCATTATAAAAGTTCAGCAAATAAATATTCATGATGTAATTAATTCTTACATGAATATTCAACAGGGAAAGATTTAAAGATTTATAATCGGCTTTCTTTTAACCCTCATATTGCAAACCACGACTTGGTCATATTTACAAACAGAGTAACTCGGCATCTCATCGAGGTCCAAGCTGTTTGTCACTCAGACAATCATTCTCTTAGCCCATTCCCTCATATTGTCACATTTTGACGCATTCTCTCATACTGACAATTTTTAATCCATTCCCTCATATTGACGCCTTTTGACGCCTTTGTAAAAGTCACCTGTTGAAAACCATTGTGATAAATAGAGCATTTGCTCCATAGGAGCAAATGTTCTATTTATCACAATGGTTTCAAAACAACACAATTCTTTTTTTTCTGTAGTAAATGCTACTTTTCGATAGATTTATTCAAAGAGGCTATACATCTAAAAATAGCCTATTGGTAATGGGTTAATGCATTAAGGAATCGGTGGTAATTGAAAAAACAAAAGCATATCAGAATTTCAGCAGACATTTGTTTTGCCACATGATAAGGGTTAAAGTGTCCGCTATAGGGAGACTTTACGATACTTACCTTCTGTGGAAGGTTTCTCTGTGGGTCTAGGAACACCTCATGTTGGGCTTCAGGAATTTTGATTTGCTGAAACAAATATGTGAGTAAATACTATAGAACAGTGTTTAGACCTTGGACAAAATGCGGGGCATGCATGCACTGTCATTTGCAAACAGTGTATATCAAGATCAGAGGGCACCCTCTCATTAGGATCTGCACTGTTTGTCATAGAAATTTATCTACCAATATTCAACGTTCAATGGGTTAATGTAGAACTCAACGAGCGGTCGCTTTTAACCGGGTCTACTCTGTTTGCAAAGTCGTCGAAATGCCTCTCTACCAGGCGAAGCTCGTCAGGGTTTGCACTGTCAATTAAAATTAATTTGCTATAATTAAAATTGAAGGATACAACAAACTGCATTCGCGGTATGGATAGAGTTAACCCTGTACTTAATAAATACGCCCTTTAACCCTTTCGCTGCCAAACTCTGTCGTCTGCTAACTTTGTCGTCTGCTACAAATTTTCATTCTTTTGATTTTCTTCATTTTTGTTTCAAAAACATAGTAACAGTAACAGTAACAAACAGTTTGGATCCTGATGAGGTGCCGAGGTACTCGGCGTCTCATCTGGATCCAAACTGTTTGCATATGTAATCAGAGATCCGGCATTGGCAGCGAAAGGGTTAACGCCTTGGAAAACATAGAAGACCAAAACATCAGATTGCTCCAATAGGAGCCGTCTGATCAGGGTTTACTCTGTTCTCTTATGGACTAAAATAGATATTATTATACAGTGTCTACCATACCTAATCTAAACTTCCCTGTGTGTTTGCAATTATAGCATTTCAACTATTTAACCCTTTCTTCCATGATTATTCATGTAAGAAATAATGACTAATCTAATTAATAGGTCTTCTATGTTTTCCAAGGCGTTAACCCTTTCGCTGCCAATGCCGGATCTCTGATTACCTATGCAAACAGTTTGGATCCAGATGAGACGCCGAGTAACTCGGCATCTCATCAGGATCCAAACTGTTTGTTACTGTTACTATGTTTTTGAAATGAAGAAAATCAAAAGAATGAAAAATTGTAGCAGACGACAAAGTTAGCAGACGACAGAGTTTGGCAGCGAAAGGGTTAAAGGGCGTATTAATTAGATTAGTTTGAATAATAGCACATGGGCATAAGAATTGTTAGCTCTGGCAGAAACAGTAGAATTATGTCTGTATTATTTCATACACAAACAGAGCAGACCCAGATCAGACGGAGCCGTCTGGTCTGGATCTGCTCTGTTTGCAAAGGCGTAGAAAGGTGTACTTATGGGGGAAAGGGTTAACAATTATTGCGTCATTATATCATATATGAATATTAATGTAGTAGATTTATTAACCCTTTCGCTGCCAAACTATGTCGTCTGCTAACTTTCTCGTCTGCTACAAATTTTCATTTTTTTGATTTTCTTCATTTTTATTTCAAAAACATAGTAATAGTAACAAACATTTTGGATCCTGATGAGACGCCGAGTTACTCGGCGTCTCATCTGGATCCAAACTGTTTGCGTAGGTAATCACAGATCCGGCATTGGCAGCGAAAGGGTTAATAATTATATCTGAAATAGATTGGTGTTACTTTTTTATAGTGGGCCTCTGAAAATACAGCATACAAAAGGTTAATTGTGGTTTCCGTTGTAAAGACTTCCTCCAATCTTTGTTTCAGTGTTAAACAATTTCTTTTAACTTCTTCCTCAACTCTTTACTCCATGAATATGCATGTAAAAAATAATGGCAGCATGAATACGGATAATGGTTAATGACATAGCAACTTGGGCAATTTTGGCCATGGCGGAAGCTGTAGAATTCTATAAGCAAACAGAGCAGACCCTGGTCAGACTGGGTCTACTGTTTGCAAGTGCGTAGAAAGGCATATTTGTGGAGTAAATGATTAAATATAATAAAACGAGACACCGAGTTACATGTCATCACATTTGAGTTAAAACTCAAAAAATATTGATACAAATTCGCAAGCAATGTGTACATGTACATATAATTACAATATTTTTTTCACCAGTAACCCACTCACGCATGTTGGAAACGGAGTAGACCCAGATCATACGGCTCCTGTAGGAGCAATCTGATAATGATCTGCCTTGTATATATGCTTATGGAATAGATGCGATTCTACTGTTTCTGTCAAGGCCAAAACTTCATGTGTGGATATGTCATTATAAAACTTGAGCTAATTGATATCCATGATATCATTATTTTTTGCATAAATAGCCTATTCATCAGGTAAGAGCGTGAACAGGGTCCATGCTTATAAAACTTTTAGTTGGGTCCGAGTTCGTTCTCAAGTTTTTGATTGGTCAGATTTGAGCCAATCAAAAGCTTGAGAACACATATCTGACCAATCAAAAGCTTGAGAACGAACTCAGACTCAACTAAAAAGCTTTATAAGCATGGACCCAGGAGTTTTTGGCAGTAGTGTATATTGGTAGAAATTATAGAGTAAGTTCTATAATACGTTCATAAGCAAACAGAGCACCTCATGTTCAGACTGTTCCTATAGGAGAGTCTGCTCTGGGTCTACTCTCTTTGCAAAGACGTGAAACTGCACTTATATAAATGGGGGGTGGGGGGGGGTGTTAAATACACAAAAAAATCAAAATGCAAATGCGATACAGACATGACTGTGTGTACATGTAGTGGTGGTGAGAGACAATACATGTACACAACATCCGCCCGCTATCACCACTTACCTGTAGGTCATTCATGTGCATTTTTATTATCAGAGTCATGCACACGATAAACACCCCTATCAACACAAGATAAATCCATTTTCTTCTCACGATGGCCTGTAAAGCCATGTTCATATCAGATAATATTTACACTCAAGGTTCTACACACTTCATAATCGGGTAGATATACCCTGAAAAGCTCGACTTTGTGTGTACTGTATTGTATGATCAATCGTAATGGATTTTTATGCCATTTTCAATTGTTTGATTTTTCCCCATGTTGACACATGTTTATGTATATACATGTACCTGTGTATTGGATTGGTCCGTGTCTTCTGGACGCATGAAAATGTCCTCTGCTTTTAGAGAAAAGTCCTCTCTAAGTCATCATAGTGTAACCCGAATCATGCTAAGCGCAACATGACTGGTATTTGCAAACAGCTTGGATCCAGATGAGACGCCGAGTAACTCGGTGTCTCATCAGGATCCAAGCTGTTTGGCACTCGGGGAATAGTTTCTGATAAGTTGAACGAATCGGAAGTATAGTAAAACCTGTCTTAACGGTCAGTACAAGGCTTAATGTTAATAGCTTAACGCATTACCTCATAGTCTATTTTTAGATACAATCTCTTTGAATAAATCTACCGAAAAGGAGCATTAACTAGAGAAAAGGAATTTTTCAGAATTATGTAGTTTTGAAACCATTGTGATAAATAGAACATTTGCTCCTGTGGAGCAAATGCTCTATTTATCACAATGGCTTCATAAAGTGACTTTTACAGAAGCGTCAAAATGCGTCAATATACGGGAATGGGTTAAGCGACCAGTGCAACGACGTCTTATTCTGGTCGTTAAGGCTTAATGTTAATAGCTTAATGTAGGTTCGAAAGTAATACAGAAAGATCCTTCGGGAGCTTTCAACATTACTTTTGATCTTCGTTAAACAACAAACAACCTGCTGTTTGACCCCCACATATTAATTCAATAAATGGTCGCTTTATAAAGGTTATATTGTAAATAAACAAATCAGGGTTTGAGCGGACTTCTTTTTTCAGCATGAGAAAGGTTATCTATTGGGGGTTTTCTTTAAACAAATCGTAGAGCATGTGACACACAGAAAACGAGATAAAAATTTAGATAATTTCCGTGGAATCAAGTGCACGTTTTGTACTTCTAGTTTCATACTCATGTTTCACAATGCATTATGTATGTCACCTATTTGAGTGTTAAACAGCGTACTTTTTGAGTGCCAAACAGCCTGGACCCTGATCAGGCGCTGTTAAATCAATAAATGATCGCTTTACACAGGCTCAACTGTGAAATACACCAATAACAAGCGTTTAGTGGACTTGTTTGTTGTTGTTTTTCAGCACGAAGAGGGTTATCTGTTTTTTGTTTTCTTTATTTAAATCGTGATACAAGCGGCTGAAGGAGAAACGAGATAAAACACTCAAATGAGCTCTGCTTTCAAGGTCCTTATGACATGTAATAACGCAAACCTTTATCTCATCTCATGATTACTCATGCAAAATACCGAGTGTGAATACCCATTAGCTGATACATGTTATTTTTAAATGACACAAACTGTAGAAAACGATCTCATTTGATTCAAAGGCAAACGGTGCAGATCCTGATCAGACAGCTCCTACAGGAGCTGTCTGATCTGGATCTACACTGTTTGCAAAAGTGTGGGACAAGTAAAGGGGCAGTTTGTATTTCGTTAACCCTTTCCCTCATAGAAACGTGTTTTCACGCATTTGCAAACAGAGTTGACCCAGATCAGACGGCTCCTAGAGTAGCCGTCTGATCAGGGTCTGCTCTGTTTGCTAATACATGTAGAACTTGATAGATCAGTGTCTTTGCTTTCTAAAACGGCTACAATGTTCCACCTTTGATATTTTATTATAACTATTTTGTCCATGAATATTCAGTAGGTATTGAAACTTTGAATAAACATAGAACAGGGAAAGGGTTAAGCAACAATTAACTGGGCACTCAAAATAGATTTTACTTTAACGTTCAATAGGATGCAAATTGGATACCGAGTAACAAGCTTTTTTATCAGGATCAAAACCGTGGGAATCCGATTCAAAAAATGGCGAGAAATGGTGCTAATTAATATTCATTATGTTATTTTTTCTTATATGAATACTAAACAGGGAACCGCATGTTATTTTGGGAAACAACGCAAAACAAAGCGTTCAGATCACGACCAGGGAGTTTTTTCAGGAGTCCTCTGATCTTGGTCTACATTGTTTGTCCATGTCCCGTTTTAGAGACACAATGTGTTGATTTAGTTATCTGAATGCGGAAACAAGTGTTTGAAAGTTTTGTTTGTTTGTTTAATTAGCGTCCGTTTCTGCTCACTATGGGCTAATTGGACGACCCAGATATAGGGGAAAGGATACAGAGACACCTGGGTCGCGATGCCGTACACACGTACTTGCATTTGCAAGCAGTGAAGACCCAGATCAGAGGGCTCCTAGAGAATCCCTCTGATCAGGGTCTGCACTGTTTGTCATTCAAACTGCAAATTTATATAATTAATGCTGAATGGATTCATTTGTTAAATACCGATGGACTATTCCACTTTGACTACATGTATTCGGCTTTCAACGGGTTAAGTTAAAACCTGTCACTTGTTTACATAGTAATTTGAGCACGTGTGTCTTCTTCAATATATTTTCCTGCTCGGTCAGAACTGCTTTCAGGTGTTTTCGCGTTTTATTATAAATCATTAAATCTTATCTACAGTAGAACCTCTCTAAAACTCCCGCTCTAAATATGGGCGTCTTAAAATACAGTTGGAGCTTTCTGCATAACTTCTATCCTGCATTAAGCTCCACATGCCTTTACCACACAGAATAAGAACCCATTTTAGTGGTCGTGTTAGAGGGTGCTTACTGTATACACAATGTAACGCTTAACCCTTTCCCTGATGAATATTCAGATAGGAAATAATGACGTCATATCAGATCTATATTACACCATAAGCAAACAGAGCAGACCCTGATCAGACGGCTCCTATAGGAGCCTCTGATCTGGGTCTACCCTGTTTGCAGATGCGTCAAAATGCGCTTACATAAGGGAAAGGGTTAATACTGCAAACATTCAGGTAAATGTTGTATATTGTACTGCTTTGAGCTAAGATGGAGCCATTCGGACCATCTTTGAGAGGTGGGAAATATAAATATATCTAAAAATTAAGAAGCAAGGACAAAAGACAATTACATATCATGTTGAAAAAGTATTCATAATTTTATGTTTCACGACGATTCTCACAAAATACGTAAAGTACAATACAGATGAAAACCAAGATAACTATGAACTGTTACAGAGGTCCAGATAAAATATGTAAATTTAAACATTTTCAAGAATAACTTCTTTATTTCTCCACCAAACCGTTTGTTGTGACCACTCTTTAGAATCGTCTCTTCGAGACGATTCTAAAAAGTGGTCACAACATACGTTTTGGTGGGGAAATAACGGTTTTAGTATTCGAGTACACACCTTTATCTGTAGCTGTGTGAACAGACAAATACAGTTTTCAAAACATGGACAATAAAAGGCACATATGAAATATTATGCACACACGGGAACACGAGTGATGTACACAATTTTACAGTATAAACTCACTACATAGCGACTTCTATTTGCAACATGTAGAATCGCATATATGCGCATTTGCAGACAAAAGAAGACCCAGATCAGACAGTTCCCGTCTGATCCAGGGCTACCCTGTTTTCGGATAGAATAAAATAGATCTTATTCTACAGTTTCTGTTGTGACCAAACATGCTTTTGTTCATTTGCCATTATCAAAACCCATGTAACTGATGTTCACAAAGTCCTTCTTGCATGAATAATTCATTGGATTTAAGGTTATTAGGTGGGTGTGTGTTATAACCCTGTACTCCATGAATATTCATGTAAGAAATAATGACGTCATGAAGTTACATTTTCCAATGGCAGGGGAACACAGGATTTGTTAGTCCAAACATAAACTATGGAATAAGATTTATATAATTCCATACGCAAACAGACCAGACCCGATCAGACGGCTCCTTTGAGCCGTCTGATCTGGGTCTACCCTATTTGCAGAAACGTTAAAAGGCGTTTTCGTATAGTAAAGGGTAAAAGCAAATTACTGACTGATTATTGTAGAGCTTTCCTACTATACTTTAACCATCACATGTCGCTACTTTTACCCAACTGTGAAATAATAATTTCTGCCCAAATTTTGATCAATTCAGTTTGGACTATTTCCGATTCGATCAAGTTTAGAAAATGTTGACATGAAATAAGCTTTTGAAAAAACTATTGAACAAGTGTCAAACAGCTTGGATCCTGATGAGACGCCGTGTTACTCGGCGTGTCTCATCTGGATCCAAGCTGTCTTACAAATGCGACACAGTTCGCGGTAAATGGGATAAGATCAAAGAAATTTGTCATGATCATAGTGGTTGTTTATGGAAGGGTTTACTGTATATTTTAACCCATTTGCTCCCAGTGGACTCTTCCATGCTTATATATTGGATAAGTCTATCTTTTATCTAAGGGATATCTGGTTTAAATTTTCATTTTTGTTTTGTTTTATATTGAATTTCCTATCAGCAAACAGTGTAGACGCTGATCAGACGCCGCATTATGCGGCGTCTGATCAGAGTCTACACCGTTTGCCTACGTCCCATAGATGGGATCGTGGGAGCAAATGAGTTAATGTTTTCGCTCGCAGTATAAAATACGGTAACACAATAGGTGAACTACATTTTAGCATGTTGCATGCGTGTACATATTATAACCCTTCTCTTGCTGAAGTTTAAAATATATTTCTCCTTCTTTACCCATGCCCTGTTGTATATATTTATTTTATATTACATATATCTTCACTGTGTACAAGTATTTCGATGTGCAATCACTGCTGTGGAGTGCACTGGTTGCACAATCAACTTGTAAATAGTGCAGACCCTGATGAGACAGCTCCTGCAGGAGCTGTCTCATCTGGGTCTTCACTATTTACAGGTAGGTATATTGACGTGAATAGCAAGCGAAGGGTTAATGGAATTTAATAAATGATGGTTTCAAACATGATTTAAATCGATGATTGTCGAATTTGGCTTTGATTTCATGTTTGAAAGATGAAGTTGATAAATTCAAATATTCAATTAATGCAGGGTGACAGTTATTGAGATAGTTTAGCTTATATAGGTGAATAAAATCTGGCTTATTTTAAATTTTAGTATAGGAGAATTTAGACCCTTTTAGGCAGGTGGCTACTCAATACCTGGTGAAAGTCACGGAGAAAGCTCCTAGAGGAGCTTTCTGCGTGGTTTTCATGATGCATTAAGCTGCCACCTGTCTTAAAGGTCGATAATGATTGGCATTTTGGTGTTCAAATAATCAAGATTTTACTGTGGGTTTTCTTGAGGGCTAAACATCGCAAATTCAGCTCAAAGGTGGTTTTGACTATTTCGCTACCTCTTTGATTTTATGGCTGAATGCATGTAACAAATATGTGACATGTGTTTTGACATGATAATCTTTGAAAAGGGCCCTTAGTGGTCGACATATTAGATCAGAGCTATTCAAGTATTTATGTATTATATTTCGCTACCAATTATTTTCGTCTGCATTGTCGTCTGCTGTAACTTTCCTCTGTTTATCCCCATCCCCACCCCAACCCTCTCCAGCACTATTCCTCTCAAAACATTAGCACAATAATAGTTACCCGGTGTACCAAACTGTTTGCATACATTGTAGGCATTCATAAATATGACATACATTGGCAGCGAAAGATTAAAAAAAATATCGCCGTCCAATGAAATAATAATATTCGAAACTTTACCTTTTTCATTAAAGATATAATACAGTGACGTCATGTATGGTGCTGAACACATTGGTCTCATAAATCTTTATCACGTTTCGAAACCCTACAAGTTGATTCTATCATACCCCTCTAAACCGGATGTTAAGTTTAGCATAAATATCGGCCTTGGAGACACGTGACTGCTTAATGTAGTGTGGAAGTCATGCAGAAAGCTCCTGTAGGAGCTTTCTGCATGACTATCACCCTGCATTAAACAGTCACCTGACTAAAAGTATCTTATTTCCGGTTTGGGAGAGTTTTACCATATGCCAAAGCACTTAACCGCGGATATGTCATTTCATAAGCAAACATACTAGACCCGGATCAGATGGCTCCTATATAATCAGGATCGCTCTGTCTACTTATCATTTACGATTCTATTGATACGATTCTACAGTTTCTGCCATTTCCAACATTGTCTGTGTTCATGTGCCGCTCATGTTGTCATTATTTCTCACATAAATATTCATGGGACATCTACACGAAAATTACATCAGAAAAGAATAGTACAACCCCTCCAAACCGGACATTCATTTTAATATCAATATCGGTCTTTGAGACGTGTGGCAGCTTAACCCATTACCTCATCTAAAGGCTATTTTTAGACACATCCTCTTTGAATGAATATATCGAAAAGGAGCATTTACTAGGATTTTTTTGTAGAATTTTGTAGTTTGAAACCATTGTGACAAGGCAGTCCAAAGGACAGCTATATCCCCAACCGCCGCCACCTAAATTAAGACATTGACCTTAAGGTGATACAATGGGTTTTAACGTGGTTGACATTCAACCTTCCAGTTGTTAAGAAAATAGGACGCGGAAACAAATATAATGGAAACTGAAGGTAAGAACACGACTTTCAAATGTGACCTTGACCTTGAGCCGACATGACTGCCACATGTGTTCTGCACATCATCTCAATTCGGTTAATATTTGACTCAAGTTTTATGAAAATCCTTCAAATGGTTTAGAAGATATGGAGCGGACACGAAATGTAATGGAAATTGAAGATTAAATCACTTGGCCTTCAAATGTGACCTTGACATTGAGCCGACATGACTGCCACATATGTTCTGCACATTGTCTCAACGTGGTTAACATTTGAGGCAAGTTTCTTGAAAATCCTTCAAGGGGTATAGGAGATAATGAAACTATAATGGAAATTGAAGGTAAGAACACTTGATCTTCAAATGTGACCTTGACCTTGAGCCGACATGACTGGCACATGTGTTCTGCACATCGTCTCAATTTAGCTAACATTTAATTAAACTTTTATGAAAATCCTTCAAAGGCTTTAGAAGATATGGAGCGGACATGAAAATGTAACGGAAATTAAAGGTTAGAACACTTGACCTTCAAATGTGACCTTGACCTTGAGCCAACATGACTGCCGCATGGGTTCTGCACATCGTCTCAATTCATTTAATATTTGACTCAAGTTTTATGAAAATCCTTCAAAGGGTTTAGAAGATATGGAGCGGACACGAAACTGTAATGGCAACTGAAGGTTTAAACACTTGACCTTCAAATGTGACCTTGAACTTGAGCCGACATGACTGCCACATGTGTTCTGCACATCGTCTTAATTTGGTTAATATTTGACTCAAGTTTTAGGAAAATCCTTCAAATGGTTTAGAAGATATGGAGCGGACACGAAATGTAATGGAAATTGAAAATTAAATCACTTGGCCTTCAAATGTGACCTTGACCTGACATGACTGCCACATATGTTCTGCACATTGTCTCAATGTGGTTAACATTTGAGGCAAGTTTCTTGAAAATCCTTCAAGGGGTATAGGAGATAATGAAACTATAATGGAAATTGAAGGTAAGAACACTTGATCTTCAAATGTGACCTTGACCTTGAGCCGACATGACTGGCACATGTGTTCTGCACATCGTCTCAATTTAGCTAACATTTAATTAAACTTTTATGAAAATCCTTCAAAGGCTTTAGAAGATATGGAGCGGACATGAAAATGTAACGGAAATTAAAGGTTAGAACACTTGACCTTCAAATGTGACCTTGACCTTGAGCCAACATGACTGCCGCATGGGTTCTGCACATCGTCTCAATTCATTTAATATTTGACTCAAGTTTTATGAAAATCCTTCAAAGGGTTTAGAAGATATGGAGCGGACACGAAACTGTAATGGCAACTGAAGGTTTAAACACTTGACCTTCAAATGTGACCTTGAACTTGAGCCGACATGACTGCCACATGTGTTCTGCACATCGTCTTAATTTGGTTAATATTTGACTCAAGTTTTAGGAAAATCCTTCAAATGGTTTAGAAGATATGGAGCGGACACGAAATGTAATGGAAATTGAAAATTAAATCACTTGGCCTTCAAATGTGACCTTGACCTGACATGACTGCCACATATGTTCTGCACATTGTCTCAATGTGGTTAACATTTGAGGCAAGTTTCTTGAAAATCCTTCAAGGGGTATAGGAGATAATGAAACTATAATGGAAATTGAAGGTAAGAACACTTGATCTTCAAATGTGACCTTGACCTTGAGCCGACATGACTGGCACATGTGTTCTGCACATCGTCTCAATTTAGCTAACATTTAATTAAACTTTTATGAAAATCCTTCAAAGGCTTTAGAAGATATGGAGCGGACATGAAAATGTAACGGAAATTAAAGGTTAGAACACTTGACCTTCAAATGTGACCTTGACCTTGAGCCAACATGACTGCCGCATGAGTTCTGCACATCGTCTCAATTCATTTAATATTTGACTCAAGTTTTATGAAAATCCTTCAAAGGGTTTAGAAGATATGGAGCGGACACGAAACTGTAATGGCAACTGAAGGTTTAAACACTTGACCTTCAAATGTGACCTTGAACTTGAGCCGACATGACTGCCACATGTGTTCTGCACATCGTCTTAATTTGGTTAACATTTGACTCAAGTTTCATGAAAATCCTTCAAAGGGTTTAGAAGATATGGAGCGGACACAAAAATGCAATGGAAATTGAAGGTTAAAACCCTTGACCTTCAAATGTGACCTTGACCTTGAGCCGACATATCTGCCACATATGTTCTGCACATGTCTCAACTTGGTTAACATTTGAGGCAAGTTTCTTGAAAATCCTTCAAGGGGTATAGGAGATATGGAGCGGACACGAAATTGTTACGGACAGACGGACAGACGGACGGACGGACAGACGGACGGACAGACGAAGGCCATTCCTATAACCCCCCTCCGCTATGCGGTGGGGGATAATAAATATAGCATTTGCTCCTATATGAGCAAATGCTCTATTTATCACAATGGTTTCACAAAGTGACTTTTACAGAGTCGTCAAAAGTCGTCAATATTAGGGAATGGGTTAAAGAGCTATCTGCATGACTTTCACCCTGCATTAAGCAGCCATCTGTCTAAAAGTATCTAAATTCTACTCTACTAGAATTCTGGTTTAGAGGGGTTTTACTTTTTACTTTGCGAGTAGTGAAGGTTCGACAATTTCCGTTATTTTCCGTATCGTGCTACGGTACTTTTCGCACTATGAAGTTCCTCCCGATGTTTCTCCTGTCGAGAGACAGTATATTCCGACAATATTAATACTACACAATACTGTATATGAAAAATAAACATGACAATAAAACTGAGGTGTAATAAATAATGGAAACTTGCTTATGGGACCATAAAAAGAATGTTAATTTCTGTGTCTTCAATACCGGTCCACCATAACCCTTGAAATGAGACAGTTTTTCACTCAAACCTACAAACATGATTGTCTCACCAGTACATTACTTCTGCAATTGCAGCAGCGCAATCGAATCCCCCCCCCCCCCCCCCCCCGTCCATTCATGTCCATTCCCAGTTTTTAACCACCTCCCTTTATTTGTTCATCTACTGACTCGCACTAAATGCAGTTCATGACAGTTCGCCCTTTCTATCCTTTTACATTTGGAGGTAAATACGTTCGTTGGATTTCTGTGTGTGCGAAATATTCTGAATCCTGTGTCGTAAAGAAGCTTCAAATTCTTTAAAGCTCGTAAGTAATCATCCCTAGTAGATTCGGAACTGTGCGGATACAAGTTTAAGTGGACCTCTATCAGGAAATTGTCTATTCTCTTCGAAGCGTCTCCATTAAGAATACCGGGAAGCACGTCCCATTCCCACGTCTCGATGTCCATTTTCAGAATTGAAAGTTTACGCTGAAATTGTAAACAGAGCAATAGATAAAGGTACATACTTTAATACTAAAATCGTTACTTTTCCACCAAATCCCTATGTTGTGACCACTCGAAGAGACGATTCTAAAGAGTGGTCACAACTTAGGGTTTGGTGGAGAAATAAAGGAAATATTCTTGAAGTTGTTTTAGTTTACGCATCCTTCCTGGGCCTCTGGTAAAATAAATCTACGATTTTAATTTAGCTTTAAAAATATACCAGTCGAATTATTCATTTACTTGCGTGCTCGAAGTACATGTAGCGAGGTTATACTGGAGATCCAAAATGGGTCCTTTATAGTTGCATTCGAATTATCGTTCATGCTTGAATTATGAACGATTACGAATTATCGTCAATTCGAACATCCAAAAAAATGTCATTATCGCTTTTTACAGATGCTTAATGCAGGGTGAAAGTCCTTTCGATTAACAGTTCAAATTATCGAGCTTTTACTGTATTATGGAAGCTTTTTTTAACCATTTACTCCATAAATACACCTTCCTACTCCTTTACAGAGTAGACCTAGATCAGACGGCTGCTGCAGGAGCCGTGCGGCCAGAGTTTGCTCTGTTTGCTTATGATGTGATAAAGATATGATTCTACGGTTTCTACTACGGCCAAACATTCATGTGTCCATATGTCATCATAAAACTTAATCTAATTAACCCTTTCCTTCATATAAACATGTTTTTTACGCATTTGCAAACAGAGAAGACCTAGGATCAGGCGGCTCTTATAAGAGCCGTCTGATCTGGGTCTGCTCTGTTTGCTAGTGGAATTGAAATATCTGATTCTTAATATCCTGTTTCTTAATATCCATGACGTCATTATTTCTTCCATAAATATTCATGGACTAAAGGGTTCAGCTACATACCTCTAAGTGTTTCAGATTACTCCTAATCGTATCCAGATCCTGAAGCTCCCAGCCTTCCGGGGTGACCTGGGTCTGTGAGGCGATACCAAGGTTGTGAAAATAGTTCAGCTTGCTTCTCTGAAAACTATTCTTTTTCATACTGCAGAGAAAGATACAAACGAGTGTTAAACTTTTATTCTTGCATAAAACGTGACGTTTTAACCAGTTTCAGTGCTGAATTTACGGGGTGGAATTGAAGACTAATATTAAACTATATATTCCATTAAACTTTCTAGATGATTTTGAATGACAAACAGTGCAGACCCTGATCAGAAGACTCTTCTAGGAGCCCCTCTGATCTTGGTATACACTGTTTACAGGTGTCAATGCATGCGTACCCCACATTCAAAAAGTAAATCTCATTAACCCTATGAAACAGGAGTTTTGTCATTTGCATACAGTGAAGACCAAAACTGGCTAAGGGTCAAAATCCTCTAGTAAATTTTAGCAACTCTAACTGAATGGACACTACTATTAAGCTTTACAGATAGGGTTAAACCAACGTTCCAGTGTGACATTTACCAGGGAAACTGTTCAACAATATAAAGTACCCGTATAAAGCTTTTATTACTTCGGATGAAAATAGTATAAAGCTATCATTACTTTGGATCAAAATAGTATAAAACTTTCATAACTTCAGATCCAATAGTTTATAGTACTCATGTACTTCTAAAACTTTCATCATTTCGGATTAAAATAATATAAAAAAATCATTACCCCAGGTCAAAGGTTTCTCAAATAAGTATAAAGATTTCTTTACCTAGTGTCAAATGAATGGACCTCACATCCATATTCTTTGATAGTATTAAAGCTTTAATTATTTCGGATCAAAAAAGTATAAAACTTTCTTTACGTTGGATAAGAATATGAGTAGTATAAAATTTTCTTTATTTAATCAGAACTTCAGATAAAGGTGCGTACCCAATTACTAAAATCGCCATTTCTCCACCAAACTCTATACTGTGACCATTCTTTATAAACGCCTCGAAGAGACGATTCTAAGTGGAGAAATAAAGACGTTATTTTTTAAAATGTTTCATTTAATGCATCTTATCTGGAACTCTGTTATGTTGGATCAAAATAATATAACTATAAAGCTTTCTTTACCTCGGATCAAATGAATGCACCTCACATCCATACTCCTTGATGACTGCATCGTCAAAGGTGAAGTCGTTGTTAATACTGAAAATTGAAACCATATAGTTACACTTCTCTATACCTCAAAATAAATGTTTAACGCTCTCGACTACGATACAACGGGTCCCGGGTTCGATCCCCTGCCGGACCAAGTCTGGTAAGACTTTATAAACTTAGAGTCGATGTAGCAGTGCTTTACACTGGGCATCTAAAAGAACTAGGGAAACTCTATCGATAATGAAATTAGGGCATCGTGCCTGTGTTTCTCTATATCTCTCTGGGGAGTCCAAATAGTCCATAGTTGAAAGGAACGGACGTAATAAACACAACAAACCAATCAAAATAAGTCTAACTCATTGCTGTAGACAAAAGGGCGAATTTAGAATACTAGTCACTCAAAAGAGGTCTAACCCATGTGTATTTAGAATACCAGTTACTCAAAAAAGTCTAACCCAGGTGTATTTAGAATAGCAGTCACTCAAAAGAAGTCTAACCCAGGTGTATTTAGAATAGCAGTCACTCAAAGAAGTCTAACCCATTTGTATTTAGAACACCAGTCACTCAAAAGAAGTCTAACCCAGGTGTATTTAGAACACAAGCCACTCAAAAGAAGTCTAACCTAGGTGTATTAAAATACCGGATTGACCCATAACCTGATATATTTAGGGAAACATTTTCACGGATTTGCACACCAGATGCAGCATTAAAGACACAGGTCTGTAAAATACTATATTACCGATTTAAGCCTTAAGGCCATGCAGACGCCTTGTGGCACCTTTGCAAAGCGAGCAGAGTTAAATCTGACGGCTCATGCATTAAGCTGTTACATATCTTAACCCGTTCATTCATATAAACGATTTTCGCGTTTTTGAAAACAAAGCAGACCTAGATCAGACGGCACTTGTAGGAGCCATCTGAACAGGGTCTACACTGTCTGCTTATGGAAATTTGTAGATCTGATTATGCAGTTTTTACAGCAGTGAATAAATCCCTTGTCAATGTTTCACTCATTGATTCTGCCCATGAATGTCCATGAAGGAAAGAAACTTTGGATAGATAATAAATAGGAAAAGGGTTGAAATAATCTGACAGCTATGTTAAATCCCGAAGAGTCATTTCTTCATCTGGGTCCATGCTTATAAAGCATTTTAGTTGAGTCTGTGTTCATTATCAAGCTTTCGATTGGTCAGATTTGAGTTCTCAAGCTTTTGATTGGTCAGATTTGATCCAGAGGCTCAAATCTAACCAATCAAAAACTTGAGAACGAACTCAAACTCACCTAAAAGCTTTATAAGCATGGACCCTGGTGTTTCTAGGCATATTCCGGACTTACCCGAAAGAATACACGAGGCATGGGGACCGGGGTCGGTACATCTCGTCGTCACAAACGTCCCAACCGCCATCTCTGATCTGCCCGAGGCGTATAATTCTTTTACAAAAGTGCTGCAGATTTTCGACATATCTGGATAAGCAAGAAAATTCGATGAATTGATATTCTCCACTAAACAAGTGTTAGTCTCAGTATCTATTAAATGAGTTATTGACGCGGGTTATTGTTTGTACTAGTTGTAGTTCCAATGTCAATCTAAGTAATACTTGCAGGGCCAATGGTAGTAAGCATTAACAGTCTATACGAGTAATACTTGCTGGGCCAATGGTAGTAAACATTAGCAGTCAATCTAAATAATACTTGCAGGGCCGATGGTAGTAAACATTAGCAGTCAATCTAAGTAATACTTGCAGGGCCAATGGTAGTAAACATTAGCAGTCAATCTAAGTAATACTTGCAGGGCCAATGGTAGTAAACATTAGCAGTCAATCTAAGTAATACTTGCAGGGCCAATGGTAGTAAACATTAGCAGTCAATCTAAATAATACTTGCAGGGCCGATGGTAGTAAACATTAGCAATTAATCTAAGTAATACTTGCAGGGCCGATGATAGTAATCATTAACAGTCTTTACAAGTAATACTTGCTGGGCCGATGGTAGTAAACATTAGCAGTCAATCTAAGTAATACTTGCAGGGCAAATTGTAGTAAACATTAGCAGTCAATATGAGAAATGCTTGCAGTGCTAATGGTAGTAAACATTTACAGTCAATCTAAGTAATACTTGCAGGGCCAATGGTAGTAATTATTTACAGTCAATCTAAGTAATACTTGCAGGGCCAATGGTAGTAATCATTTACAGTCAATCTTAGTAGATACTTGTAGGGCGAATGGTAGTAAACATAACAGTCAATATGAGTACAACTTGCAGGGTCAATGGTAGTAAACATTCAACACAGTGTTCCTGAAATATGACCTCAGACGGACAAAAAGGTTAAGTTTTTGATAAACCAAGGGCCATAAATCTAATGTGTCACAGTCAATGTGGGTGATACTTCCTTATGCTACTTAATGTTTACTCACATATAACAGCTCCAAACATATATGGGCGTTCTGCATTACTTTTGACCTGCATTTAGCTATAAACTACCTTACAGAAACATAACTAGACTTCCGTTTGATGGCCGCTTAACCCTTTCCCTAATATAAACGTGTTTCACGCGTTTGCAAACAGAGTAGACCCAGATCAGACGGCTCCTAGAGGAGCCGTCTGATCAGGGTCTGCTCTGTTTGCTAGTGGAATTTGAATAATTCTGTTTCTTTGCTTTCTAAAATTACTACAATGTTCCACCTTCAAGGTTTGATTTTAACTATTTTGTTAATGAATATTCAGTGGGTATTGAAATTTGTAATAAACATAGAATAGGGAAAGGGTTAAGACAGGTTTTGCTGTATACCGGTAATAATACGTATCGCCTCTCCGAGAAATAAAAGATGTTGACAAACCAGAACGTCTCTTAGGATTTTATATCAGTCATAACAGTTTGTATCTACATACCTGTGGTAAAGGGACGCCATCTCCTCTCTCGTCAACTTCAACAAGGTCTGTGTGTTTGGAATGAGAACTGTTTCATTGTGTTTAACTTGGGTAATAAATGGCGTGTCTTTATAATCATCAGCTGTGCATGTGATGATTGGAATTTTTATATGCTGTAAATGTAGAAATGTAGAAATTGAACCAACCATTGAAAAGAAGAAGAAGTAGAAACATGATATAGAAGTAGTGGCAAGCAGTAATATAAGTAGTAATAGTAGTAGTACTACTACTACTACTAGTAGTAGTAGTAGTAGAAGTGTAGTAGCAGTAGTAGTAGTGGTAGTAGTAGTGGTAGTGGTAGTAATAGTAGAAGTAGCAGTAGTAGTAGTAGTAGTAGTAGAAGTAGTAGTAGTAGTAGTAATAGTAGTAGTAGTGGTAGTAGTAGTGGTAGTGGTAGTGGTAGTAATAGTAGTAGTAGTAGTAGTAGTAGTAGTAGTAGTAGTAGTAGTGGTAGTGGTAGTAATAGTAGAAGTAGCAGCAGTAGTAGTAGTAGTAGTAGTAGTAGTAGTAGTAGTATAAGTAGTAGCAGTAGTAGTAGAAGTAGTAGTGGTGGTAGTAGTAGTAGTAGTAGTAGTAGTAGTAGTAGTAGTAGTAGTAGTAGTAGTGGTAGTAGTAGTAGTAGTAGTAGTAGTAGTAGTAGTAGTAATAGTAGTAGTAGTAGTAGTAGTAGTAGTAGTAGTAGTAGTAGTAGTAGTAGTAGTAGTGGTAGTAGTAGTAGTAGTAGTAGTAGAAGTTGTAGAAATAGTAGTAGTAGTAGTAGTAGTAATAGTAGTAGTAGTAGTAGTAGTAGTAGTAGTAGTAGTAGTAGTAGTAGAAATAGTAGTAGTAGTAGTAGCAGTAGTAGTAGTAGCAGCAGCAGTTTTAGTATAGTAGTAGTAATAGTAGTAGTAGTAGTAGTAGTAGTAGTAGTAGTAGAAATAGTAGTAGTAGTAGCAGCAGTAGTAGTAGTAGCAGCAGCAGTGTTAGTATAGTAGTAGTAGTAGTAGTAGTAGTAGTAGTAGTAGTAGTAGTAGTAGTAGTAATAGTAGTAGTAGTAGTAATAGCAGTAGTAGTATAGTAGTAGTAATAGTAGTGGTGGTAGAAGCAGCCGCAGTGGCAGCAGTAGCAGTAGCAGTAGTAGTAGTAGCATCAGCAGTAGCAGTAGTAGAAGTAATGAGGTAATAATAGTAGTTGTTGGTGCTGATGTTGTAGAAGGATACCAGCAGAAAATGTAGAAGAAACAAAATCACTTGGAGAGAATGTTGACAGGATACGATACATGTAAATGTAACACACAGATGTAGGTAATATAAATTATCTATTTAGGAAATATAAGTAAAATAAGTTTATATTTCTCCGCCATGCCCTATAACTATATTTCTGCTACTTCTACTTATTAGAATAGACTCGAACAGGACTCATTAGAATCGTCCGGGAGGGGCAAATTTAATGAGTAACACCAATAATGGAGTTCGGGTAAGAAATAAGAGGTAATCATTGTTACCAAACTGGCATCGAATTCAGTCATTTAATTAATGAATTCAAGCATGTGAAGAACGGAGTTTAAGTATCTCAATACTGAACTTCTCTTGGTCCAGTGTCCTTTAAAAGGGGGGTAGGCCTACAGACAAACAGTGATTGGAGGGTTCCTGAAGAAGTTTTCTGTTCAGTGTCTGCATTGTTTGCTCAACACACGTCATCAGTACATATGCCTTATACCAGCGAATATTATGTTTGCTTAGTCCCCTCAAAATCAATAATAAATGAGTTCTAGATTCAGATCTGGACGAGTTGTCTTTCAATAATATGGACATTATTGTGTTGAGGTAAATGAATGAATAAAAAAGAGTAATACTTACATCGTCCTTATGCTTGTAAAATCCCTGTAAATAAAACAAGAATAGTGGTTTATGTTAGCCCTTCGCTTGCTGAATTTTAAAATACATTTCTCCTTCTTTACCATGCCTTGTTGTATAATTACATATATATTCACTGTGTACACGTATTTCGCTGTGCAATCACTACTATGCAATGCACTGGTTGCACAATCAACTTGTAAATAGTGCAGACCCTGATGAGACAGCTCCTGCGGGAGCTGTCTCATCTGGGTCTTCACTAATTACATGTAGGTATATTGACGTGAATAGCAAGCAAAGGGTTAACCCTTTCCCTGTTCTACGTTTATATCAAATTTCAATACCTAATGAATATTCATTAACAAAATAGTTATAAAGAAATATGCAAGGTGGACCAGTGTAGACATTTTAGAAAGCAAAGAAACAGATCTATCAAATTCTATAAGCAAACAGAGTAGACCCTGATCAGACGGCTCCTCTAGGTGCCGTCTGATCTGGGTCTACTCTGTTTGCAAATGCGTGAAAATCCGTTTGTATGAGGGAAAGGGTTAACCCTTTATTGTATAAATGTTCATGTGAGAAATAATGGCATCATAAATATTAGTTTTAACGATTTTTTTATAATGGCATATGAACAGATAAAAATTTGGCCATGGCACAAACTACATTAGAATCAGATCTATATTATCTTATAGGCAAATAGAGCAGACCAAGATGAGACGGCTCCTGCGGGAACCGTCTGATCTGTGTCTACTCTGTTGGCAAAGGCGTTAAACCTGTACTTGACATGAACGCTTTTTTACAATTCTCAAACAGAGTAGACCCAGACCAGACGCGTCCATAGAAGAAGTCTAATCAGGGCCAGCTTTGAGTTTGCTTATGGCGTGTGATATTTTCTTTACTATTACCTTGACAATATATTTCCTAATTTCATATTTGTAATACATGCATTAAAGTTATTAATAATCAGAATGGAAGGGGTCTTGCATAATTTTTCCTTTACGCCGTGCATACGCATTGTGACACTTTTACCATTTTTACCCATTTTAGGCTATCTTTAGATCCAACCACATTGAATGAATCTACCGAAAAGGAGCATTAACTAGAGAAAAGGATTTTTTTTTAATTTTGTAGTTTGAAACCATTGTGATAAATAGAGCATTTGCTCTATTTATTACAATGGTTTCACAAAGTGACTTTTACAGAGTCGTCAAACGTCGTCAATATGAGGGAATGAGTTAACTGAGTTGACCTAGATCTGACGGCTCCTGTAGGAACCCTTTGATCAGGGTCTGCTCTATTTGCATATGTATATATTTTTCTACAGTTTTTTTGTTGTTCATGACGCGAGCTGATTAATATTCGAAGTGATTACTTCTGACATGAGTCATTGTAACCGTATAATATTCATGGAGTAAAGAGTTAAACATGGTCATTCTACTGAAGTCATTAACATAAAGTTTACATAGCATGTAAGACATACTGTCTGTAGAATCTCTCTTAACCCTTCGCTTGCTATTCACGTCAATATACCTACCTGTAAATAGTGAAGACCCAGATGAGACAGCTCCTGCAGGAGCTGTCTCATCAGGGTCTGCACTATTTACGAGTTGATTGTGCAACCAGTGCACTCCACAGCAGTGACTGCACAGGGAAATACTTGTACACAGTAAAGATACATGTAACTATAAAACAGGACATGGGTAAAGAAGGAGAAATGTATTTTAAAATTCAGCAAGCGAAGGGTTAAGCGGCCATTAGAAAGAGGTATAATTATGTGTCTGTAAGGCATGTGGTAGCTAAACGCAGGTCAAAAGTAATGCAGAAAGCTCCTAGAGCTCTGCATTAAGAAACCACATGAATTTTAACTCCTATGTTCAATAAATGTGTGGCCGCTTATGACAGGTTCTATCGTATGGCCTACACATGTCTCTTGAAGTATGAAGATCTATACATTGCACTCAGAAGGCGAGTAAAAGCTTGCCAAGAGAAAGAATTGATTTCTTGTCGCCGAGCTGACGTCATTCTATTTTTAGCAACTCCTTTTATTATGCTTTGTGCAAGTCTACACGTGCTTGTCGTGTTTATGGACATGGTATTGGTATATGTAAAAGCGATCTAATTGATATCTAAGACTATGTCGACACTTACCTTAAAAAATAACTTCGATGACATATTAAGAGTGATCGCCACAAGCAGAACAGTTATAATTAACAACCCCACCCCAGATAGTTTCCTGGATGGCCATCCACCCGACCTGTACCACATGTTTATTCACTAGTCCACTGATTTAGTCACTTAAACCAACACACACCAACAATAAAACATTCAACACGAACTCGTAGATATGCGGTGACCTAAGTAGATTTATCTCTCACACAGTAAAACGACACGATTGGACTTGTGTTAAGAACGTACTCGCTTCGACGGGTGGACGGTGCACAATATCAACAATCGATAGTGCGGTAAAGTTCGAGAACGGGCATATGAAAATGTCATCTGCATGGCATTTATTGTCGCCTGTTGAAAGTCTGTATCGTTCGGTCTTTATAATCTGTTAAGAAAATATTTACCCCTTCTAGCCGCATGAATATTCATGTTATAATAGTTTTATAATGTTGGACATGGTACAGGCGCGGATTTGGAGGGGCGGAGCCGGCTTACGTCCCCCTTAACCCCCTAAAATTTGCCAAAAAACAATTTGTTTAGTTAAATTCTAGATCTGTATACAGTAAAACCTCTCTATAACGATCACTAAATTGTGTTAATTAGTTAGTATTTAGAGCCGGTGGCTGCTTAAAGCAATGTAAGAGTAAAACAGAACGCTCCCATAGGAGCTTTCTGTTTTACTTTCATCTTGATTTAAGCAGCCACCTGCATTTAACATAAAAATAATTGATGTAATTTAGTGGTCGTTATAGAGAGGTTTTACTGTATCTACTAAAGCCCAATAAAACAATGATTCAGTAGGAGTGTTTTATTTCCCTCACCAGCGTTTGGCCAAGTAAATAAAACAATATAAAGATGGCAAATGCATTACACTAATACATACATCATGTAATGAAATAACATAGATTGAACTAGTAAATACTGATTCAAACATAATCTGATATTTGAATAGCAATTTAAGTACATAAAGAAACCTAAGAAGCAACATTTTCTATGCATTCTGTACGTTTTAACATAGTGCTCATAGTGAATATATTTCGACACATTTCTGATAATACCTACTTTCTTACTGGACATATATATAATACTGGCAAATTTAGACAGTGAAGGCCAAAATCTAGCAATTTTGTATTTCTTTCGTAAATCTGAATAAATAGAACAGCAAAGTAGAAAGTGATATTCTGATTCAACTAAGTATAAACAGCAGAGCTTACATTTACGATTATCCCTGTCTGTGCCGCTATATCTTCCGGTTTCAATTTCTAACGCATGAGAACAAAGTCTGAACAGTGAGAAAGTAGTTCTGACTTTATCACCATCTATCAAGTTGAGATATCGCTCTGTTTTAAAAGATCTATAATATTCTAACTTTGATTGAGATTTATTACAAACACACTATTATTTTTGTCATCAAACACAAAAATTTACGCCCCGCACACCCTTCCAAAAACATTCTACGCCCCCCCCCCCCCATCTGAACCCGGGATCCGCACCTGATAATGGCATATGAAATGTTGGCTATGGTAGAAATTGTTGAAACGGAACGGGCGCTGATCAGACGATTCGGTTCCACTGGCACTTGATCGACTGATCTACTAGTTGCTATAAATAAACTATAGTCTTTTTCGATCAAGTGCCAGTGGATGGTTCCAACAAGATTTTCTATGAAAGAGCACTTACTGGAGCGTTATGTGTTATATACGCGCCATGGATATAGGAGTCCGGGTGGGGTGGGGTGGATGATGCTCCCCGTGGAAATTCAAAATGTTGGATAGTTTTGTAACCACTGCACATGTGATAAATAGAGTATTTGTTCAAATAGGAGCAAATGCACGATGGTTTTAAAAGGTGACTTTCACTGAGGCGTCAAAAGGCGTCAATATGAGGGAATGCTTTAAAACTGACATAGTAAGACAGACATTTTATCAAAGTCTATTCCCCTTAGTCTTCGATTTTTGTCCCATATTTTGGCCATAATAATGTTTTCACCTTTCAGATTGGCGTTACGCACGTGCGTAAGGTGTATCACTAGCTACGCCCAAATGCTGATTGAAAGGCGTACTTATGGAGTAACGGGTTATATATGTACATACAGAAGTGGTTGTTATATAAACATGTTGGCACCAATATCTAATTTCCTGCATAATTTAGATCAATACTTCGATTTTTTAGAATTGGAAACTCTACACGAATCGTTCGATTTTATCTAATTGAAAAATGAGGGAGAATTTAAATATTGAAGCGGACACGTGATGAATAATTTATAATTCTCTCCGCTCTAGCGCCGACTCGTGTTAACATTTGTACACAATTTGATTCAGATGAGACTCCGAATTACTTGGCATCTGATCAGGATCTACAATGTTATATACTGACTGATGAGACACAGAGTTACTCGACATCTCATCAAGATCTACAGTGTTTTATTCTAACTGACGTGACACCGAGTAACTCGGTATCTGATCAGGATCCATAATGTTTTATACTGACTGATGAGACACTGAGTTACTCGGCATCTCATCGGGATCTACATCGTTTTTATACAATACTGACTGGTTTTGAAAGAGAATGGAAGAACACTTTACTTTGATAGAGTTTAGCTGACGGCACTTTGTACTGACACACTTACTTAGCGTTTAAAGATAGCTAACGGCACTTTGTACTGGTACTCTTACTTAGTGTTTAAAGATAGCTGACGGCACTTTGTACTGGCACACTTACTTAGCGTTTAATGATAGCTGACGACACTTTATACTGGTACACTTACTTAGCGTTCAAAGATAGCTGACGACACTTTGTACTGGCACACTTACTTAGCGTTTAAAGATAACTGACGGCACTTTTTACTCACATAGTTACGTAGCGTTTAAAGTTAGCTGACGACACTTTGTACTGGAACACTTACTTAGCGTTTAAAGATAGCTGACGGCACTTTGTACTGGCATACTTATTTAGAGTTTAAAGATAGCTGACGGCACTTTGTACTGGCACACTTACTTAGCGTTTAAAGATAGCTGACGGCACTTTGTACTGGTACTCTTACTTGGCGTTCAAACAGATGTTTCTTATATATTCTGTCTCTGCTCAATATTCATGTTATAAAATAATAACATAATGGATATTAACTATATTGATTTTTAGGATGGCATATGAACACTGGACATTTCTGGCTGAGACAGAAACTGCAGAATCAGACCTATATCATACTATATACAGTAGAACCTATTTAAGCGACCATAAAACAATAATATAGTCTGAAAGCGGGAGATCCTTCGAAAGCAAAAGGAGCAATGCGAAGAGAGAAACATGCAGACTCGGATTTTGTTGAGTCTGTTCATTATGGCCCAACAAGTCTACCTACGGGTCCGAAAGGTAGATGATAGCTTAATGCAGGTTACAGGTAATGCAAATAGCTTCTATAGGAGTTTTCTGCTTTACTTTTGCCCCGCATTAAGACTCCTATGTTCAATAAATGAATGTTGCTTAAAGACAAATGCAACTGTACAAACAAGAGCAGACCCAGGCCCAGGGGGCTCTTACATACTCGGTATATCCTTCTGCATTAATCCTTTCATTCCTGGACTATTTTTAGACTTTTCGAATAAATCTACCGAAAAGGAGCAACTACCAGAGAAAAGAAATATCTTAGAATTGTGAATTTTTGAAACCATTGTGATGAAAAGAACATTTGTTCATATGGAGCAAATGCTCTGTTTATCACAATGATTTCATTATGTGACCTTTACACAGACGTCGAAAGGCGCCAAAAGACGTCGAAAGGCGGGCATGGGTTTAAGGCGTCGAAAGGCGGGTATGGGTTTAACCATTTCCCTAATGCATACATGTGTATTCATGTGAGAACTAATGTATGTACATGTGTAAATAGTATCGTGCTGAAGTTTATAATAGCATGATGCACAAGAAATTGTTTTACCATGGCACGATCCTGTAGAATCAGATCTATATTATTTCTTAAGCAAACAAAATAGACCCTAGTCAGACAGCTCCTACAGGACCCTGAGGAGCCGCCTGATTTAGGTATACTCTGTTTGCAAATGTGTTAAAAGACGTCTCTATGAGGGAAATATTAAAGAAGTCATCTGCTTTTTAGGATACTGTTTATTCACTAAATAATCGAGTCAACCCTTTCTTCATATATAAAAAAATGCATTTTTAAATCTTTGCAAACAGAGTAGACCCAGATCAGACGGCTCCTATAGGAACCGTCTGACCAGGGTCTACTCTGTTTGCTTACGGAAGTTTATAGCCCAGATTCTACAGCTTCTGCCTCAGTCAAAATACATGTATTTCCTGATATGTCATTATAATAATTAATCTATTATTAACCATGTTATTATTTCTCATATGAATATTCAACAGGTAAAGTGTTAAGAAAAAGTTTCCGAATCTTATTCAACGTCAATGTACGATATGCTTTTTGTAATACAGTAAAACCTCTCTATAACTGCCACTAAATTGTATAAATTAGTTGGTATCTATGGCAGGTGGCTGCTTAAAGCAAGGTGGAAGTAAAACAGAACGCTCCTACATGAGCGTTCTGTTTTTCTTTAACCTTGCTTTAAACAACCACCTGTCTTTAACTCAAAGTACTTGATGTAATTTAGTGGCCGTTATAGAGATGTTTTCTGTATTCCACTTGGATTCTGTCTAGTCTTCGATCTTGGCATTGTTTAGCATTTTTTCACAAAGTTAAGTCAAGGTAAACACACTTAGTACTTGCACGTGAGTCTTGGTTGGCGATATATAGGACAAACATTGAGTTCAAGTGTTGGATCAAAGGTATAGCTAAGTTAAAACCATTTAGTATTTGTACGTGAGTCTTGGTTGGCAATATATAGAATACAAAATGAGTTCAAGTGCTGGATCAAAGGTATAGCCAAGTTAAAACCATTTATTATTTGTACGTGAGTCTTGGTTGGCAATATAGAGAATAAAAATTGAGTTCAAGTTCTGGATCAAAGGTATAGCCAAGTTAAAACCACTTAGTACTTGTACGCGAGTCTTGGTTGGCAATGTATAGGACAAACATTGAGTTCAAGTGTTGAATCAATGGTATAGCCAAGTTAAAACCATTCAGTATTTGTACGTGAGTCTTGGTTGGCAAAATATAGAATAAATTGAGTTCAAGTGTTGGATCAAAGGTATAGCCAAGTTAAAACCATTTAGTACTTGTAAGTGAGTCTTGGTTGGCAATATAGAGAATAAAAATTGAGTTCAAGTGCTGGATATAATCTTTATTTGAGTCTCTTCATGGTTACATAGTTTACAAACAACATCATATTATACATATATATATATATATATATATATATATATATATATATATATATATATATATATATATATAAGAACCATGCCATTCATAACTGAATTATAAGAGACTATTTTATAGGAATAAAACATACAATTCACAGATATGTTCATAGTGAGCGTTTTAGGCCATATATCTTCACAGATAATGCCTATCGGTTCGAGTACTGGTGCAAAATACACCTTTGCTGCCCAATGTGCAGAATGGCGATGGAAGCCAATGTACTTTCATGCAGTCACTACCATCGCCATTGTGCACTTATGCAGCTTAATGTGCCAGCCTCACATACATGTAATGCTTCACATTCCCTCCAATGGATAGACAGTTTTATATTGCACAACTTAACAATTGTTCAACAATCACATTGCACATATCCGTACAAATGACTAATATTAGCCTGCATTTAACTCCTTCACCCCTGCAACCCTCACTGTACATTTCCCATCTCCAAAACAGCCATGTGTCTGAGTTACAGGCACACAGACTGTTCAGGGACAGGTCTACTCGTCATCAGGGCTGAATGTGTCAAATGCAGATAGTTACGATGCATACAGCCATCATTAATCTACAAACTGTGTAACATAGCAATGTTACACTGTCCGCTTAAAATTTAATTAAAAGCTATCAACAGCCTGTCGCTAAGACCTGACATTGGAATACTGGCCAAACAAGCCATATTAAAAAACATTTTAAAAAACCAACTATCAACTCGAATCAGATTCGAGGTGAACTGATTAATGATTGCTGTATACCTTGAGTAAAATCTTAACTTTACATCTAAGACTTAGGCTTACATTGTTTACACTAAAATTTCGCTATACTCTAAGAATACTATGCATAACATTACTGGCCCATGCCACCAATGGTATTGCAATAGCATTTCTGACAACTTACACCCACTGTAATGTGAATGTTGTCAACTCAGATTGTCAAGCATATAAAAATGAATTCCTAGCTTTAATAACGTTACAGCAGGTTTTGGCAAGATCCCTGACAAGTATATCTGTGGAAAAAAGAAAAATGAGCTTTTCTTCAGCAGTCATCAGCATGAAGGAGTTATCCAGGTTTTGAGCCTTATCAAAAAGTGCTATTCTTTCTATGGTATACAATGGGCATTCTACGCACTGTAACGAAGGATAACACGCCCATAAGACACAGATAACACCCCCTACCCCACCCACACACACTATTGTCTCTAAATCAAGCACTTTTCATTATGCGTTGTATAGTGAAGGACAGTTTTAAAGTCCCATAACTCTGAAGTAAATGATCGCAGTCCAAAGTCCATCTTTGACGAACATTTTCACATCAGCGTTGTGCATCTGGAACAGTTTGAAGTAAATTCTCCTTTTGGTATATGAGGAGTCGGACACACAAGATTTGTGAGACGTACGGCCGGATAGACGTAGGGGGTGGACTAGATCAATGCTATATGCATATAGCTTCAAGTGTTTAGGTTTTGTTCTTTCAATAATTATTCAAGTGTGACGGCAAATATTTCAAAACGAACGAGAATTTACGTTCTATGTTTATTTATTTTCTATTCAAAGCAGCCATGAAACATGTTAACCCTTTACACAATAGATATGCCTTTTAACCCTTTCCCTGTTCTGTATTTAGGCCAAATTTTAATACCCACTAAATATTCATTAACAAAATAGTTATAAAGAAATAAGGAAGGTTGAATATTGTAGACATTTTACAAAGTAAAGGAGCATACCTATCAAATTCTTTTAGCAAACAGAGCAGACCCTGATCAGACGGCTCCTTTAGGAGCCGTCTGATCTGGGTCTATTCTGTTTGCAAATGCGTGAAAACACGTTTATATAAGGGAAAGGGTTAACACCCTTCCCTTTTGTAAGTGCATTTTTACGCATCTGCATACAGAGAAAGACCCAGATCAGACGGCTCCTATAGGTGGAACTTTTTAACCATTTTAGAAAGTAAATAAACATATCTTTCAAATTCCATCAGCAAATAGAGCAGACCCTGATCAGAAAGCTCCTCTAGGAGCCGTCTGATCTGGGTGTACTCCTCTGTTTGCAAATGCGTTAAAACACGTTTATATTAGGGAAAGTGTTAAACGAAATGAAAATGAAGTGTTTTTTCGTTTTAGGAAAATGAAACAAACAAATACAATTCAATGCATGCACATGCTATTCCATTAACCGCCATATCGTCGTTCCATTCCGACATGCACCCCCAGCGACACAGAGGTATGGTACAGAACAGCACAGAACCTGTCTTAAGCGGTCATCAAAAAGAGGTTTTATTACGAGTCTGTAAGTCAGGTCGTAGTTTAATGCAGGGTAAAAATAATGCAGAAAATTTCATAGGATTTTTTTGCATTTTCTTTGCCCTTCAATCAGCAACTATCTGATCTTAACGCGCCCTTGTTCATTAAATGAATGACCGCTTAAAACAGGTTCTACTGTATGTCCGTAGGTCATAAGGGGTTCCATGACTTAGTGTCGACATGTCGTCATGTTGTTGACAAAGGTTCGCAAACGCATATGAAGTTCATGTGTACGTTCGTGCCTCTGTCAGCTGCATGATGATATAACCTTCAGTTTTCAAGTACAGTTCAACTTCGATACATCGAACTTCAAGGGACCATTCAAATTACTTCGATGTAACACATGTTCAAGTCATCCGATTCCAATCTGAATAATTTCTTAATTTACAGCTTAATGCAGGTCTAGAAAATGCTGAAATGCTCATGCCCTGCATTAAGCTGTAACATCTGGTTCTAGATATGCGTAGTGACACATTTTAGAACAATTCTGTATTGTAAAGTTTGGAAGGACCGAAATCATCTGAAAGTTCGGGTTATCCGAGTTCGAAACATCGAAGTTCAACAGTAATAGTATATATGTTCACCAATAATGTACACTAGTAACATTAAATCAAAATAATGAACGATTCCCTCACATTAGGTGTAAGAAAGTTGTTGGGAGAGATAATAGTTCTGGGGATGTTGATTAAATAATACTAAAACAGGGTCCATGCTTATAAAGCTTTTCGTTGAGTCTGAGTTTCGTTCTCAAGCTTTTGATTGGTCAGATTTGAGTTCTCATGTTTGATTGGTCAGATTTGAGCCAGAGGCTCAACTCTGACCAATCAAAAGCTTGAGAACGTGCTCAGACTCAACTAAAAGTTTTATAAGCAGGGATCATGGACTGAGTTAAATAAAAGGATCCATTTGTACCGGAAATGTGGCCATTACATTTATTTTTTCCTTACTTTGTTCTATGCCCGTCACTTTAATCTGCCTTTTATTTGTCATGATAACCCAACCGTGTCAGGCGGCTGGGGAAAAGTACAAGAAAACAAATGAATAATGAAAAATAAATACAAAAAAGAATATGTACATAGATAAGGAAAGTTTTATTTAAATATATGCATGTTAATTTCTTGTTTTGGTGTGGAAGTTTTTTTCTCCGTATAATTTGGTAATCATGGCATGCAAGCTGTAAGCTAATAAATACGACAAACATTTAACGCTTTCGCTGTCAAGTATTGTCGTCTGCCAAAAGTCGTTTGCTACAATTTTTGTTTATTAACCCCCACTCCATTTAATTTAAACACATTACCATTTAAACAAACAGTTTGTATCTTGACCAAGTAACTCGGCGTCTCACCCGGGCCCAAACCATTTGACGCCCTTATCATGATGTTTTGTGAAGATATAGAAGTTTTATGTAGTAAGATAAGTTCGGCACGAGCCATCGCAAAATCGTATTTAACACTTTCATCACAAATGTCGCAAAAGTGCATCACGACAAATAGTGCAATCCCAGGCAAGGCGGCGTCTGACCAGGAACTTCACTTTTGTCTCAAACTCTATTTCTATATTTGTGCTTTATTGCTTGAAATTGCATTTATTTATCTCATGTCTTTATTTTACCGAATGATTTAACGCAATTGGTTTGCAGATAATAAGAAATTTAGCACCGAAAATGTTAATATACTAGAGACATATTCATACATGTATGTGTATGTCTCTGGTACATGTGCTATTAAATGTCTTTTTTACACTAAAATAGTTGTATTAATGCATTTGATTTTTAACCCTTTCGCTGCCAAACTCTGTCGTCTGCTAACTTTGTCGTCTGCTACAAATTTTCATTCTTTTGATTTTCTTCAATTTTGTTTCAAAAACATAGTAGCATAACAAACAATTTGGATCCTGATGAGACGCCGAGATCCGGCATTGGCAGCGAAATGGTTACCCAATATGTAAATCATAAGCATGTCAAGGGAACCGTGTCACAGAATTTTGATAAAACGTTTAGTTTAATAGTTATGGAATATTTAAGCCTTAAGACCCGTAAATCTCTGCCTCGTGTGGCGGATTCTTTTCATGTTAGACGACCGAAGCAAGACAACACAAATCATGGATCCCTCACTGAAACAACGTTTTTTATATGCCGAAAACCGCGTCTAATTCTGACATAAATTATAAAAGTTTGGAAAAGCCGGCTCTTTAACTCTTTCGCTGCCAATGTGATTATCTGTGATTATCTATGCACACCAGTTGGATCAGGATTGGACGCCGAGTAAATAGGCGTCTCATCAGGATCCAAACTGGTTTGACTGTAACTGTTTTTAAACAAAAACAATACAAAAATAAAACAAATGAAAATACATGTAGTAGCAGACGAAAAAATGCAGACGATAAATTCGGCAGTGAAAGGGTTAAAATTTGCGTCTGTCGATAACGTCAAAAATGAACAGAGTACCAATACTGTGCTGCGTTTCGTGACACTTATGTATATCATTTTATCATATTTATATCCAATGGAGAGCTTACACCATGGTTTACATTGTTTTCCACTAAGCCCATCCATCCCATTTTCTTACACGAGATCAATTCAAAAAGCTGATTTAATAGCCAGTTTCACATAAAGCTTATCTAGCCACAGGGCCTATCAAAAGTCTGGACCATGACCGAGTACCTCGGCGTCTCATCTGGATCCATACTGTTTGCATCGGTAATCTTAACCATGCGACACGACAGTGAAAAACAGGTTAATGAAATGCTTTCATATTTCTTTTAACAGTCATCTGTCTCAAACATATTTTGTCATTAATCTTAAGCCTGATGAGCTAATCATTTTTACAGAATTGCCCACCTACAACATTTTCAAATTTCAAGCTACATGTATAATCAATGTGTCTGACAAAATACAACAAGGATGTAAAACAGTTTGGATCCTGATGAGACGCCGAGTAACTCGGCGTTTCATCTGGATCCAAACTGTTTGCAAAGGTATTCACTCATCCGCCCACAGCAGGTTAAAGGTTAAATGAACGGTTTCAGAAGTCTCCTGTTTGTTTAACGAAAAGTAGTAGGCTGGAGAAAGATGTATGTTACCGATGTTATTCGCCCTAGTTTTAGACAAAACCCATTTACGTTTTAGTCCCTTATCAATAGTAACCCCATGGCGGCGTTCCGATTGGTTCCCCGATGTGTTCCGTTTGGTCCCGAGTGCGTTCGTGATTTCGCAATAACATTTTGTTCTAGATCAAGATTTTAAGAGTTGCGATATAAACAGTTATCATGATTCATAAATGTGTTGTTCAAGGGAATCTTCGTAAAGTGGTATAAATATTATTTGCATGATTATAAGATGGTTTGAAAAAAAGTACAGTAAAACCTCTATTATTCGAACAGTCAAATTCGTACCATTAGCGATCTATAAGACACTTAATGAAACTTGTCACTGACATAACCGCAGCAAGATTCTGCATACCGAAGAATTTCTATTCAAAACTTGTTCATCGGGTGATCGTGTATGAATGGCAGCCAACCCAATCATGTAATCACAAAGTCTCTCATAACTTGGTAACACCTGACACCCGCCATCATGTGTAGTCTGAAGTGTAAAACCAGTTGTTTTCTCTCTGAATAGGTCTCTCAGGTACGGCGTCAGACTTTGCTCAGGAATATATCCATTCATTATAAAAACTATGGGTTTGTTCAAATCAAGCGCCTTTTCTAGCCATTCTCTACAATATGGCGCATTGACAAAAGATTCAGAAACTACTGCAACAAACACGCACGCATCGTTTATTAGCTCGTATGCTCCTGAGACAAGATTGCGACCTGCAGTAATATTATCGATTGTAGTAATTAGATCCGCTCTGCCTTCAAGTTTCCTTTGACATATATCATCCAGATTACGCAGGAAACCCCCTTCATGTGCAATATACTCATCGTCATCTGCATACGAGACATAACATAATTTTAATTCCGGAAAATATTCAAAACATGTTATCAACCTTTCTACATGTATTTCTATTTGTTCTATTTGCCAACATTTGTATGTAGCGGCAGAAATAACCAAAACAACAACCATAACGGCCATAAAAACTGCAGAACATATTTCTATTATCAGTGTTTCCGTCTTCTGCACTGCCCTGTCTTCTATTTGAATATCCTTGTATTCGAATGTACATCGGGTTTGGTCTGATGTTACCTGATTCGCCGTCAAGTATCCCGAGATCCATTTGATGAAATTAAAATTGGCACTTATATCAAATGTTTTTAGAATGGCTCTACCTGTTTGGAACGGTACATCTATGGCATTTTTATCATTATGGACTACTACAACACAATTGCTTACATTTAACGTATCCAATTTTATGAATAGCTTGGACACGTTGAATGCACTTAGTTCTACGTGAGCGTTGCTAACATTCACTAAAACTAATGGTCTCTCAGTAATTGATGCAACTAACTGTTTCGTCAAATTCATTGTAAAGAAAACCTGACCTAGCATGTAACCGGTATTAAAAGTAAACTCTTCAATGGAGGGTAACACTCCTTGATATGCCAACGCGGTAACAAGTGCATGTGGTTGTATCCGTACCCAATGTAGTAAGCACAATTTTCTTAAAGCATTAAGACCAACAAAGGTATTTGCTGGTAGATCCACAAACGAAAGAGTTAGAGTCATTTCTGTTACATTCTGCAAACCTACAAAATAGTGTTCCACAGGTAAGGCACCAGTACGATCTGATTGCAAGCTCACAATATACACGTGCTGCCAGCTATTGTCTACGAATTGGTCAACTGCAAATGTTTCTTGATTTGTTACGCTTACAGACCTTACTCCATCAGCAACATACCTGGGGAATGAGGAGCAGGTCATTGTCTGTCCTAGGACAGAGCAATTGGATTTCTCTTCCAGATTGAGGTGCATTATAAAAGTATTACCTGTGTCAAATACATGTAAATCGTATCCAAATACACCTATTCCAATCCAAACTGCGAGAACCAAACATACAGCCGTCAAAGCCATGATCGTTTCCCCGTGAAGATTTATTCAGTTGTAAAATAAATTTCCGCTTACAGCCAGACAGGCTCTTTTTCTGATTAAAATATTTCGACAAGTCCTGGTTATATAGAGATACCCGTGCAAATCACAACAGACCTGGAATTGATAAATAGATAAAGCAGAGTTAAAAATAATACATGGATAAGTGCTTACTCAGATTCTAAAATCGTCTATTCTCCATCAAACCCTATGTGGTGACCACTGTTTAGAATCGTCTCTTCGAGACAACATATGGTTTGGTGGAGTAATAAAGGAGTTATTCTTGAAAAAAAAAATACTCATCTGATCTGGACCTCTGGATAAGGCTAAATGTCATACTCAAGATAACTCGATGTCTGAATTGTAATACCTGCAGGAAAAACAGCCATGAGAAAGAAAAGTGTAATGCGATATTCCGTTGAGACAAATGTCGTTTTATTCAATGGGTATTCAACCATTAAGCTGCAATAAAACGTTTTGTCGCTTAACCCATTCCCCCATAGGCTAGTTTTAGATCCAACCTCTTGGAACAAATCTACCAAATAAAGATTTACTAGAGAAAATGTAAAAGTTAAATTCGTGCAGTTCTGAAACCATTGTGATAAACAGTGCATTTGTTCCTATGGAACAAGTGCTCTATTTATCAGAGTGTTTTCAAAAAGTAACTTTTATAGAGGAATCAAGCGGCGTCAAACTTTAATATGTTATAGAACAGAAAATAACTTCATTTCATCCAGGTATAGAACATAGAACATAGGGTTATATCAACAGTAGAGTAAATAATAACTATAGGTTCCGAATATGGGAGTAAACTCATATGGCCGTCTTGATAAAAACTGAGTGTGCTTGGACTCACCTACGGAACCTCCCCCCTAACCCCCTCCCATCCCAAATAAAAAGAAATTGATCGAAGTATCTTAAACTGGCCTAAAACTATCTATTTGAACCTTAAACCACTTCGAAAAACAAACAAAAACACGACCCGGAAAAACAAATTCCTATCGGGGCTATATATGTATTGAAAGGTACCTAACTACGTCAGATCAGCGGCGGAAAATACAACAGTCATGTTTTTCAAAGTCTTACAGCAAAGCCAATTCAACACCGATTTCAATCATTTTGGTCTTGATCCGTTCCAAATTCCATATGCTAAGCAGCACAAGTAATGCTTGTCTTAAATATTGCTCCGTCTTGTCGCTGCAAGACCGCGAATTTGAAAAAAAAACGCTAGAGCGAAACGATGTGACTCCCCCCATGGATGCATATACGTATATAGGGGGATATGTATTCGTTAATCTTTTCAGCAAAAACGCGAATTATGGTGAAACGCTATCGAAAAACATTAAACTCACCGCAATTAAAACGGCGCTTACTATTGCCAGTCTGCTACGAGGTGCCAGTTTTCTTTCTCCAACTTTCCTTTTGAACGGATGCGACCTTTTGGCTGTGACCCGGCTCATAAACTATTCGATTTGCAAATTTCCGTGCTACAGCGAAATGGCCACCTCCGTCTGATAAGAGTAGGTTCTGTTTGCATATTTGTGCAACCAGTGCACTCCACAGTAGTGATTGCATAGCGAAATACTAGTACACAGTGAATATATATGTAATTCTACAACAGGGTTGGTAAAGAAAGAGAAATGTATTTCAAAATTCAGCAAGCGAAGGGTTAAACTAGAGGTTTTTGTCAAAAAAACGGATGTCTCCCCTCTAATAAAAACAATATGTAAAGGGAAATCACTAAAAATGTTTTGGTCTTGATGAATGATACTTCCCCTCATTTTGCGTTTTTCACACTGCATTTTTCAAGAAGAAAATGATAACAGCTAATAACTCCAACAAGAGTACCGCATACGGTACATAATACGCCCACTTGCAAATTTCTCCGATTCATCATGCCTTATAAGTATTGACATTTTCTAATCTGTGCTTCAGATCTAGATTTCCATATTAAGGTGATACTATTTTTTTAAAAAATGAAGTGAATATCTTATTAAATAAAAAAGTTACAGCTAATCCTCATTTTTGCAGATTTTTGTAAAGTGCAACGGCCATAACTCTGTAAAGACAAATTGAATGAACCTCAAAATATACTCAGCTTCAAATTTTGTTGCTTAACACATTTGTGTTAAGTTTCATTTATATCATTTTAATAGTTTTCCCAGAAAACAAAACACAAACTAAAAGTTGACCGACTAACAAAGCAACGAACACACGAAGATCAAGGACCATAACTTTAGAATAAAATGACATATCAAACCCCCCAATATATCTGTGAAAAATCACATTAAGGTTTAACCATATAAAAAATAATGAAGTAAATATCATTTCAAATGAAAAAGTTATGGACATCCTCATATTTGCATAAATTTGCATTATTTTTTTAAGTGCAAGGGCCATAACTCCGAAACAACAAATCAAATGATCCTCAGAATCAACTTAGCTTCAGGTCTTGATGCATTAAACTTGTGTATGAAGTTTCATTAATTTCTGTCAAACAGTTTTGCCAGAAAACAGCGGACAAACTATTTGCATATATTTGCATTTTTTTAAAGTAAAAGGACCATAACTCCGAAACGACAAATCAAATGAACCTCAGAATCGACTCAGCATCAGATCTTGATGCATTAAACATTTTTGTGAAGTTTCATTAATATCTCTCAAATAGTTTTCCCAGAAAACGGCCGACAAACTATTTGCATATTTTTTAAGGACATGGGCCATAACTCTGAAGTGAAAAATCAAATGAACCTCAGACTCAGCTCAGCTTCAGATCTTGATGCATTTATCATTTGTGTGTAGTTCCATTAATATCAGTCAAATAGTTTTCCCAGAAAACAGTGGACAAACTATTTGCATGTATTTGCATTATTTTTTAAGTAAAAGGGCCATAACTCCGAAAAACAAATCAAATGAATCTCAGAATCAACTCAGCTTCAGATCTTAATGCATTAAACATTTGTGTGAAGTTTCATTAATATCTCTCAAATAGTTTTCCCAGAAAACAGCGGACAAACTATTTGCATGTATTTGCATTATTTTTTAAGTAAAAGGGCCATAACTCAGAAACGACAAATCAAATGAACCTCAGAATCGACTCAGCTTCAGATCTTGATGCATTAAACATTTGTGTGAAGGTTCATTAATATCTCTCAAATAGTTTTCCCAGAAAACAGCGGACAAACTATTTACATATTTTTTTAAGGACATGGGCCATAACTCTGAAATGAAAAATCAAATGAACCTCAGAATCAACTCAGCTTCAGATCTTGATGCATTAAACATTTGTGTGAAGTTTCATTAATATCTGTCTAATAGTTTTCCCAGAAAATAGTGGACAAGCAAAATGTTGACGGACGAACGAACTAACGAACGAACGAACGAACGAACAAACGAATGAACGAATGAACGAACGAACGGACGGACGGACGGACAGGGCCACGACAATATACGACCACCTTTATTAGGTGGGCGTATAAAAATACTGATACCAGATTTATGGCCCTTGTGCATGACACTTAATTTCATCATGCTCTTTCCAGAAATAAAATGTCATTCCAATAGCATCAGTCGAACAGGAGTTATTGATCGGCCAAAAAATGTAACAAAGGGCAATAACTCCAAAAGTATTGAAGCCAGAATTATGACCCTTGTTCATGACACTTTCTCTCATCATGCTCTTTCCATGTATGAAGTTTCAATACGATGGCAAGAGCCATGTAGGAGTTATCGTCCGAACAAGAAAGAATTAAACAAATGTACAAGGGGTAATAACTCTTAAATTTATTGAAGCTCGAGTTATGGATCTTATGCATGACACTTTCTCTTATCATGATCGTTCCATGTATGAAGTTTCACTCCAATGGCATGTGTCACATAGGAGTAATCATCCGGACAAAAAATTGTGATTTTTTTTACAAAGGGCAATAACTCCAATATTAGTGAAGCCAGTGTTATGGACCTTGTGCATGACACGTCCTCTCGTTATGATCTTTCCATTTATGAAGTTTCAATCCAATGGCATGAGCCATATACAAGTTATCGTCCGGACAAAAAAGTAGTATTTTTTTTACAAAGGGCAATAACTCCTATATTAGTGAAGCCAGAGTTATGTACCTTCTGCATGACACTTCCTCTCATTATGCTCTTTCCATATATGAAGTTTCAATCAACTGGCATCAGGCATATTGAAGTTATTGTCCGGACAAAAAATTATGATATTTTTTACAAAGGGCAATAACTCCAATATTAGTGAAGCCAGAGTTATGGACCTTGTGCATGACACTTCCTATCGTCATGATCTTTCCATATATGAAGTTTCAATCCAATGGCATGAGCCATATAGGAGTTATCGTCCGGACAAAAAAGTGTGATTTTTTTTACAAAGGGCAATAACTCCAATATTAGTGAAGCCAGAGTTATGGACCTTGTGCATTACACTTCCTCTCATTATGCTCTTTCCATATATGAAGTTTCAATCAACTGGCATCAGGCATATTGAAGTTATCGTCCGGACAAAAAGTGTGACAGACAGACGGACAGACGGACAGACAGACAGACGGACAGACGGACAGACAGACAACTCTCACGAAAACAATATGTCTCCCCCATATAAATATGGGGGGAGACATAATTACGTATGCTATCTGGATCCCTATACTTTGATTGTTATTGATGGTTTACTATTGTTATTGTTCTGCACAATCTAAAAATGATTTACATGTATATCCAATATAACTTTTATAAGATCCGAGTGGTTTCTAAATTTCGACATTGTATATTTCTACCAAGGAAAATTCCGATAATAAACTTAACTGTAAATCATTTCACTGCATGTATGAGTTTGCTTTCCTTTCTTATTCAAACGTCAGCTATGCCAGCAAATCCTTTACATGAAAAAGTACGGCATTTCACCGTTTTTAAAATAAAGCTAATTATGTTTATTCTTCGCTGAAACCTTTACAATGTACGTTGGAACATTTTCATATAAAGTTAGTATGGAAGGGGAACACCGGTGCCTATGTTGTACCTGTTAAGGGTTGACCCCCAAACACGGGACTACAACAAGTGTAACGGATCGGTCGTGAAGAGTTTCAAATGACTTATTTAAATATTTGCATTGATAAGAGAAGAGAAACTCATACAGGTGAGTACTCAGATATTCAAATCGTTATATCTCAACCAAACCCTGTGTTGTGACCACTCTTAAGAAGTTCACGTTTTGTTTTATTGCGATTTGCTATTAAATGATAGCCGCAAATACATACCTTTTGAACTGTACAATCATCCGAACATTTTGAAATTCAAACGCCTTATGAACAATTCTGATCTAAATAGTTTGACCAATTAGCCTTGTTTGTTAAACCTATAATGCTGAAAGTTAGATGAGCCGTCTTCCTTACATTGTTTTGATTTCATTTCTAATTTATGTTACTATTAAATTACAGTATGGCCCATGTGATCCTGGTAGACATAATACCCTTGTCTGGACTTCACATGTGTTATGACAATTTTCGATTTTTACAGGGTTCACATGGCTCTTAAAGTGTTTACTATTGTTTATATCACGCTTTTCTCTGTTACTTTGTTTATGCATCTCTTATGTCCGTAGTGACCATGAGTTTGAAATAAACTTGAAACTTGAAGAATCGTCTCTTTGATACGATTCTTAACAATGGTCACAACATGTGGTTTGGAGACGGAAAAATAATTATTCTTAAACATACTTGAATTTACGCATATTATCTGGACCTCTGGATTAGCCTCTATCAAATTTAGGAGAATGAGCATCCATAATTCTATCAAACGTTATTTTGATTAGATTAAACACAAGCGTAATTCAAAACATCAAAAGCAAAAATGTTGCCTATCTACCATTCACTCTTTAACAAAATATTAGACCATGGTATTATACCTGAAAAATGGCTTGAAGGCATCATAATCCCTATCTATAAAAACAAAGGTGATTCTCTGGATCCAAGCAATTACAGACCAATAACCTTACTTAGCTGTTTAGGTAAACTTTTCACATCTATATTAAACACCAGACTAAACATCTTCCTAGAAAATCAAGAAATTCTCAAAGAAACCAAGCAGGATTAAGACAGAACTATTCAACTTTAGATCATATTTTCACATTGAACGCAGTAATTGAACTACTTAGACACCATAAGAAAAAGATTTATACTACATTCATTGATTTCTCAAAAGCCTTTGATTCAGTCTGGGGTATTGGTCTCCTCCAGAAATTATTGAAAAATGGAATTTCTGGCAAATTTTTTTAAGTCGTCAAAAAACATGTATGACAATATAAAATCATGTGTATTCCTAGATGGGGAAAAAACTCCTTTCTTCAGCTGCCAGCGCGGAGTCAGACAGGGCGAAAATTTATCTCCTGCACTATTTTCAATTCACCTAAATGATCTAGAAAGTTTCCTACAACAAAATGAAGAATATGGCGTCTCTTTTGAAATAGATGGGAAAATGGACCAATATTTAAGAATACTATTGTTACTATATGCAGATGATACAGTCCTAATAACTGATACTGCCGAACCAATGCAACAATGTTTAAATAAATTTGCTGAATATTGTAAACTCTGGAAATTAGATGTTAATATTGAAAAGACAAAGGTTGTAGTATTTGGATCAAGAAAAACAACGGCAACATTTCAAATAAATGGCGACAACATTGACATAATTGACTCATACAGATATCTGGGTACAATATTTTCAAGTCCGGAAGCTTCTTAAAATCACGGAAACACATAGCCCAACAAGCAGAAAAAGCGCTACATCTTCTTTATTCACGCATCTATAACCTCAACTTACCAATTGATCTGCAGCTCAAACTCTTCGACAATACCATTATTTCCAATCTTGACATATGCCAGTGAAATCTGGGGCTATGAAAATACAGAAATACTAGAACGAATACACCTGAGCTTCTTAAAACGCATAATAAAGGCAAAAAAATCAATACCTAACTACATGGTCTATGCTGAACTAGGGTGCTTTCCAATAGAAATAACTGTCAAATCTAGAATGTTAAGCTTTTGGAATAATCTTCTTCTTGGCAAACAATCAAAAATATCAAAACAAATCTACAATATTATGATTAAAGAGCAAAACTTCCGATCTAAATGGCTGCAACATATAAAATGTATTCTCATTGAAATCGGCATACCCGATCTCTGGTACTCACAGGCATCTTTCAATTCAAACAATGTAAGTAAGATAGTAAGCCAATTACTTTTAGACCAATTTAAACAAAAATGGAACAGCTCTTTATTAGAATCATCCAAAGGTACTAACTATTCCCTAATTAAACATAATATCGAACTTGAAAAGTATTTATTGACACTGAAAAAATTAATACATACCCTTAGCTAAATTCCGCACTGGTAACCATCACTTTCCCGTTGAAATAGGGAGATGGCAATCGGTTGAATACCATGACAGGAAGTGCTCTCACTGCAACAAAAATGCTATTGGTGACGAATACCATTATCTGCTAGTATGTGATAAGTTTAATCAACAAAGGAAAATACACATAAAACAATATTACATACAAAATCCAAATATTTATAAATACAAACAGCTCATGTCTACCTCAAATGCTAACGAATTAAAACTGCTTGCTCTCTTTGTTAAAGTCAGAATACCGCTCAAAAAAGGTGAAATATTGCGTTATTTTCGCTATTCATGCGAAAAGAATAGCTAAAATTATAGCAAATTAGCCAATATAGTCACCAACATATAATCTCTTAATTTCACAATCGATGTGTTAATGTGCAAAATCGTTAACATTATGGAAGACAATTTAACCTTTGTTTACACACGACAGCAAATCTCCGGGATTCCGTATAATCCCGAGACAACGTCTCGTTTTACGAAAACATTACGTAAAGGTCACGTGATATATAGTAAACATGGAGGAAAACACAGCCAAACGAAAACGGTAAAGAAGATCGCAAATGACGGCGTCCGAGAAAAAAGGCGACATGCAGTACAAAACAGACGGATACATTTAAAACAGATAGTGATCGGTAATCAACACGAAAGGTGGAAAGGCCCGAGGAACGAGCTAGGTTGCGGTCTGAGATTTACGGACGTTTCGGTAAATGACCAGTTCGGTAAATTGATTTTATATAGTGAATGTTCCGGACGTTTCGGTAAAAAGGTAAATTATAGTAATTAAAGGTTTATATACCGGTACATCACACCTTTTGCTGGCGGATAGCGTTTGATCTGTAGTCACATGGGTTGGGTCCAAACTATACGATGTAGTTATAGACAGGGTAAATTTCTATGCCGAACCGGAATAATCGTTATGAAAGTAGGAAATCGAAAAAAAGAAGAAAAAGAGAAAATTGAGTGCCATTTGAATGTATTTGCAACCCGAAAATTAAATTTAGTCCTCTGATCAGGATCTACCATGCAGACAGGGAATGTAATAAAAACACGAAAACCCTTATTTGAGTTGAAAAAAATAGAATATACTCTAATTTTTAAAAGCGAGTTTAAAATTTTGTGTTCCTCAAATATAGAAATAAGTTTATTACAATATTTATGATTATATCATTATTCTTATAATTATTAAATACGATTATTAATATCATTTCACCTTTAGAATTAATACCAGTTTTGCTTTATATTAGAATTATTAAAAATAGGACTGGATCATGTTATCCTGTCACGCATATTTATATAAATATTTCAGACCCCGAAGCGTAGTCTGTAAATGCGACACGTCTTTAATTATTGTTTGCCATTAATTGTGCCGTCGCCTGTAATCAATTAATCAATTAACTAATTAACAACCTCGCTACACCCAACACTTTAATTAAATGAGCACTACTTCATTGTCAAAAAGTTTGAATCCTGACACCGTGTGTTAGACTGATAAATATTTCGTTATTTACAGTTGATCTCAAGACCATTATCTTACGTGATAAATGTCACTCAGAGCGCCAGATACAATCATATACCGGCGGTGGGCGATAGCTATTACGTAAGATTTCATCAATTAAGATGCGATAAGAATCAAAATAAGCTTGCTAAGATCAGATCCTCTGTGTATAACTGATCTGTATAACTGATCTGTCAAAACAGTCAGGGGGTATATTAAAAGGTGTCCCCTGATGCAGGGAGTGACAATTTAGAGTTAGACAAGGAAACATGTTTAGGCCGTGCTAGATTTCTAGTACTCAGGATATCCTGACAAAATAACTTTACTGTCGAGCGGACACTTCCATATTTGAGCTAAATTCAAATTCTTCACCAAACTAAACATGTTGGATCACTACATGGATTTTTACTTCGGACATCCAAAGGAACTCGAGGGACAGTTTTGCGGACAATATTCTAACTCCAAAGTGCGACATCGGAACTTTAACAGCAAGATCAAGTCTTACGTTTTACAGGGCATAAGAACATTTCGTCAGCTACAGAATCTACAGTGGCAGTTTCCTATTGAAATACTACAACTACTTTAGGACGGTACATAGTGTCAATATTATGGATTTTAGAACGTGTTTTATTTCTTCAAATCAGGACTGTTTACGTTTCATGCCAAAATTTGGTACACAGTAGTCAATTGTTTAATATGCAGTAGAACTTTTAACTTCATACTATGTTTGTTCAAGTGTAATTGTCTTTTACATGCAGTATGTGTTTTTCTTCCAAAGTACATAATTTCGCCAGCATCTGTAATGATATACAGTATACTCAATGTCGAGCTCAATTGATTTTACAAGCATGTTCTGCAATTAGAGGGCTTCGAATTTGCTCCTAAAATGCTATTTTCTATACGGGACCAATGCGCTCCCCTGAGTTTTAGAGTTGTTACCTCTAATTAATTTCAGTTATGTATTCCACTTCATGTAGGGACGTTTTAGTTTGCAATTGCTTGTTTACCTTTACGGGACAGTGGCTCCCATGCTTAGTATAACGTTCAGGAATAATGTCGGTTCCCGTTATATATTGTTCATATGCTTTACTACATGGCCCGTGTGCTGGTCATTTATTTGTCTGACATTGCAAAATGATTAACCTACGAATGGAATACATAACCAATGCATTCTGTATATCGTTTATGCTTTGAACATTTATGTAATTTGCGTTATATTCACACGTTGAGAATACAGAAAAAATGTTCAAATATTAATTATATGAAAATATAATTGATGTTCTTCAAATTTTAAATTGTGGGGACACAATCTTTTCTGGAATGGTAGGAATTGTTAGACTGATAAATATTTCGTTATTTACAGTTGATCTCCAGACCATTATCTTACGTGATAAATGTCACTCAGAGCGCCAGATACAATCATATACCGGCGGTGGGCGATAGCTATTACGTAAGATTTCATCAATTAAGATGCGATAAGAATCAAAATAAGCTTGCTAAGATCAGATCCTTTGTGTATAATTGATCTGTCAAAAAAGTCACGGGATATATTAAAAGGTGTCCCCTGATGCAGGGAGTTACAATTTAGAGTTAGGAAAGGAAACAAGTGTTTAGGCCATGCTAGATTTCTAGTATTCAGGATATCCTGACGAAATTACTTTACTTTCATACAGATACGTTTTATTTTGGACTTGTTATTTTACTGTTTGTGGATTACCACTGTTATACGATACGGACTGGAATTCCAGGATACATAATAAATTCATATAAAATACTATCGAACAGTTTTTCATCTACCAACTCCACATTCAATAGTGTAACATCTGAGCGTTTCTACAGTGTAACAATACAGAGCGTTACTACACGTGTAACTAGACAACTGATCAGAATCCAAAGTTTTTAACACACAAAAAGGGTATAACAACGACTACTTCTCTGTCTGGTAAAACAGTGTAGACCCAGATCAGCAATTGGTTTAATCCTTTCACTGCCTTGGGTATTTGCTAACAGTTTGGATCCGTAAAGTCTTTCACACAAAAAACGAATATATAACCAGACATATAATATAGGTCTCTGATATAACAGTTGATTTGACTCATTGGGAAATAGTTTTTTTGCAAACAGTTTGGAGTCATTTATATGTATTATTGAAATAGTGTATATAATTATTATCTTGTTGCAAAACTATGTACATATTTTATGGTGAATATTAAATATATATCCAGTACACTTTTCTTTAATATCGATTATTTTGCCAATATATTGCTATATTTAAAAACTCCAGTTATTTTCAACACCCTTCGCATGTCCATCATATTCATTGTTAGATCAGGATCCATACATTATACAACTAAAACACAGCTGCAAACGACACTTTGATGGCGAAGTGTTTGCTCGACAAGTAAGGAAATTATTGACTGCATGCACCGCAAATGCATTAAACTACCAATATCTGTTTATAAAAGCAGTTTCTAAGTACAGTCTTAAATGACTAGTTCCGTTTGTAAATAAGAATTGTAATGTTTTATGATAGTAGAAACCTTTTATCAAGTAACTTGCCAAAGCGTCCCAAAGTTCGAACGACTCAATATGTATTTGCAACAATGTAATCTTGACCCTTTTTCTACTGCTGATTAGAATTTTGTTTCAGATTGGAACAGTAGATCTACTAAATTTATAAAACATTATAGCCTTAAATGACATATGTATGATACATATGCTAATTAGCATCTATACGTACACAGTTTATTCAACCCTTCTGTGTCTTCTAGTGTCTGTAAATTCCTGTGTCTGATATGGATAAGCTGTTTCAAACATGATGTATTTTGTATTTTCGACGTACTTATATAATTATACCTGCTTTACATAATATCCTGAAGTCTTAAAGGTCAAGTAAACAGATTGGGTTTTCGTCAAATTCTGATAGTATACAGTTAGTTAAACACTAAGCTTTAAAAAATTCTTACCGTTTGAATCTAGTTTTGATTTAAATCGAGTTTTTATGGTACCGCGAACCGTGAATTTTGAAAATCGATACATGATTATCTCCCTTGAGTGACGTCACTTGTGACAGTCCGCCATTTTACAATTGAGCTATAACACTTTGAGAACGCAGTCATGGAGGTTGAATATGACAGTGATTTGGAGGATATCTTCGACAGAGATTCTACCGACAATATAGTGTCGCCGTACTCGTTCGAGCCAACGACATTTTCATCAAATGGCTTCCCTGATGACCAGGATAATGTGTCGGAGGACTCTGATACTGATCAGTCTGTCTCCGAGGAGAAATCAACGCGACCGGTTTCAGAATGGTAATTTTGTTGAAATTTATAATTATAATCAGTTATAGATATGCGATATGAAGATCTTATTCAGTCTGGTTGACCATCCTGCAGATATCTTCCGCTGTATGCATTCTAAAATGCGTAAATATATCTAGACTATGTTGTGGAGCAACCGGTTTTAGATTGACACGAATAAATTATATATTTGCCAGTAGGCCTAATGTAAACATATCTAAAAGCAACCTTTGGTTAAAACACCACTAATTTTCTACAAACCATAAACCTTTAACTCTTTAATCCATAAATACGTTTTACTACGCCTATGAAAACAGATACTATTTAATAGACCCAGATCCGAAGGCTTTTATGAAATGGATATGAATATTCGTGGAGTGAAGAGATATGTGGCCAGATCACCCTTTCTTCTTTTTCCATATGTCCGTTACAACTGTCTTGATGGACAAACGTGGAATACATGTTTTCGAAACTAGATATTTACAGTCTACTGGCCAGTGGCCACATTAAGTTCATTGGGGAATAGTAAAAGAGAAAGTGGACTTTCACAGCTGATATGTTTTACGCCAGAGAACCTTATAGCTTACAATTACATGTCTGATCAGCAGTTTCTCTTCTGAATGTTCAGCGTGGCTTATAAATAAGTGTATAACTTTGCTTATCACATATATCACTTTGCTTTTATGAAAAGTGTCCATTTAAATATCTTGCATAATTATCAGACAAGTGGAACAGGCAAGTTAAGACCAGGGATCAAACCCGGGACCCCTCACTTACAGGGTGAGTGCTCTACCGACTGAGCTATCCGAACGGTTCAACCACATACTTTTTCACCTAGATGCGATATCGTAGCTGTAAGACTGATTATGACTAACGTCCAGTTTACATATTTAGGAATAGAGCTACGTTATCGTATCTATTTTTCACCCAGTACCTGTACCTGGCCTGTTACACTACTCCCCCACTTTCCTTGAGATTCTCGCCAAATCTGTACAAGAAATGGGCATGCACAGGGTCTGATTTTAAAGTTGGGCACCAAATGTAACGGGACTGGTGAAAAAAATGCAGCCAGACCAGGGATCGAACCCGGAACCCCTCACTTACAGGGAAAATGCTCTTCCGCCTCAGCTATCCGAACCCCTTTCTGTTTTACACCCAGTATTTGTACCTGGTCCGTTACAATATACATATAAATAACAATAAGGAGATTGAAGTGTATTCATCTGGTTAAAGCGGAAAGTTTTCAGACAATTGTCCGAAATAAAATGCAAGAATTATTCATGAAAACTAGCTACTTAAGCTTTTATCTGAGATGTGAACAGGAAACTTTTATAATAATTATGTGGTGTCAGAAATAATGTTATTTTTTTTTTAATACAAATGTTATTTAATATTGATGTTACAATGTATAAGTCCTTATATTGATATTTGATCTCATATGATCAAGACATATGATAATCTTCAACTTGATGAAGAATGTCAGTACTCTTCAGACATATATGATTACTTTGATATGGTGATGGCTGGTCATGGCTGGCCGGTATGTTAAACACCCGCTCTTTGATTTGATGCAGGGTTGGCAAAATGCCGGCATTTATGAGTTGGCGTTTACTGGCATTTACTGGTTTTTTTAATTGTCCAGGGGCTTAGCACATATTTAAACAATCCTAATGTGCTTTATTAGTTCTCTAATCATATGTACAAGTTTTACAAGTTTATTACTCAAACAGTACTTCACATATTGGTTTCAAATTAGGGCATATATGCTTAGTATCATCAGAGGAAGATGCCTATAGTTTTTGGGTTGAATCTGATCACTATGTCTAGAGTTATCTGCCCTTGATTACAGGGCTCTCTCTCTCTCTCTCTGTGACTGAGTCAGTTTTCTAGTTTAACCCTTTCCCTGTTCTATATTTAGTCCAAATTTCAATACCTACTGAATATTGATGGTCAAAATAGTTATAATGAAATATGGAAGGTGTAACATTGTAGCCATTTTAGAAACTAAAGAATCAGATCTTTCAAATTCCAATAGCAAACAGAGCAGATCCTGATCCTCTAGGAGCCATCTGATCTGGGTCTACTCTGTTTGCAAGTGCATGAAAACACGTTTATATGAGGGAAAGGGTTAAGCTTCAAATGAACCAAGTTTCATGAAAATCAAAAGCCTTACAGTCAGTTGTAGAAAACAGAGTAACAGATAACAGAAACAATACTGGCCACCTAACCCACTGCAAATTACTGTCAGATCAGCTCTCAAAACAAATTTTGACACCTCTACTGGCCACTATGGTAATTGTTGTAAAAACATACATACACCTTTCGTTTAGAGATAATCATACACACAATGAGCCATGAAGTGTCAAACACAATATAGACAATTTGGAGGGGGCAATGATTGAGATTAAACCAATCAGACAAAGGAGTTGGTCTGTTGTACTGATGATTTTGACATTATACCAGCAGAATCATGCCATTATTTAAATTTAGAGCTATACAGGACTTTTATGTAAACCAGATGAAACTCCTAGATAAGATATACAAGCCGTCTGATGAGTACCCTTGGCAGGCATGAAACAGTTTAAACCCTCAGTAAAATGGTGGTTAGAAATCAATAAATAAACTTATCAATATTCCACTATCCAGTAATTTAAAACAGCCTTTATAAAAACAATAAACTTCAAAGAAGTAATATATATTCCACCTTTTCTGGTAAATACCGGTATTTACCACCCCCAGTATTTACCGACCAACCCTGCTTTGATGAGATCATACTTGAAAGCATTTTGTGTTATATTTCAGGTGCAGCTGTGGCAACTGCCTTGACATGCCAACAGAAGTAGAATGTAGATGCTGCCAGACAACGAACATAGTGGACAACAAGGCTGAAGGTCTTCAGTGTATAACCCATCATGAGGGCTTTGTGGTCAATTGCCTAAACATCCATGTCCTGGAGACCTCATATTATGACCACATCATACAGAATGGTCCACTCAGGGAGGAGGAGCTAATTCATGAGTAAGCATTTTCAAAAATAAAACAACAACAGTACAATTTTGATAACTTTACTCGCTACAGTCATGTGTCAACGAAGTAATACATGTCTAGGTTCAAACCAGAATTGAAAAAGTAGTAGCCAAATATAGCTAGAATCATTAGAAAATACCTCAATTTCAATTATTTGTCTGCAAAGCTTGAAAAACAATTGTGAAACCCTCCATGTTAAAACTTTAATAGTTTAATAGCAAATTTAATTAGCAGCTTTTTTTCATAATACGGTACCATGTTTACACTAGACTGTTAGGTACTTTTGTAAGTAAACAGAGCAGACAGTGATCAGATTAGTCCTAAAAGCCATTTGATCTGGGTATACTCTGTTTGCAATGGCATGGAAAGGTGTTTAACCATTTCCCTCATATAAACGTGTTTTCACACATTTGCAACCAGAGTAGACCCAGATCAGACGGTTCCTAGAGGAGCCGTCTGATCAGGGTCTACTAAGTTTGTTAATAGAATTTGATAGATCTGTTTATTTGCTTTCTTAAATGTCTGCAATGTTCCACCTTCCATATTCTTTTAACTATTTTGTCAATGAATATTCAGTAGGTTTTGAAATTTGCACTAAATATAGAACAGGGAAAGGGTTATATGAGGGACAGGGTTAAAAAGGAAAGTTTTTCTAGACACTGGCTAGTTTGATTACCAGTAGTTTCAACCTAGCATGTATAGAGGATAATAATAATAACAATAATAATTTACATCTCACTCAGGGCTTTAGGTTCTTCTAATAGAATTTGTTTTCTACATAATCACACTAACCGAACCCTTTTCTTCACAAACATTCGTTTAGATGTTCATTATCACAGTCTTTGTAATTGAAAATAGGCAATTTTTCTTAACCCTTTCCCTGTTCTATGTTTATTTCAAATTTTAATCCCTACTGAATATTCAATGAAAAATAATTATAATGAAATATGGAAGGTAGAACATTGTAGCCATTTTAGAAAGTAAAGAATAGATCTATCAAAGTCCATAAGCAAACAGAGCAGACGCTGATCAGACGGCTCCTCTAGGAGACGTCTGATCTGGGTCTACTCTGTTTGCAAATGCGTGAAAACATGTTTGCATTTTCTCACAGATACATGGAAAGCAGATGTCAAACTGCAAAGCAATAAAGCAATATTCCATGAAAATCAGGACTGGCCACATCAACACCAGTACATTGAAACACGAAGTAAATACAGATTGAAACTGCACCTTTTGCACAGAGGAGACGTTTCTTCTGTTGAATCTGATATCAGGTAAGTTTGATACTAGCAGTGCATTTGATAAGCAAAATACAGGGTGAAATTAACCCTTTCCTTGTGTATATTTATTCCAGATTTCTGAACTCATAAATATTCATGGACAGATCAAATCAATAAAAATGGATCCCGGAAAAGCGAATGTTTTACTAGTTTGCTGGTGAAAACTGCATAATAAAATGTATAAATTTCCTGAAGCAAACAGAGCAGACCCTGATAAGATCCGAGATACTTTAGTAAGTGGTTCTGCACTCATATGGAAGAAGAAGTGTCTACTTTGTTTGCAATTCATGCAAAAGCATATATAAAGTAGACGGTCAACCCACACTCCACTCCATACATACACCATTCATTGTCTTTTCAAAAAGAGTAGACCCAGATCAAATGGCTCTTGTGGGAGCCATCTAATATGAGTCTGCTGTTTCATGGTGGAATTATATGGATAGTCCTCATTTTACATTTTATGTTGTTATCATAAAGGAATATGTATCCAATGACATAATGCCATTATTGAAATTCAGCTAATTATTTCTAACACAAAATTCATAAAACTGAATCTAAAACTAGGAACAAGGTGAATATGTACATCAACATACAGTTTGTTATGGATGATCATGCTTTTATGAAGAAATTATGTCACTTGAAGATGCATATGCAGCGTATGAAGCATATGCACTTTCAAGCCACATAATTGATTTTAAGCACAGGGGTAAGACACGTACATATGCTGACTCAAAGGTGTCTAACCCCTGTGATTTAAATTTGTTCTTGAAGGTAGTGTAGTTTTAAAGTATACTGTATCATTTGTTTCATTGAGAGAACTTTGACATGAGTAGAGTTTCTCCCTGAAACAGAAATTGAAAATGGAATAACAAGGTATGTACCAGGTATATCTAATAATATCTGGGTTTGGCAGTAACACGACTGCAATCCAGTATATTTATTGTTCAAGTAATGGATATTATTCATTTGTCTTTAAAAATAGTAAATTAAGTTTTAGGACACTGCAACACTATAAAATTATATGGATCTGAGACAGAAGAATAGTTGCTGGACCCACATACCGTATACATCAAGATAAAATATGAGGTATGGATCCAGAAACTTACACTTGTTGCAGATTCAAAGATCCAGAAATTCCAGTTTAGGTTAAACCATTATAAGTTGCCTCTTGTGATAGTCCAAAGGGACCATAAATGACTTTCTGTTTATTGTTTCGTCTGGACTAAATTACTAGCCCAAAATCTGTAATATGATTAATTATATAGAGAATATTTATTTTTTTTAAATTATTGAAAACAGCATCAGAACTGAGCATGGTAGCCTTTTGTCAAATAATTGTGTACAAGGAAAACAAACAAAAGGATGAAAATATTTACCCTAATTGTAGAAGTAAATACTTTTTCAAGGTTGCCGAAGTCCCGAGAGTTGATGAGTGGTAGGGTATCAAGAAAGCAGACTTCAGGATCTTTCTTGAATCCATTTGAGTAAGTTTAATAAGTGTCTTTCTGGTTGGGTGGAACATTCTTATCTATCTGTCCGTCTGTGCATCACACTTTTCATTGTGTCAGTATTTGATTTCGTCAGTTCTAATAAGTATGAAGTGTTATGACACATTCCTGTGATATGCCTACAGTATGATAAGTTATGGTATGTTTGACTCATTTCTAGACTTTATAAAATGTTGCTAGTTAAAGCATTGTTGTAGATGAGAATGTCTGATCTCTGTGTCTCTCGCTGTGCACATGTGTGTCTGTGCACATGTTTGTGTGTTTGCACGATTGTGTGTACATGTATATATGTGCGTGTCTGTCTTTGAAGTCAATATGAAACTCAGTTTCCTGGTATTGACATAGTTTTAGTTTATACAAAGGTGTTGTCATATGATGTCATAGATTTAAGGATAAATGACATTTTATGCTGATGTAGTAAAAATGATATACATTTTTATGCCCCCAGATCAGATTGGGGGGGGGGGGTTGTATTGTTTTTGCCCTGTTTGTCTGTTTGTTTGACAGCAACTTTAACATTGGGTCATAACTTTTGAGCCAATAAAAGTACCTAGTTATAGTCTACTTTCAGTCCGAATGACCACTCAGTCGACTGTACATTTACTCCCCTGGTCATTGAGTCATTAGCCTACAATATTGAGCACTGCTATCATATGGTGCAATCATGCAGCTGCAGTACCGGCGAGTGACCCTCACAGGTACCCATAACCCCTGGGTGGAGAGGATGTGCAGAGGAGACACCGAAAAGTGTCTCTGAAATTTCCCGGAGGGACCGGGATTTGAACCTCGGACCTCCTGACTGATAGTCAAGCGCGTTACCACTAGACCACCACCACCTACAAATAGATAGAGATTTGATATTTGGCATGCATATGTATCTCATTAAGCGGAACATTTTGAGGGGTCACATGTCAAGGTCAGGGTCATCCTTCAAGGTCAGAGGTGGAATACATAGGTCAAATCTCTGACTTTAACTTTGGCCATAAATTTTGAACCAGTAGAGATAGAGACTTGATATTTAGCTTGCATGTGTATCTTATGACGTTGCACATTTTGAGGGGTGACATGTCAAGGTCATTCTTCAGGGTCAAAGGTCGAATTGTCTGTTTGTTTGTCAGTAACTTTAACATTGGTCATAACTTTTGAGCCAGTTTAGATAGAGACTTTATATTAGGCATGCATATGTATCTCATAAAGTCGCACATTTTAAGGGGTGACATGTCAAGGTCATCCTTCAAGGTCAAAGTCAAATATATAGGTCAAATCACTGACTTAATATTGACCATTGCTTTTGAAACAGTAGATATAGAGTCTTGATATTTGGCATGCATGTGTATCTCATGAAGCTGCGCATTTTGAGGGGTGACATGTCAAGATCAAGGTCATCCTTCAGGGTCAAATGTCACCACCTTTAACATTGGACATAACTTTTCAACCAATAGATATACAGGCTTGATACTTGGAATGCATGTGTATCTAATTATGCTGCACAGTTTGAGGGGTGACATGTCAATGTCGTCCTTTAGGGTCAAAGGTCACTGACTTTAACATTGGCCATAACGTTTGATCAAGTAGAGATACAGACTTAATATTTGGTATGCATGTTATTTGGTATGCATGTGTATCTCATGAAGTTTCACAGATTTAGGGGTGATGTGTCAAAGTCAATGTCATCCTTCAGGGTCAAAGGTCACCGACTTTAACATAGGCCATAACTTTGAGCCAGTAGAGATTCAGACTTGATACTTGGTATGCATGTGTATCTCATGAAGCTGCACAGTTTGGGGGATAATATGTCAAGGTCAATATCATCCTTCAGGGTCAAAGGTCACCATATTTAACTTTTGAACCAGTGCAGATGCAGACTTGATATTTTGTTTGCATGTGTATCTCATGAAGCTTGACAGTTTGATGGCGTGACATGTCAAGGTCAATGTCATCTTTCAGGGTCAAAGGTTATATCGGGAAAGGGGCATAGTTTGTCACAAACACATCTTGTTAAAATTACAAATATCCTAAAAATACTGTGTCTTTCATAAGCTGTGCTTAAAGTTAATTTATTTACAATATGATTGGTAAAGCCGCTGTTCTTTCGCTGACAATTATATCGATTCTTAGATCATTTAATACATTTAAAAACTGTAGCTTTTATTACGTATGGGTAGCTTGGTTACCTGTTAAGAAATTTGTTATATGCATTCAGATGCATTAGTAACAGCAGACACAATGATAAAACTTTTATTCTATGTATGTGAAATGTATTAATTACTGAAATCTATTTATAACTCTAAACTCTTTGCTATCTGGCGATTTATTCTCTTGCTATTTATGATCTATGTCATGTCCCGCATGATCCGCATAATGTGGGACCTGATTTTAGATCCACACCGTTTGTCACTCACAACCAATTTCTTCAAAACTAATCAGAAAGAAAGTTTTAATATGCTGCAGACAGTAATTGAGCAGAGGAAACACTTACTTAGCATGTAAAGAGTTATATATGTTACTTATATTTTTCACTATATTGTTGTTTATATTCCTTTCTCTCAGACGTAGTATAGATGTTTCGTTGGAGGAGGAGGGGGAAAGAAATGATATGGACAGTGACTCAGATTATGAACCTTACTGCAGTATTGTAAGTAAACTCATTCTTTCAAGTAAAGTCTCATAAACATCTCCCATGTTAACCCTTTCCCTGTTTCTTTTATTTTCTGATTTGTTTTATAATGGCATATGTAAGCAGGATCTTATGGTATTGATAGAAACTTTAGTCAGATGTATTATAATGTCATATTAAAGGAAATAGAGCAGACCCTGATTAGAAGATTCCACAGTAGCCATCTGATCTGGGTCTACTTTGTTTGGTAAGGCGTGAAAAGATTTTTAATATGGAAGAAAATTTTAAAGAGCTTATTTTACCTGTTAAAGATTTCTCGTAATATACATGCAGCATATGAAAGGTCAGGAGATTAATAGCATAAAGTACATACTTTTTAGTTCACCTGAGCATGAAATGCTCTACTTTAGCTTTTAGCTAAGTTTATGACTATTGTTCAGTTGTCAATTATTAGTATCACTTGCATCTGCATCTTCAACAGTCTTAATCAAAATTAGATACAACGTGATTGACTATAAGATTTGAAATAAAACTAGTAGATTTGAATTTTTCAAGAATTTTAACACTCTAGTGTCTTGATTATATTCTGGATCCTTATAATATTGACCCATTACTCCATGAATATTAATGTGAGAAATAACAGTGTCATGCATAATTATTATATTCATTTTTATATTGTTTTGCCCTGTCTGTCTGTCTGTTTGTCCGTTTGTCTGTTTGTTTGTCAGCAACTTTAACATTGGTCATAACTTTTGAGCCAGTATAGATAGAGACTTGATATCTGCCATACATATGTATCTCATAAAGCCGCACATTTTGAGGGGTGCCGTGTCAAGGTCAATGTCATCCTTCAAGGTCAGAGGTCAAATATATGGGTCAAATCGCCAACTTTAACATTGGCCATAACTTTTGATCCAGTAGAGATAGAGACTTGATATTCGGCATGCTTATGTATCTCATGAGGCTGCACATTTTGAGGGTGGCATGTCAAGGTCAAGGTTATCCTTCAAGGTCAGAGGTCAAATATATGAGGGGGCATAGTGTTTCACAAACACAACTTGTTATAATTGTTTATGAGCACACGAAAGTTTGGCTATGGCAGAAATTGTATATTATTCTGTAAGCAAATACTCAGATCCTGATCAGACAGCTCCTGTAGGAGCCAACTGAGTTTAGTCTACTCTGTTTGCCCTGGTATAGAAAGTCTTAAGTTTTGGCAAACTCTAACTAGTACATGTCATACTTTAATACTTTCACACTAAAGAACCTTTATTTATCCTGATAATCCTCATTTTTTTATATATATATGTAATAATAATGTATATGCTTATGTCGGTTTAGTGGGCATAACTTTATAAGATGTTGAGACCTTATATTGATAGTTATACAGAAAAATCCGCATGTTTATTCTCCAAGAAGGGGTATCATAGTTTGACATACCAGTAATTCTCATTCTTATACAAATTTAAAATGAGTCATGTGAGATAAACAAACCTATCATTGTAAATATGGAAAAATAGTCAAACAGGGAGAACCACACACGAAATGACACCGCACCGTAATGTTACTTAGATTTACTTGCTCCAAATATATTGGTTGTCTGGAGGTGATTGATTATGTGATTTATTATACCCCCTTTTGGAAAAATGGGTGTATATTGCTTTGCACATGTCGTCGGTCGGTTGGTCTGTCTGTCGGTCGGTAGATCGAGCGGTTTCTGGTCAATAACTGATAACCGACTGTGCGCATGATCTTGAAACTTGTTGTGGTGTTTGGCCATGACCACTAAGCGCATGATCTTCAAACTTGCTGTCGTGATTAGCCATGGCCACAAGATGACCCCAATTGTTCTTTAGGTCACTAGGTCAAGGGGTCTGGGGGTATACATGATTTACAAACATCTCTTTTTAAATATTAATGTTGCATTGAATATATTTCTTAGACCAGAAGAAGTAAATCGGAAAATAGAGTTTGGGATAGGGAAGGAGGAAGCCACTAGGGTCAAGGAGCAAGAAGACTCCGAAGACATGCCAGCTGGTCCAGGAATTTGTAGGGTTTTAACCAATGAAGGCTGAGGAATCGCCCAACGAGACAACATGCCTAGTGTATTTGAACCAGCTCCTGACAGAATATGCAGTTCTGCTAAAATTGTGCCAGACTTTACAGGGTCAGCACTGTATTTGAAATTGGTATGTTAATGAAATTGACAGTTTATATTTACAAAAAAAATTTGTAATGAACACGAATGTAAGATTATTTTTATCACATAACTCATAACCCTTTCCTCAATAAATACGCCTTTCTAAGCCTCTGTAAAAGTCACCTGTTGAAACCATTGAAACTATTTATCACAATGGTATCAAACAACAAGGTTCTAAAATATGCCTTTTTTAGCTAACCAGAGCACAAAGTACTCAGGATGAGCTTTTGTGATCACCTGATGTCCGTCGTCCATCAGCGTGCGTCGTTTGTCATGCATCGTCAGTCGTCAACAATTTGAACCTTTAAAAATCTTCTCCTCTGAATCTACAGGGTTCTCAGGCTTCATCTTTGGCACTTAGCATCATCTTTAGGTCCTCTACAAAAGTTATATAAAATAGTCCCTGGGGTCAAAATTGGCTCCACCCAGGGGTACATTGTTTACTATTGGAACGTATAGTGAAAACTTTGAAAATCTTCTCCTCTGAAACTAGAAGGTTCTCAGCTTATATATTTGGCACATAGCATCATGTTTAAGTCCTCTACAGAAGTTATATAATTTTTGCCCCTAGGGTCAAAATTTGCCCCATCCCAGGGGTGCCTTGTTTCCTATAAAGGCATCTAGTAAAACTTTGAAAATCTTCTCTTCTGAATCTACAGGGTTCTCAGCTTTCATATTTGGCACGTAGCATCATGTTCAGTTCCTCTACAAAAGTTTACTGTTATATGAATTATGCCCCTTGGGTCAAAATTGGCCCTGTTCTAGGGTAAGCCAGTTTTCAATAGAAACATATAGTGAAAACTTTGAAAATCTTCTACTCTGATTGTCTGGTGAGCGCTTCTGGGCCATTATGGCCCTCTTGTCTCCAATCAATGTTTCTATTCGGTAGATTTTTTCAAAGTGGTTGGGTCTAAAAATAGTCTATGAGAGAATGGGTTAGATATGGGGGGAAAGTTAAACATGCTATAGCTGGTGGCGGTTTTGGCCATTGTGTACAAACAGTGTAGTAATACAAGAGACGATACTTATGAAATGAATAGGTCATGCAGGGCTATTTGCTAACAATTAAACGTGCCATGCATTGGCTCCGCGTATTATTTTTAAGATTCATTATTGACCGTATTCAATCTGCTAATTTGAGAAAAAAAGTGCAATAGTGCATTTCTGCTTTTTGCGGCGGTCTTTTAATTGAATTTTTTTAACCCTTTATTCCATGCATATACATATGAATATGAATAATGGCCTCATAAAAAGTAATTAGTTAAATAGTTATAATAGCACATGGACACAAGAAGTTTTGGCCATGGCAAAAATTTCACTTATATCTATATTACATCTATATTACAAGCAAACAGACCAGACCCTGATCAGACGGCTCCTATAGAAGCCATCTGATCTAGGTCTACTGTTTGAAAAGGCGTAGAATGGCGCATATATTGAGTAAATACCCTTGCAAATAGGGCGACTACTGTATGAGTCATCTGACCTCTGTGTTTGCTTTTAAAATAATACAAAATTGATCATGTTGATTCTACAGTTTCTGCCATGGTCAAAACATTCAGTGGTCATATGCTATTATTATGTCTCCGAGTATACTGTGGAGACATTTCGTTTTTGTGCGTGGCGTCCGTCTGTCCCATTTTACTTTGTTGGCGTGGTTTCCCCAAAACCTTGGGTCGCATTTTCATGTAACTTAATAGGATTAATCCCCACCATGCCTAGTTGTATTCCTGTTCTGGTTTGATGATTTTCTGCATAGTTATGGGACTTTGAAATTTTTAAATTGTGTCCGCGCGGTTTCTCCAAATCTTATGATCAGACTTTTATGAAACTTCATGGGATTGATCAGCACCATGCTAATATGTGCATATCTTATTCCGGTTTTGGTTCGATAATTTTCTGCAGAGTTACGGCACTTTGAAATTTTACATGGAATTTTTTGTCCACACGGTTTGTCCAAATCCTTCTTCAGATTTGCATGAAACAACCTAGGATTGATCAGCACTATGTCTAGTGCATATCGTATTCCTGTTCCGGTTTGATGATTTTCTGCAGAGTTATGGGACTTTGCAATTTTTACATGGAAAATTTTGTCAGTGCAGTGCCTCCAAAATATTTGACGGATTTTTACTGAAACTTAATAGATTGATCCTGTTCCTGTTTGATGATTTTCTGCTGAGATATGGGACTGAAATTTTTACATGGAAATTTTGTCTGCGGGGTTATTCCAAAATCTTTGGTCGAGTTTTCATGAAACTTCATAGGATTGATCAGAACCATGCCTAAATGTGCATAGTTTGATGATGTTCTGCAGATTTATGGGACTTTGAAAAAAAATTGTCCACGCTTTGGGGGAGACATCAGTATTTGTATAAAAAACAATTCTAGTTGAATTAATGCTTATTAAAATTCATTATTTCGATATTGTTTTCATGAGTTTTCATGGAGTAAACAGTAAATATTATATAAATCTATTTGGCAGAAGCAGTACTTGCCAGTGAAATGTAATTCTGTTGATTTGTAAAAATCTAGATGAGGTATAGTGTCGCATCAGAAAACGCTTGCTGCATGGTCAGTAGCTTTTGAAAAGCTTGAAATAATAGAAAATAAGTCAAAATTACAGCAGATCAAAATTTCAGTATATATAAGGCCCCAAGGTTATACCACGTTTTGCTTAGGTATGGGATTATCCTCAAGCATCTAATTGGTCAGATTCTGAACTTGCTCAGAATCTGACCCATCAGATACTTGAAAATGATCTCTGACTCAGACCCAGAAGTAACCCCATTGTTTACTGCATGACAATGGTTAAATTTCAAAGACTATTTTTACAAATTTTAGATTTTTCACAAAGGACATTGTTTGCACAGATGGTCATCACAGCCAGTTCTGAATATAGGTTTGCACAGTGGAGACTTTATGTGTGCTGCAGCCATTGTTTACATCTGAAAACAATTATGGAAAAAAAGGTTTGTTTGCAAAAATGCTCAATCTCAAATTTCTGTCTGCGAACACATTCTACAAGATCCAGTCAATCTACTTGATACCTTCTGTTGATAACGTCTGGGCAAGTCACCAAGAATAAGTTCTTGTCAGTTTTAGGGGACGGGAAATATTGTTTGGCAAGTTACAGACTAAATAACTGTGGATATTGAGTAAATGTAACAGTTTAGATCTGAATCAGATGCTTCTTCAGAGAGGAGGCACCTGGTCTGTGCTGTGTGTAAAGGTTTATGGTTACTGGTTAGGTTGTCAAAAAGTATAACAAAAAGGGGCATATAGTTGTTTTAAAATAGTCTACTAATAAGAAAAGCTTGTAATTCATTACAATAAATATGCAGTTCATTTACATACACTTTTTATACGCCCGAAGGCAACTTCGGTTGTATTATGGTATGGCGTTTGTCAGTCTGTCCGTCCATTAGCCACCACTTTGTCCGCTCAATAACTTGATAACTATTGGGTATGCTGTCTTCATACTAAGTAGGAAGGTTGGTCATTGGGTATGCTGTCTTCATACTAAGTAGGAAGGTTGGTCATTGCTAGTAGATGGCCCCTATTGATTTTGAGGTCAGTTGATCAAAAGTCAAGGTCACTGTGACCTTCAACTCAAACATCGTGTCTGCTCAATAACTTGCTATGTATTAGGTGTACTGTCTTCATACTTAAGCAGGAAGGTTGGTTATTGCTAAGAGATGACCCTATTGATTTTGAGGTCAGTCGGTCACATTTTCAGTGTGAAATTATTTGATTTGTGCGTATATATAAGATATATTTGAACATTTTTAGATTCGGATATTTTACCCTCTTTCGTCACACATTTAATGTTGCAGTTGGACAACATCTGTGAAGAACAATAATAATCATAATCAAATACCATGTTTGAACGGCATGCTTTTGTCTATGTCTCACTTGTTTGCAATGTCTAATATGATTTAGTACAAGAGGACATAATCAATACACTATATCTTTCGAAATACTGTTTAAAGAGGAAGTCCCTACAATGATCGCATATTTTCAATAATATCATAAAACTTTGTATTTGTTATGCTCTATCATTATTATGAAGGTTCCCAAATTGAACTTATATCGAAAAATGCCCCTGTGATATAAATAAACCGATTTCATCAATACTGATAATTTTTGTTCTACAACACAATATTATCGGCCTTTTCCGTTAAATTCTTCCGCGTTTTGCCGATGATCACCCGATCCCTCCATTGTTTACATAATAGCTTTCTCGGAAGTGGTTGGAGAATCGCGAATAGGGCGAACAGTTACGAAACTAAAACCCAACCCAAATAAAACTGAAACATCGGGAAGTAAAACCGGGATCGGCGATATCAAACACATGAATGTTTTGTCATTATAAACGGTAATTGGATGGGGCTTTCTGCGATATACTACTTTTCAGCATATAAACAAATGACTTTTGTATATTTTAAGTGTTTATGAAACGCGTCAAATGTAGGGACACCCCCTTTAGAAGGTCACATGAAATATTAGGGATAATAAAATAAGTAACAATGATGGTAGATACACTTTAACTATATTAGCCTTGTTGTTGCATCAAACACATGTTGCACAGTAAATAAAAGTTTCATGTTTAATAAACAAAGAATACATTAACATGGATGTCTTGATAAGTAACCCTTTCCCGCATATAAACGCGTTTTCATGCTTCTGCAAACAGAGTAGACTCAGATCAGATGGCTCCTGTAAGAGCCATCTGACCAGAGTCTGCTCTGTTGCAGTTTGAAAGCATGTTTTCTTTTATTTTTAACCCATTCCCTCATAGGCTATTTTTAGATCCAACAACTTTGAATAAATCTACCGAAAAGGGGCATTAAATAGAGAAAAGGAAAAAAAACATTTTGTAGTATGAAACCATTGTGATAAATAGAGAATTTGCTCCAATAGGAGCAAATGCTCTATTTATCACAATGGTTTCAACAGGTGATATTTACAGAGGCATAGAAAGGTGTATTTATTGAGGAAATGGATATATGGCTACAATGTTCTACACTCCATATTTCATTACTATTTTGTCGATGAATATTCAGTAGGTAGTGAAATTTGAAATAAACACAAAATAGGGAAAGGGTTAAAACAGTGTTAGCAAGGCTTTGAAGCTTAGTTCAGACGGACATGAAATGACAATTTTTTTGTGACAAATGCATTTCTGCATCCTATCGACAAACTTGTCTTGATATGAAGCGTATTTAATTTTTGTTTTATATCTTTCTATGCATATACATGAGTGTAGTTGTTACCACAGAAACCGATATACCTGTGTATAAATGATTTGAAAGACACGTGTTACTAAAATATGATATAGGTTTGTGTTGCTGGTAGCCGTAATATGAATGTGCTACTAAACTTTCTGAAATTGTTTATAGAACAGAATTATCTTTTTTCCCATTTTGCTGGAAAACATGTTAAAATGAAGTATTTCTAATTATTCTTACTGTAATTGGTTACCACAGTTAAATTTTAGCACCAACCTAGATGACTAGCACATTTTTTTCTAGGAATTTATTTTTGTCATGACACTGAGAAAGAAATGGGTTGATTATTCAAAATAGGCAAACCACTCATTGCATCTTTTGCTTTCAAGAAACAAAATAAATTGCTATTTTAGTTGATCATTTGTTATGACAGTGTAATAGATACCTATTTATGTCTATGAAAACAGAGTAGGCCAAGATCAGACATTTCCTGTAGGACCTTTCTGATCAAGGGCGTCTGTGGATATGAAAAACTGCAAACATGATTCCGCAGATGCTGCCATGGGAAAACAGTCATTATATGAAAGTGGCTAATAATATTAATTATAATTTCATGCAGTCATTGTTTCAAACATTCATATACATCAGGGCCTCTATTTATAAAGCTCCTAAGGAGAAGCTTAAGAAATTTCCTTCCTTTCTTGAACATTTCTTAGTCTTATAAAATGAATACAGGTAAAAACATTTCAGAAAATAAAACTGTATATCAAATGTATATTATCCAAATATTCTAGAAGTCATTGAGTGAAAATTTACTGTGTAGTTTTGCTACAGATGCAGCCAGAAATATTTCCCCAAGTAGTCCTAAAGTTAAAATATTCCTAAGGAGCTTTATGAATATGGACCCAGGTGAAGGGTTAAACAGACATATTTTACATGGTTATGTTTGAGTATTTCATTATTGTATTTCATTATTTTGTAACATCTAGCAATGCATTGCTCATATATTAAATATGGCAGAAATTGATGAAATTGTGTCTAGTTTCTTCTTTCCACCCATCAATTAAATATTCAAATGCCACATAATGATAGCTCTATAGGAAAAAGAATTATTTTACAAAAAGCAAGAATAAGAAATTATTTCCTATAAAGCTATCATTATGTGACATTTGAATATTTGTAAGTAAGAATACAACATGATTTTTTTTTATTTTACACGTTCCCCCATTCACATGCTTTTTCATGACTTTTAATTAATTTAAGTTTTAAGTGCCTACTACGTTTGCCTGTTAACCCTTTTCCTCATATACACATTCGCAAACAGAGTAGACCCAGATCAGAAGGCTTCTGTAGGAGCTGTGTGATCAAATATTGCTTTGTTTGCTTATTAAATAACAACATACCCAACTACCCTCTACTGATACCAACAAGCAAGTATTGCCTAGCAATCAGTCATCCTTATCTTGGACTGGTCATCACCTTAAGTTGGATGGAGATACTGAAGTAGTATGCCATACTCTCCATCTTCCATAGATAAACACAAGAAAGTTTGGAAATCCTAACCAAAGCAGTTGCAGATATATCATCCTGACAATTTACAGTCAAATTTTGCAAAAGCTGAAGTCAATGTCAAAATCACATAGACACGAAATTAGTATGTGACACTTCACCTTCTCAAGATGCACCCATACTAGAAATTTGGATATAATAATGCAAGTGATTAAGGAGATATCAGGACAAAAATCAGGATGGATGGACGGCAGGGGACTAAACAGTTCTGTGTATATGATGTGTTCAGCTAACAAATATGGATGATGTCATTATATTTTACATGAATACTTAACACTTTACCTTTGAATATGTAAAAAATAATGACAGTTCATATAATTAGATTTATTCTTTATAATGGCATCTGCACTCAAAAACAATTTGGCTATCAAAGACAAACTGTATAATCAAATCTATAGTATACCATAAGCAAACAGAGTGGACCATGATCAGACGGCTCCTATAGGCTGTATTATCTGGGTCCACTCTGCAAAGTCCTGAAAAGGCATCTATATGAGGAAAAGGGCTAACAAGGAAAGATATGTAGTCATAGCAGGCAATTCAAACTTTAACTCAGGCAGATCTGAGAAGTTTGGAAGTTTTACATTTTACTCCATGAAAAAAAATAATCAAGCCAGAAATAATGAGATAGAATTCTATAATAGCATATGAACAAGAGAATGGTAGCCACGGCAGAAATGGTTAAATGACTTATATTCAGCCCAATAAGCAAACAGGACAGACACTGACCGGGCTGCTCCTGTAGGAGCTGTCTGATCTGAGTTTACTCTGCTTACAAAGGCCAGTATTTATGGAGTAAAGGGTTGGGTAAATCTGCTTGGAATGAATCCAGTGTACTATCCAAAAGGGTCAGGGATTTTGTCCTGTATCTTCTAAGCACAACAGGAAGGGATTGTCACTCTGTTGCCAGCAGCCAGTCATCCAAAGTCCCAAAACACAAATTGCCTGTAGGCTACATGTCTGTTTGCCATTCTTAAATCTGCCCCCTCCCATCCTGTCTGTACAATCTGGCTAATGCAAGGACCCCTTCATCCAACACTAATACTTGGAAGTCCTGCAATTGAATAAAGCACTAGAAAAGACCCCTGACTACATTGTAACTCTATTTAATGGTGAAAAATTGTGTGAAACTTGGACAAGGACGGTTGAGTACATGTGGAAATTGTATCAATTCCCGAGAGAATGAAACCATTGCTAAGGCATTTTCATAAAACAGAGAAGCCAATAATGATGGACATAATTTGATTATAACTTTGATTATAACTTTAACTTTTTCACTGCATTTCTATGTATATAATGTCTATACAACCAATTTTCCACGCTAAAAGACAGTAAGGACAAACCCTTTACATAATAAATATTCATGTTAGAATTAATGACATCATGAATATGTAATCAATGTTTTTATGAGGACATATATGTATTATACAGTATACATAGCTGTTTGGTTTGTTTGAAATTGCAGTCAGATTTACCATAATCCCATAAGCAAATAGAACAGACCCTGCTCACACAGCTTCTGTGAGCAATTGCATCAAAAGGTGTCTCTCTATCAGGGACAGCATTACAGATTGGTAGCTGTAATTCAATACTTCTCACTGCTTTAGGGTTAAACTATTGAATGTGGGACAAGTTAGTGTGAACTGGGTTCTAAGACAATGAATAAAAGGACTTTTGGTTAATTTGATTCTTTTCTTGAATTACATATCAACACATGTATGATTTTTTTGCATTTAGTTATTACTGAAAATATAATCAGATTTCATAAGCAAACAGACCAATGTTTCTACAGGAGCCATTTGATCTGAGTCTTTTCTGTTTGCAAGACCAGGTGTTTGGGTCAAATGGTAGGTTAAAACATTAGTAAAGTACATATCTCAATCATAATAAGACGTTCAAACAAAATATATATCGAACCCCAACATGCAGAAGGTAGTGAAATGACTGCTCAAGATAATATATTACTTATAAAACCATTAAGTACCACGGGCTTTGGGAACACAAGTCTAGTTATTATTTGACCATATTCACATCAGAACGAAATATAGGATTGTTTGACCTCAATGGATTCTATACATATATGGGTGTGTTGAATCCATCACTACGTACGGCGTAAATATATCATAATTCATACATTTCGTCCAAATAAGGTGCATGCCGTAACGTTAAGCTGTGAGTCGAATTGGACTGTATTGAATCTGTATCTAGAGTCGTAGAATCCTTAGGCTTTTACAAGACGGGTGAGATTATAAACCATCCCCAAAATGTCCATGGCGATCTCTTCTTCTTCTTCTTCTTCTTCTTCTTCTATATTAATGGCGATCACTCACTATTGAGTATTATCGCCATGCACGGGGGTTAAAAAGTATGATAGACTGTTTGGAGGCACAAGCTACTCAATCCACTTGGTACCTCCAAACAGGGTGGTGCAAAGACCTAAAAACATACAAGAAAGTGAAATAACATCCCTACTTACAAGAAATGTGCAAGAAAGTTAGTATTGTTAAAAACCAGATAAAAGAGCTCTTGAGCTTGACTATGGATAATACATCGATGCAGCCAGTGCTGACTTGAATCCAAGGATTGATTCAGCACTGACTACATCCGATGGTAGTGTATTCCACTGGACAACTGTATGTGGAAAGAATGAGTATCTGACGTTTGAATCACTCATTTTAGTGTTTGTTGTTTAACTTTTTATAACAATATCAGTTTAATATCGGTTAAAAATTACCTTCATGGTCATCCGCTCTTTCGATCCTAGAGTGCAGATTCAGCGCCTCAGTCCGATCGTCATAACGGGAACAAGTCAAACCGGCCCCAAGTCAAACCGGCCCCTGGTCAAACCGGCCTCCAAAAAGTCAAACCGGACCTCATTTTGGTCAAACCGGCCCCCAAAATATTTTTTTGCTGGTCAAACCGGCCTCATAAAAAAATGTAAAAAATCCTCAAATGTAATGTTATATTATTATGTATCATAAAATGTAATGTTCGAGAAATATTTGATCAGGTGATATCATGTTTCTGCGTAAATGTTAGCAAACAATTAACACTTTTTTAAAGTTGTGCCTATGATGTAACCGAAATTTTAACACTTATCGTAAGACGCTCATTAATTTTAAGACACACAGTAATTAGTTGTGTGTGACTTTAATATAACCGCACAATTAACACATTAATATATTAGTTTTAGCTATGTACAGACAAAGACTAATTGGCATGTTATGCACGTGTCATTAAAGGTACTTAAAGGTGTTAATCCCTTTTATGGTTGATAAAGATGAGCACTAATTGCTAACGTATGCACGGGGCGGTAACACACAAATGTACATTACGGTGTTAATCCCATTGTTTTTATTGTTCGTTGCCGTCAATAAACAAGTTAAGTTATTTTTCGGTATTTTTGAAGAGCGATAATTGGCGACGTGAGTGAAAAATGGTATGTATAAATAAAGTTTATGATTTCATGTCTTTCTCACTATCAACAAGTTTTTACTATGTGATTGTTTCTCTGTGTTTTATCAACTTCTTGGATATATCATCGTTATTTTGTACTGGACCAATTTGTTTCTATCAATTTATTCCACGTGAACCATCGGATATGTGATTGGTATTTTATATGTGATTAATTGCAATTTTTATTCTGACTTTGAATTCTTCTCGTATTGGTGTTGTGTTATCTGTGTAATTGTGCTGTGTGACAATGACAGACAACTGTATAGATTGTGGGGAATTGGTTCGGCCTTTACAGCAGGCAGTTACATGTGACTCATGTGAAAGATAGCAGCATCGCACGTGCAATACGGGTATGTTAATTTATATTATAAAGTCCCTACCATGTTCCCCTTATGTCTGTATATCAATGTGTATGTCCAAAAATAAGTTGAGAATACCATCAAATACAGCTTTCGCGATTTATTTTGACTACAATAGAAATCAATCATTGTTTCTGGCTTGTGCTGTACACGTGCATTACTGTTATGTTAAATTTAATTATTAATTCCATACCATTTTTCCCTTGTGTATGTGTTTGTCTTTCTGCATGTGTATATATGCGAACTATGTCTGTCCAAAACTAGAACGAGAATACCATCAAAATTTATTTGACTATTATATAAGTCAATCAGTTCGTGTGCACGTGCACTCAGTATATACCTACTCATGTAGACAGTAATATTTAAAAACTAATTTTCTTACTACAAAAGCGACAGAGTGCTAACTGCAAAGTATATTCAGTATTAGTTAACCTTTAGTACGTTGTGGGTTGTGTAAACAATTTGGACCCAGATTAGAGGTCGACAACACTCGGCATCTCATCAGGTATCAAACTGGTTGAAACTGTAAGTATATTTCTAGTGAAACTTTACATAATTTAAATAGGGGGGGGGGGGGGGGGGGGTGGGGAAGAGTAGCTATTCATCATTCTAAAGGTTTTCTGTAATATATTTTCAAGATATTATTATCATGGTAATTATACTGAAAACGCTTCAAGCGGCTATAATTATATTACAGATATATTCCAGGTTTTAGTTATCAAGTCCCTACCATTTTCCCCTGTCTGTCTGTCGGTCTGTCTGTCAGGCTGACGGACGTTTCGCTACCCACACCTTTTCTGATGCTGATTAATTTAAGGCACGTGTAAATGTTGTCCACTCCGAGATCACAGGTACCGCCGATAAGCCGATTAGATTGATGTATCAGTATGTGACACTGATTAAATTAACATGGACACGTGCTACATGCATTTTTGCTTGATTATTTATGAGCATAACTTAGATAATAGTTAACTGTCATATTGACACAGAGTAGAACCAGATCAGATGGTTTATAAAGGAGCTCTTTGTTCAGGGTCTGCTCTGTTTGCTTAACATATTCTATGAATCTAATAAATATTAATTAATTGTCATTATTTCTTATATAATGACTAATTCAAAAATCAAAGATTAAAGGGTTAAACATATACTTTATACGATTTACTTCTTGAATTGACTTGGTATGTGCTATTAAATATACGCATGTGTAGAGTATACCCAGATCAGACAGTTTATAAAGTAGCTTTTTGATCAGGGTGTGCTCTCTTTGCTTAATATAGTCTACTATATCCCCGATTCCATAGTGTCTGCCTAAACAAAACCATGATAAAAATGATTTTAATAAATATTAATTATCATTATTTCGTACATGATGACTGATTCATAGATTAAAGTGTTTTAAATATACTTTAAAATTTTATAATGAATTGACTTGAAATATGTGCTATTAAATATTACAAACATCGGATCGGTGTTCTGTTTTTTCTAGCTTCATTAACGTTGGTCGTCACATACTATAGCTTCTTTCCATATTAATAAACCGTGTCACCCAGTTTAATTCGAGAATTTTTTCCATTACAAGATTTAAATATTTCAATGTTCGATATTCATTCTCCAAAGTATCAATACCTTGTGCTTATCAAGGTTGTTTTTTTCAAATTCCATGAGCAAACGGTGCAGATCCTGATCACACGGCGCCTACGCTGTTTGTAAATACATTAATACACGTTTAAAGGAAGGAAATAGGAAATACTTAGTTCTGGTTTGGAAAAAAAATCAAAAATTTCACTGGATGACACTATTTTAAAACAGTCGCAAAAAATTACTTAATTCATTTTCGCATGCAAATATGCTAATAACCAAGATAAACATTAATAATGTTCATTCAACTGACACAATGAACGCGTGTCTAATTGGATTATCGTAAATATACATACACACTCGTGCCATTAATGGGATTATCACACCTACCGAAATGCGTGCCATTAATTGGCATTAACTTCATTGATCTTAAACGTGAGCCGAATAGAACACACTAATATGCAGATATTTCCAAATGGCCAAAATATTTCCGATATGAAACTACATTACGAAACTAAATCCCAAAAAAATAATTAAACATGTTTAGAAAATCTATTTTAAATTGTGGGGCCGGTTTGACCAAAAAATATTTCACATGAGGCCGGTTTGACTTTTTGGAGGCCGGTTTGACCAGGGGCCGGTTTGACTTGGGGCCGGTTTGACTGTAATTCGTCATAACCAGATTTTCGCCTGCCTCTGATTTACCACCTCTTCCGCGTCTCTACGAACGTAATAGATGCAACCATTCCTCGTTCCCATGCACCCCTACCCCTGTCAACTTCATGTTTTTCTGGACTTGACGTTGAACTAGATGACATTTTCGTTCATGTATGTTTACCATATATTTGACGTCACTGGTTTATGCGTACGCATATTATGCTAATTACTCCAGTCGGCAGATACCGTATTCAACCGAGTAAAATCATCGCTTGTTTCCGATATCGGTGAAAAGTAAACAGTCTTGCACGAGGAGGACATCTCAAAATACAGCTTTTATGGATCTTACGAGTATTTTAACTTCATGAAGCGTCGCAAATGGCCAAGGGAATGCATATTTGATACGATAAGCACCCATTGTGAAGATAAAGAAAATCGCGTTTCTGAGCAGTATTCAGACTTTAAATTCTGTCTTGCACAATTTTAGACTGGAAACCCAACCCAGTTCTAAAAATAAATCTGGAATGTACTAAATCAATGCTAAAAATAGCGCACAACGGGCGCACTGTACATATCGAGGAATTAAAAGTATATTCTGTGTAGATTATTACATAATAATCGGGAACAGTCCCTTATAGTGAACAAATGCCAGACACTATTTACACATTTTAGACGGTATTTTCTCGTGGCAAAGCGTGCACGGGGCCCCGCTAGACAATGGTGAAAGGCAGGCCATTCATAACATCTGCAAACCGAACATGGTAACAGTAGTATACCTATACAGCGTATTGATTTCACAAATCAAAAGTGCAAATATATCAACTTGTAGCACATAAACGCTTTCATTGCACTAGAATAATTTGTACCTACCTAAAATTGCTGGATCGACGCTGCATGCCTGCACATTGTCCCAAACGGTGTTGGATAAATTCCACCGAAACGGTGCGATAGTCCCTTTATACCTACACACATTTACTAGTATGCATTGGTTGGTCGTTTGCAAATTATGCCCCCAGTTTCATTGATGCAGAACTCCTTTTGCCTTCGTTTGAACCATATCCACACTACTAACCCTTTACTTCACACTTATGCTTTTCTATACTCTGCAAACAGAGTAGACCCGGATCAGACGACTCATATAGGAGTCATCCGATCAGGATATGCTTTGTTCGCTGATAATATAATACGGATATGCTTCAACAGATTCTGTCAAGATCCACCTTCCTGGTGCTCATATGCCATTAGAAGAATACCAATTAATATTCATAGTAGCATGGCCTAATATGTGGCATATTCTTGAAGGAAAGGGTTAAACAGTCCTGATTATATGGAGAAATGACATAGGCTATCTGGATCCAAACTTAGCAAGAAAAAAAAACCAATTCCTCTGAACAAACCATGTAGACAACAACAGTAACCACACACAACAACTACAAAATATTCTCTCCTCTTCAACAACCTATATAAGCTCTCTATTATGATACTATATTCATGATAAGTATGCACACTTATATGTACTCATTTCTATAATAATATGTTGATATGTTGATCAGAGATATATTTGTATGCTATTGATATAAATGTTAACTCTCGGCATAGTTATACCGTGACCGTACATGCTGTCACGTGTCTTGTAATAAGACTTGACTAATAAAAGATATGTTATGTTAAACTGTTACCCAGGGGGTTCTTACATACTCGGTATATCCTTCTGCATTAATCCTTTCATTCCTGGACTATTTTTAGACTCTTCGAATAAATCTACCGAAAAGGAGCAACTACCAGAGAAAAGAAATATCTTAGAATTGTGAATTTTTGAAACCATTGTGATGAAAAGAACATTTGTTCATATGGAGCAAATGCTCTGTTTATCACAATGATTTCATTATGTGACCTTTACACAGACGTCGAAAGGCGCCAAAAGGCGTCGAAAGGCGGGCATGGGTTTAAGGCGTCGAAAGGCGGGTATGGGTTTAACCATTTCCCTAATGCATACATGTGTATTCATGTGAGAACTAATGTATGTACATGTGTGAATAGTATCGTGCTGAAGTTTATGATAGCATGATGCACAAGAAATTGTTTTACCATGGCACGATCCTGTAGAATCAGATCTATATTATTTCTTAAGCAAACAAAATAGACCCTAGTCAGACAGCTCCTACAGGACCCTGAGGAGCCGCCTGATTTAGGTATACTCTGTTTGCTAATGTGTTAAAAGACCTCTCTATGAGGGAAATATTAAAGAAGTCATCTGCTTTTTAGGATACTGTTTATTCACTAAATAATCGAGTCAACCCTTTCTTCATATATAAAAAAATGCATTTTTAAATCTTTGCAAACAGAGTAGACCCAGATCAGACGGCTCCTATAGGAACCGTCTGACCAGGGTCTACTCTGTTTGCTTACGGAAGTTTATAGCCCAGATTCTACAGCTTCTGCCTCAGTCAAAATACATGTATTTCCTGATATGTCATTATAATAATTAATCTATTATTAACCATGTTATTATTTCTCATATGAGTATTCAACAGGTAAAGTGTTAAGAAAAAGTTTCCGAATCTTATTCAACGTCAAAGTACGATATGCTTTTTGCAATACAGTAAAACCTCTCTATAACTGCCACTAAATTGTATAAATTAGTTGGTATCTATGGCAGGTGGCTGCTTAAAGCAAGGTGGAAGTAAAACAGAACGCTCCTTTAACCTTGTTTTAAGCAACTACCTGTCTTTAACTCAAAGTACTTGATGTAATTTAGTGGCCGTTGTAGAGAGGTTTTACTGTATTTCACTTGGACTCTGTCTTGTCTTCGATATTGGCATTGTTTAGCATTTATTTCACAAAGATAAGTCAAGGTAAACACACTTAGTACTGGCATGTGAGTCTTGGTTGGCAATATTTAGGACAAAATTGAGTTCAAGTGCTGGATCAAAGGTATAGCCAAGTTAAAACCATTTAGTACTTGTACGTGAGTCTTGGTTGGCAATATACAGAATATACAATGAGTTCAAGATTTGGATCAAGGGTATAGCTTAATGTATTTACTTACACACAGAATATTGACCTTAAACGTAACGAAGGATAACACTCCCATAAGACACAGATAACACCCCTCCCCCTCCCCCACCCACACACACTATTGTCTCTAAATCAAGCACTTTTCATTATGCGTTGTATAGTGTAGGAAAGTTAAAGTCCCATAACTCTGATGTAAATGATCGTAGCCCAAAGTCCACCTTTTTACGAGCATTTTCACATCAGCGTTGTTCATCTGTGAAAGTTTTCAAGAAGTAAATTCTCCCTTTGGTATATGAGGAGTCGGACATACAAGATTTGTGAGACGTACGGACGGATAGACGTAGGGGGGTGGACTAGATCAATGCTATATGCATATAGCTTCAACTGTTTAGGTTTTGTTCTTTCAATAATTATTCAAGTGTGACGGCAAATATTTCAAAACGAACGAGAATTTACGTTCTATGTTTATTTATTTTCTATTCAAAGCAGACATGAAGCATGTTAACCCTTTACACAATAGATATGCCTTTTAACCCCTTCCCTTTTGTAAGTGCATTTTCACGCATCTGCATACAGAAAAAAGACCCAGATCAGACGGCTCCTACATGTATAGGTGGAACTTTTTAACCATTTTAGAAAGTAAATAAACATATCTTTCAAATTCCACCAGCAAATAGGGCAGACCCTGATCAGAAAGCTCCTCTAGGAGCCGTCTGATCTGGGTGTACTCCTCTGTTTGCAAATGCGTTAAAACACGTTTATATTAGGGAAAGTGTTAAACGAAATGAAAATGAAGTGTTTTTTCGTTTTAGGAAAATGAAACAAACAAATACAATTCAATGCATGCACATGCTATTCCATTAACCGCCATATCGTCGTTCCATTCCGACATGCACCCCAGCGACACAGAGGTATGGTACCGAACAGCATAGAACCTGTCTTAAGCGGTCATCAAAAAGAGGTTTTATTACGAGTCTGTAAGTCAGGTCGTAGTTTAATGCAGGGTAAAAATAATGCAGAAAATTTCAATAGGATTTTTTTTGCATTTTCTTTGCCCTTCAATCAGCAACTATCTGATCTTAACGCGCCCATGTTCATTAAATGAATGACCTCTTAAGGCATGTTCTACTGTATGTCCATAGGTCATAAGGGGTTCCATGACTTAGTGTCGACATGTCGTCATGTTGTTGACAAAGGTTCGCAAACGCATATGAAGTTCATGTGTACGTTCGTGCCTCTGTCAGCTGCATGATGATATAACCTTCAGTTTTCAAGTACAGTTCGATACAGCGAACTTCAAGGGACCATTCAAATTACTTCGATGTAACACATGTTCAAGTCATCCGATTCCAATCTGAATAATTTCTTAATTTACAGCTTAATGCAGGTCTAGAAAATGCTGAAATGCTCATGCCCTGCATTAAGCTGTAACATCTGGTTCTAGATATGCGTTTTTGTATTGTAAAGTTTGGAAGGACCGAAATCATCTGAAAGTTCGGGTTATCCGAGTTCGAAACATCGAAGTTCAACAGTAATAGTATATATGTTCACCAATAATGTACACTAGTAACATTAAATCAAACTAATGAACGATTCCCTCACATTAGGTGTAAGAAAGTTGTTGGGAGAGATAATAGTTCTGGGGATGTTGATTAAATAATACTAAAACAGGGTCCACGCTTATAAAGCTTTTCGTTGAGTCTGAGTTTCGTTCTCAAGCTTTTGATTGGTCATATTTGAGTTCTCAAGCTTTTGATTGGTCAGATTTGAGCCAGGGCTCAACTCTGACCAATCAAAAGCTTGAGAACGTACTCAGACTCGACTAAAAGTTTTATAAGCAGGGATCATGGACTGAGTTAAATAAAAGGATCCATTTGTACCGGAAATGTGGCCATTACATTTATTTTTTCCTTACTTTGTTCTATGCCCGTCACTTTAATCTGCCCTTTATTTGTCATGATAACTCAACCGTGTAAGGCGGCTGGGGAAAAGTACAAGAAAACAAATGAATAATGAAACAAGAGGGCCAGAATGGCCCTGAAGCGCTCACCAGACAATCAGAGGAGAATATTTTCAAAGATTTCACTATATGTTTCTATAGAAAACTAGCCGGCCCTGGGGCAGACCAATTTTGACCCCAGGGGCATAATTTATATAACTTAAGTAGAGGACTTGAACATGATGCTATGAGCCAAATATGAAAGCTGAGAACCTTTCAGTTTCAGGAGAAGATTTTCAAAGTTTTCTCTATATGTTTCTACTGAAAACTACCCACCCATGGGGCGGGGCCAATTTTGACCCCAGGGCCATAATTCATACAATATTTGTAGAGGACCTAAACATGATGCTATGCACCAAATATGAAAGCTGAGAACTTTCCAGATTCAGAGAAGAAGATTTTCAAAGTTTTCACTATTTGTTTCTATTGAAAACTGCCCATCCCTGGGGCGGGGACAATTTTGACCCCAGGGGCATAAATTATATAACTTTTGTAGAGGACCTGAACATGATGCTATGTGCCAAATATGAAAGCTGAGCACCTTCCAGTTTCAGAGGAGAAGATTTTCAAAGATTTCACTATTTGTTTCTATTGAAAACTGCCCATCCCAGGGGTGGGGCCAAGTTTGACCCCAGGGTCATAATTTATATAACTTTTGTAGAGGACCTGAAAGCTAAGAAACTTCTGGTTTCAAAGGAGAAGATTTTCAAAGGTTTACTATAATGTTTCTATTGAAAACTTCCCACCCCTGGGACGGGGCTAATTTTGACCCCAGGGGCATAAATTATATAACTTTTGTAGAAGACCTGCACATGATGCTCTGTACCAAATATGACAGCTGAGAATCTCTTAGTTTCAGAGGAGAAGATTTTGAAAGTTTTAACTATATATTTCTATTGAAAACTGCCCTACCCCTGGGGCGGGCCAATTTTGACTCCAGGGTCATAATATATATAACTTTTGTAGAGGACCTGGACTTGATGCTCTGTGCCAAATATGAAAGATGAGAGCCTTTCAGTTTCAGAGGAGAAGATTTTCAAAGATTTCACTATTTGTTTCTATTGAAAACTGCCCACCCCTGGGGTGGGGCCAATTTTGACCCCAGGGTCATAATTTATATAACTTTTGTAGAGGACCTGAACATGATGCCATGTGCCAAATATGAAAGCTAATAACCTTCTGGTTTCAGAGGAGAAGATTTTCAAAGTTTTACTATATGTTTCTATTGAAAACTTCTCACCCCTGGAGCGGGGCCAATTTTGACCCCAGGGGCATAATTTATATAACTTTTGTAGAGGATCTATAGGTGATGCTATGTACCAAAGATGAAAGCTAAGAACCCTGTAGATTCAGAGGAGAAGATTTTTAAAGGTTCAAATTGTTGACGCGAGACGACGGACGACGCACGACGCACGACGACGGACGACGGACATCAGGCGATCACAAAAGCTCACCCTGAGCACTTTGTGGTCTGGTGAGCTAAAAAGAACACATTCTCATATAACTTTTGTAGAGGACCTGAACATGATGCTATGTGCCAAATATGAAAGCTGAGAACCTTCCAGTTTCAGAGGAGAAGATTTTCAAAGATTTCACTATTTGTTTCTTTTGAAACCTGCCCACCCCTGGGGCGGGGCCAATTTTGACCCCGGGCCATAATTTATATAACTTTTGTAGAGGACCTGAACATGATGCTCTGTGCCAAATATGAAAGCTGAGAGCCTTCCAGTTCCAGAGAAGATTTTCAAAGATTTCACTATTTGTTTCTATTGAAAACTGTCCACCCCTGGGGCGGGGCCAATTTTGACCCCAGGGCCCCATTATTTATATAACTTTTGTAGAGGACCTGAACATGATGCTATGTGCCAAATATGAGAGCTGAGAGCCTGCCAGTTTCAGAGAAGAAGATTTTCAAAGATTTCACTATTTGTTTCTATTGAAAACTGCCCACCCCTGGGGCGGGCCAATTTTGACCCCGGGGCCATAATTTATATAACCATTGTATAGGACCTGAACATGATGCTCTGTGCCAAATATGAAAGCTGAGAGCCTTCCAGTTTCAGAGGAGAAGATTTTCAAAGATTTCACTATTTGTTTCTATTGAAAACTGCCCACCCCTGGGGCGGGGCCAATTTTGACCCCGGGGCCATAAATAATATAACTTTTGTAGAGGACCTGAACATGATGCTCTGTGCCAAATATGAAAGCTGAGAACCTTCCAGTTTCATAGGAGAAGATTTTCAAAGATTTCACTATTTGTTTCTTTTGAAACCTGCCCACCCCTGGGGCGGGGCCAATTTTGACCACGGGGCCATAATTTATATAACTTTTGTAGAGGACCTGAACATGATGCTCTGTGCCAAATATGAAAGCTGAGAGCCTTCCAGTTTCAGAGGAGACGATTTTCAAAGATTTCACTATTTGTTTCTATTGAAAACTGCCCACCCCTGGGGCGGGGCCAATTTTGACCCTGGGGTCATAATTTATATAACTTTTGTAGAGGACCTGAACATGATGCTATGTGCCAAATATGAAAGCTGAGAGCCTTCCAGTTTCAGAGAAGAAGATTTTTCAAAGTTTGCACTATATGATTCTATTGAAAACTGCCCACCCCTGGGGCAGGGCCAATTTTGACCCTAGGGCCATAATTTATATTACTTTTGTAGAGGACCTGAACATGATGCTATGTGCCAAATATGAAAGCTGATAACCTTCTGGTTTCAGAGGAGAAGATTTTCAAAGTTTTACTATATGTTTCTATTGAAAACAAGGCACCCCTGGGGCGGGGCCAATTTTGACCCCAGGGGCATAATTTATATAACTTTTGTAGAGGACCTGAATATGATGCTATATGCCAAAGATGAAAGTTGAGATCCCTGTAGATTCAGAGGAGAAGATTTTTAAAGGTTCAAATTGTTGACGACGGACGACGAACGACGAACGACGCACGACGACGGACGACGAACGACGCACGACGCACGCCGACGGACGACGGACAACGGGTGATCACAAAAGCTCACCCTGAGCACTTTGTGCTCTGGTGAGCTAAAAATAATACAAATAAGAATATGTACATAGATAAGGAAAGTTTTATTTAAATATATGTATTTTAATTTCTTGTTTTGGTGTGAAAGTTTTTTTTCTCCGTATAATTTGGTAATCATGGCATGTAAGCTGTAAGCTAATAAATACGACAAACATTTAAAGCTTTCGCTGTCAAGTATTGTCGTCTGCCAAAAGTCGTTTGCTACAATTTTTGTTTATTAACCCCCACTCCATTTAATTTAAACACGTTACCATTTAAACAAACAGTTTGTATCTTGACCAAGTAACTCGGCGTCTCACCCGGGCCCAAACCATTTGACGCCCTTATCATGATGTTTTGTGAAGATATAGAAGTTTTATGTAGTAAGATAAGTTCGGCACGAGCCATCGCAAAATCGTATTTAACACTTTCATCACAAATGTCGCAAAAGTGCATCACGACAAATAGTGCAATCCCAGGCAAGGCGGCGTCTGACCAGGAACTTCACTTTTGTCTCAAACTCTATTTCTATATTTGTGCTTTATTGCTTGAAATTGCATTTATTTATCTCATGTCTTTATTTTACCGAATGATTTAACGCAATTGGTTTGCAGATAATAAGAAATTTAGCACCGAAAATGTTAATATACTAGAGACATATTCATACATGTATGTGTATGTCTCTGGTACATGTACTATTAAATGTCATTTTTACACTAAAATAGTTGTATTAATGCATTTGATTTTTAACCCTTTCGCTGCCAAACTCTGTCGTCTGCTAACTTTGTCGTCTGCTACAAATTTTCATTCTTTTGATTTTCTTCAATTTTGTTTCAAAAACATAGTAGCATAACAAACAATTTGGATCCTGATGAGACGCCGAGATCCGGCATTGGCAGCGAAATGGTTACCCAATATGTAAATCATAAGCATGTCAAGGGAACCGTGTCACAGAATTTTGATAAAACTTTTCGTTTAATAGTTATGGAATATTTAAGCCTTAAGGCCCGTAAATCTCTGCCTCGTGTGGCGGATTCTTTTCATGTTAGACGACCGAAGCAAGACAACACAAATCATGGATCCCTCACTGAAACAACGTTTTTTATATGCCGAAAACCGCGTCTAATTCTGACATAAATTATAAAAGTTTGGAAAAGCCGGCTCTTTAACTCTTTCGCTGCCAATGTGATTATCTGTGATTATCTATGCACACCAGTTGGATCAGGATTGGACGCCGAGTAACTCGGCGTCTCATCAGGATCCAAACTGGTTTGACTGTAACTGTTTTTAAACAAAAACAATACAAAAATAAAACAAATGAAAATACATGTAGTAGCAGACGAAAAAATGCAGACGATAAATTCGGCAGTGAAAGGGTTAAAATTTGCATCTGTCGATAACGTCAAAAATGGACAGAGTACCAATACTGTGCTGCGTTTCGTGACACTTATGTATATCATTTTATCATATTTATATCCAATGGAGAGCTTACACCATGGTTAACATTGTTTTCCACTAAGCCCATCCATCCCATTTTCTTAAACGAGATCAATTCAAAAAGCTGATTTAATAGCCAGTTTCACATAAAGCTTATCTAGCCACAGGGCCTATCAAAAGTCTGGACCATGACCGAGTACCTCGGCATCTCATCTGGATCCATACTGTTTGCATCGGTAATCTTAACCATGCGACACGACAGTGAAAAAAGGTTAATGAAATGCTTTCATATTTCTTTTAACAGTCATCTGTCTCAAATATATTTTGTCATTAATCTTAAGCCAGCTGAGCTAATCATTTTTACAGAATTGCCCACCTACAACATTTTCAAATTTCAAGCTATAATCAATGTGTCTGCCAAAATACAACAATGATGTAAAACAGTTTGGATCCTAATGAGACGCCGAGTAACTCGGCGTTTCATCTGGATCCAAACTGTTTGCAAAGGTATTCACTCATCCGCCCACAGCAGGTTAAAGGTTAAATGAACGGTTTCAGAAGTCTCCTGTTTGTTAACGAAAAGTAGTAGGCTGGGGAAAGATGTATGTTACCAATGTTATTCGCCCTAGTTTTAGACAAAACCCATTTACGTTTTAGTCCCTTATCAATAGTAACCCCATGGCGGCGTTCCGATTGGTTCCCCGATGTGTTCCGATTGGTCCCGAGTGCGTTCGTGATTTCGCAATAACATTTTGTTCTAGATCAAGATTTTAAGAGTTGCGATATAAACAGTTATCATGATTCATAAATGTGTTGTTCAAGGGAATCTTCGTAAAGTGGTATAAATATTATTTGCATGATTATAAGATGGTTTGAAAAAAAGTACAGTAAAACCTCTATTATTCGAACAGTCAAATTCGTACCATTAGCGATCTATAAGACACTTAATGAAACTTGTCACTGACATAACCGCAGCAAGATTCTGCATACCGAAGAATTTCTATTCAAAACTTGTTCATCGGGTGATCGTGTATGAATGGCAGCCAACCCAATCATGTAATCACAAAGTCTCTCATAACTTGGTAACACCTGACACCCGCCATCATGTGTAGTCTGAAGTGTAAAACCAGTTGTTTTCTCTCTGAATAGGTCTCTCAGGTACGGCGTCAGACTTTGCTCAGGAATATATCCATTCATTATAAAAACTATGGGTTTGTTCAAATCAAGCGCCTTTTCTAGCCATTCTCTACAATATGGCGCATTGACAAAAGATTCAGAAACTACTGCAACAAACACGCACGCATCGTTTATTAGCTCGTATGCTCCTGAGACAAGATTGCGACCTGCAGTAATATTATCGATTGTAGTAATTAGATCCGCTCTGCCTTCAAGTTTCCTTTGACATATATCATCCAGATTACGCAGGAAACCCCCTTCATGTACAATATACTCATCGTCATCTGCATACGAGACATAACATAATTTTAATTTCGGACAATATTCAAAAAGTGTTATCAACCTTTCTCTTCTCAGAAGTATTTGTACTATTTGCCTATATTTGTGTATTCCGATAGAAACAAACAAAACAAAAAACATACCGCACAAAGAAGCTGCCACACATGTTATTATTATCAGTGTTCTTTTACATAAAAATTCCGTCTTCTGCACTGCCCTGTCTTCTATTTGAATATCCTTGTATTCGAATGTACATCGGGTTTGGTCTGATGTTACCTGATTCGCCGTCAAGTATCCCGAGATCCATTTGATGAAATTAAAATTGGCACACACACACTGAAATGGGTTACCATCAAATTCAATACTAATAGAGAACCCACCTGTGCTCGTTTTCCAACCCACAAACGTCTGTAACAGGGACAAGTAACGTCCTGAAATTGTGTGGATGGCATTTTTTCTAACATCAAGTACCAACAATGACCGCAGGTTACTTAAATCAAACATTATTGTTGACAGCCTGTTGTTCGATAGATATAAATATTGAAGTGAAACGGTCATATGGAACATGCGCCATGGAAGTTTGGTCAAGTTATTCCAAGATAGGTCTAAAACAATTAATTCGCGATGAGTTTGAAAAAGTTGTGAGAATTCGTCCATATCCTCCATTTTGAAAAGTTTGTTCCTTTGTATGTATACCTCACGCAGATGAATAAAGCTTGCTATTGTACACGGACAAACATACTCCATGTCATTTTCGGAAGCATCAATTACGTGAAATGTATTATTCTCGTTAAACAAGATCGTTCTGTTATACATGGTGATGTGATTGTGTCGGAGATAAGCGGTACGCAGAGCTACGAAAGAATTTGTGAAATTGTCGATACCACCTTTGGGTATATATTCGTGTTCGTAGTTGTTGGCGTATACGTTCTCAATTTCATATAACACTCGGTCCGTCCTCAGAGAACTTGCATTTCTGTTATTTTTCAAAGGAGAAATGTCGATCTTTTCTGCTTCATCTTGGAAGTAAGTATGTCCGGGTACTGATCTGAGTCCACTTATATCAAATGTTTTTAGAATGGCTCTACCTGTTTGGACCGGTACATCTATGGCATTTTTATCATTATGGACTACCGCAACACAATTGCTTACATTTAACGTATCCAATTTTATGAATAGCTTGAACATGTTGAATGCACTTATTTCTACGTGAGCGTTGCTAACATTCACTAAAACTAATGGTCTCTCAGTAATTAATGCAACTAACTGTTTCGTCAAATTCATTGTAAAGAAAACCTGACCTAGCATGTAACCGGTATTAAAGGTAAACTCTTCAATGGAGGGTAACACTCCTTGATATGCCAACGCGGTAACAAGTGCATGTGGTTGTATCCGTACCCAATGTAGTAAGCACAATTTTCTTAAAGCGTTAAGACCAACAAAGGTATTTGCTGGTAGATCCACAAACGAAAGAGTTAGAGTCATTTCTGTTACATTCTGCAAACCTACAAAATAGTGTTCCACAGGTAAGGCACCAGTACGATCTGATTGCAAGCTCACAATATACACGTGCTGCCAGCTATTGTCTACGAATTGGTCAACTGCAAATATTTCTTGATTTGTTACGCTTACAGACCTTACTCCAACAGGAACATACCTGGGGAATGAGGAGCAGGTCATTGTCTGTCCTAAGACGGAGCAATTGGATTTCTCTTCCAGACTGAGGTACTTTAAACCTCTGTCAGCTACAATGTATCCAGATACACGTATTCCAATCCAAACTGCGAGAACCAAACATACAGCCGTCAAAGCCATGATCGTTTCCCCGTGAAGATTTATTCAGTTGTAAAATAAATTTCCGTTTACAGCCAGACAGGGCCTTTTTCTGGTTAAAATATTTCGTCATGTCCTGGTTATATAGAGATAACCATGCAAATCACAACATACCTGGTATTGATAAATAGATAAAGCAGAGTTAAAAATAATACACGGATAAGTGCTTACTCAGATTCTAAAATCGTCTATTCTCCATCAAACCCTATGTGGTGACCACTGTTTAGAATCGTCTCTTCGAGACAACATATGGTTTGGTGGAGTAATAAAGGAGTTATTCTTGAAAAAAATTAATTTACTCATCTGATCTGAACCTCTGGATAAGGATAAATGTCATACTCAAGATACATGTAACTCGATGTCTGAATTGTAATACCTGCAGGAAAAACAGCCACGAGAAAGAAAAGTGTAATGCGGTATTCCGTTGAGACAAATGTCGTTTTATTCAATGGGTATTCAACAATTAAATTAAGCTGCAATAAAACGTTTTGTCGCTTAACCCATTCCCCCATAGGCTAGTTTTAGATCCAACCTCTTGGAACAAATCTACCAAATAAAGACTTACTAGAGAAAATGTAAAAATTAAAATCGTGCAGTTTTGAAACCATTGTGATAAACAGTGCATTTGTTCCTATGGAACAAGTGCTCTATTTATCAGAGTGTTTTCAAAAAGTAACTTTTACAGAGGAATCAAGAGGCGTCAAACTTTAATATGTTATAGAACAGAAAATAACTTCATTTCATCCAGGTATAGAACATAGAACATAGGGTTATATCAACAGTAGAGTAAATAATAACTATAGGTTCCGAATATGGGAGTAAACTCATATGGCCGTCTTGATATAAATTGAGTGTGCTTGGACTCACCCACGGAACCTCCCCCCCTAACCCCCCCCCCCCCCCCCCCCCCAAATAAAAAGAAATTGATCGAAGTATGTTAAACTGGCCTAAAACTATCAATTTGAACCTTAAACCACTTCGAAAAACAAAAAAAAACACGACCCGGAAAAACAAATTCCTATCGGGGCTATATATGTATTGAAAGGTACCTAACTACGTCAGATCAGCGGCGGAAAATACAACAGTCATGTTTATCAAAGTCTTACAGCAAAGCCAATTCAACACCGATTTCAATCATTTTGGTCTTGATCCGTTCCAAATTCCATATGCTAAGCAGCACAAGTAATGCTTTTCTTAAATATTGCTCCGTCTTGTCGCTGCAAGACCGCGAATTTGAAAAAAAAACGCTAGAGCGAAACGATGTGACTCCCGCCAGGATGCAAATACGTATATAGGGGGATATGTATTCGTTAATCTTTTCAGCAAAAAACACGAATTATGGTGAAACGCTATCGAAAAACATTAAACTCACCGCAATTAAAACGGCGCTTACTATTGCCAGTCTGCTACGAGGTGCCAGTTTTCTTTCTCCAACTTTCCTTTTGAACGGATGCGACCATTTGGCTGTGATCCGGCTCATAAACTATTCGATTTGCAAATTGACTACTACTTCCGTGCTACAGCGAAATGGCCACCTCCGTCTGATAAGAGTCGGTTCTGTTTGCATATTTGTGCAACCAGTGCACTCCACAGTAGTGATTGCACAGCGGAATACTAGTACACAGTGAATATATATGTAATTATACAACAGGGCTTGGGTAAAGAAAGAGAAATGTATTTCAAAATTCAGCAAGCGAATGGTTAAATTACGTATGCTATCTGGATCCCTATACTTTGATTGTTATTGATGGTTTACTATTGTTATTGTTCTGCACACTCATATTATTTCTCTAAAAATGATTTACATGTATATCCAATATAACTTTTATAAGATCCGAGTGGTTTCTAAATTTCGACATTGTATATTTCTACCAAGGAAAATTCCGATAATAAACTTAACTGTAAATCATTTCACTGCATGTATGAGTTTGCTTTCCTTTCTTATTCAAACGTCAGCTATGCCAGCAAATCCTTTACATGAAAAAGTACGGCATGTCACCGTTTTTAAAATAAAGCTAATTATGTTTATTCTTCGCTGAAACCTTTACAATGTACGTTGGAACATTTTCATATAAAGTTAGTATGGAAGAGGAACACCGGTGCCTATGTTGTACCTGTTAAGGGTTGACCCCCCAAACACGGGACTACAACAAGTGTAACGGATCGGTCGTGAAGAGTTTCAAAATGACTTATTTAAATGTTTGCATTGATAAGAGAAGAGAAACTCATACAGGTGAGTACTCAGATATTCAAATCGTTATTTCTCAACCAAACCCTGTGTTGTGACCACTCTTAATAAGTTCACGTTTTGTTTTATTGCAATTTGCTATTAAATGATAGCCGCAAATACATACCTTTTGAACTGTACAATCATCCGAACATTTTGAAATTCAAACGCCTTATGAACAATTCTGATCTAAATAGTTTGACCAATTAGCCTTGTTTGTTAAACCTATAATGCTGAAAGTTAGATGAGCCATCTTCCTTACATTGTTTTGATTTCATTTCTAATTTATGTTACTATTAAATTACAGTATGGCCCATGTGATCCTGGTAGACATAATACCCTTGTCTGGACTTCACATGTGTTATGACAATTTTCGATTTTTACAGTGTTCACATGGCTCTTAAAGTGTTTACTATTGTTTATATCGCGCTTTTCTCTGTTACTTTGTTTATGTATCTCTTATGTCCGTAGTGACCCTGAGTTTGAAATAAACTTGAAACTTGAAGAATCGTCTCTTTGATACGATTCTAAACAATGGTCACAACATGTGGTTTGGAGACGGAAAAAGAATTATTCTTAAACATACTTGAATTTACGCATATTATCTGGACCTCTGGATTAGCCTCTATCAAATTTAGGAGAATGAGCATCCATAATTTTATCAAAGTGAGAAATGCTACTGTTAAAATGCAATTTTCAAACACTTTCCTATGACAGACAGTCAATATGAACTATACAACACGGAATCTTCATTTAGTTTTAAAATAATTGTATTATTAATTATATAACATAAAGCGGAACTTGTCTAATGCTTAAACCTTTCCCTCATATTGACGACTTTTGACGACTCTATAAAAGTAACTTTGTGAAACCATTGTGATAAATAGAGCATTTGCTCCTATAGGAGCAAATGCTCTATTTATCACAATGGTTTCAAAGTACAAAATTCTAAAAGTTTCCTTTTCTCTAGTTAATGCTCCTTTTCAGTAATTTTATTCAATGAGGTTGTATCTAAAAATAGCCTATGAGATAATGGGTTAAATAGAGAGCATGTACGTGAGAGGAAAGAGAATTGTCGGTGGAAAAACTTTCTAGACGTTCATATTCAATTTGGTCTTGAATGATGCAAGGTTAGAGTCTGTGAGTAGCGGATGGAACAACAACTTTGCTCTTCTACGGAATCAAATGGCAATGTGTCACCTTGAGGGAGTGAGTAGCGGATGGAACAACAATTTTGCTCTTCTGCGGAATCAAATGGCAATGTGTCACCTTGAGGAAGTGAGTAGCTGGTGGAACAACAAGTTTGCTCTTCTACGGAATCAAATGGTAATGTGTCACCTTGAGGGAGTGATACACGACATACGATATCTCAACTTGAAATTTCGATACGACAAATTGCGCAGCAATGCGACGAGCATACGGATATTCAACAGGACTTAATGCCATAAGTGTTTCCAGATGGTTTGTTTTAGTTTATATTGTCATGAACAATCACATAATGTCGCAATACCACGTTGAATTGTTGTTTGTCTTGTCCAGTTGCCGAGTGTCGTTTCCTGCCAAATCGTATTGTGCGTCGCGTCATATGTCGTTATGTTGTGTTTCTGGTTTGACTATTGCATTGCAACATGAACGATGATAAGAAATCACATGTATTTCAATTCAGGTTACTCGTGCATCAAGACTTGCATTCGAATCAGGTGTGAATATTATATTTGTCTTCATTGTTTACTTGCAAATTCTAACACAAATTTGTCGGAATAAGTCATTGGTTTAGAAACAATTCCAAGAATAGATTTGATCATCCTTGTTCATACATATCTAATTCTGCTTAGTCATTTCAGCCCATTTGATACTAGGGCGTGTTTGAATGGTACACGAATGAGTAATACTGCTCGCTCACCCTTTACATGATAACAAGTGGAGACCAATCAACTTTTTTCGGCATGTCTTATTCTCCAGCAGGTGTTAAGTTTCTGGATCCATACCTTATATATTATCTTGACGTAAATGAGATGTGGGTCCGGCAAATTTTATCCTGGTCCCGAAGTTATGAAACGTTTCGCTTCAGTCTGAGATCATTCTCAAGCATCTGATTGGTCAGATCCTTAAGCTATAAAACCTCAATAGTGTAGTAGTGGTGCCGTAAAACGCAACTCACTCACATCATTTAAACTAACAACGTCAAAAGAGCTGGACTTTAAATGAGCAACCATGTAGAACGCAGTGTTAGCTCAGCGTATCATCCGATCTCAAACCTTGAAATCCGAGAAACGAGTGCACGTACATTTGCAATGAACCCATATCAGAGGGCTTCTTAAAATGGTTGCCATAATAAATCCTCACGCAAATCGGCTAGATATGAATACGGGTCCCCATGATGGAGTATTGCGCCGTGAAGCTTCAGTGCGTGATCCGAGATTAAGATACCTCATACATAGATCGTTGACGGGTTTTGACATAATGTTTATCCCTTTCATTCACTAGTAACATACAAGAAACAAATCAGGGTCCACGTTGGGGGTCGAGATCTGGTCCGAAATAAACACTGTTTATGATAAAAATGCTAAACTTACAACATTTTGCACTACACCCACCTCTAAAACATTTTAATCAAAATATTTCAGACAACCACTGAGCTAACCGAAATTAATTTACCGTGGATGTATTAATGATACAGTGCTCCCTCCCTACAACGGTCCTCTCAATAACGATTCCCTACGTACAACAACGCATATCACTGTTTCCGAAAGAAAACAAGGCTCCAGAAACAACCTTTTTTCCATCGTATTTTCTTTATGCCTCCATCAAACCCTATGTTGTGACCGCTCTTTAGAATCCTCACTTTGTGACGATTCTAAAGAGTGGTCACAACATAGAGTTTGATTGAGGCATAACGGTTTAAGTTCTCGAAATACACATTATCTGGAGATCTGCAAACAAACTAGTTATGTTTGATTTTTCCTCCCTATAACAACTCCCTCTGAACAACACATACATGTACAATCTTCGTATACCAAAGAGTGTAGTTGTAGAGAGGGATCACTGTAATATGCCGGATGGTTGATATTGCGTCTCCTAATTATTTCAGACTGGCCACGTGGTTATTGGTAACTTCGAGATAATCAAAGATATGAATGAATGAAAGACTTTATTTAACGAGGGTAGCTCAATTAGTCATATTGACTAATCTACCTTGAGGCCCTCAAACAAAAGCATTTCAAACAAAATACAAAACAGTAAAACACACATCTATATGCAAAAGAAATAATTTTTCAGAGATTAACTCTTTGCACGGTAAGTAACGTTGCGTCTGAATAATTAATAATTGTTGTCTGCTAAAATTTGCAGATCTATTCTTCAAGGACACACATTTAGATCCTGATAAAACCCCGAGTAACTTTGCGTCTAAATTGGATCCAATATGTTATAGTTTTGGTTTGCCACAAGCATCCAAAGAGTTAATATAGAGCGATCTTAACCCTTTTCCTGATATTGACGACTTTTGACGACAGTAAAATCATTTGTGAAACCATTGTGATAAATAGATTTATATAGATAATTTAAATAGATAATTTATAAATTATCACAATGGTTTAAAACTGCAAAATTTTAAAATGTTCCTTTTCTCTAGTTAATGCTCCTTTTCGGTATATTTATTCAAAGCGGTTGGATCTAAAAATAGCCTATGAGGGAAAGGGTTAAGTGTTTCAAAAAGGATGAAATGTATTTATAAATGTCATTTGACCCCGATTCAGGTGGATGAAATTCTGAAGGGTGGTGACCCCCCCGAAAGCAAAAATTGCAACACAAAAAGAGAAAATTGCAGACTCGGTTTAATTGAGTCTGTTCATGAGCAGTAATTGAAAGTACAACACTGCTCACGCCCCCTAGCACCGGCTTAAGCGGTATTCAATTTTCAGAACAGATCTCGAAGGATCAGAAGGTATAACAACACTGAGAATGAAGTACGAGGCGACGTGCTATTCAACCAAAATATTTGTGATGTCATTAACCCAAATATTTGTGACGTCATTTACCCATGCTGCCATTACTATAAATACGACGTGAAATATTTTTGTTCAGTATTAGTTAAAATAAATTGTCATCTGCTTCAAATTTAGAAAAACATGCAGTTAGAGTGTAAACTAATTGAACCTGATGAGACGTTCAGTTATTCAACGTCTCATCTGGATACCAAATATAGACATCTATGATCTCTTCTGACTAGATCTAAATAGCCAACATATATATAATACAGTAAAGTTCACATATAACAAATTCCGGGGAATCTTAATATTCATTTCGCTATATCCAAACTTATATCGATAAGACGAAATTTCGGATATAGCGAATTTCGTTATAGTGTAGGCAAGTCAAAAGATCCCGATCCCGATCCTGATCAGCTGGCACATTATAAATGTAGTTGATGACCAAAGTCTATATGAATACAATTGATTGCTGTGTGATTGGTAATTCTATGACATGTTTCTTATAAAAAGTAAATAAAATAAAAACATATAAAAGCAGATTCACTTCAGTTATTTATCAACTACATGTAGATCTAGATCTATAATACTATTGGTGAAATGAGTTGGCAGTTTTTTTCCCTTTTTGGATTGTACATTGCAAAAGTAGACCGACTCTATAGTTAGTCTATAAAATGTAAATATGGAAAGGGGAACATTATGGATTCTATATTTTTTAAATATAAATAAAAAATAGGTCTGCAAAAATCCATTGGCAAACAGTTCAGATCCTGATCTGTAGGAGCCGTCTGATCAAGGTCTATTCCTTTTACATATTCGCGAAAACACGTTTATATGAAGGTAATTAATGTATATAATGTTAAAATGCATAAAGCTACCTCTTGTTATAAAATCCAGAATCACATATTTTTGAGTGGTCGTATTAACGAGAGTTTACTGTATAAGTGCGGCATAATATTCGTGGGTTTTCTTTCTCAACTCAGTTTCGTTTATAAACTATAGATCTACCAGGAAGTCACAAGTGTTGGCATGTAAAGAGGAAGATCGAGTTACCCATCTTGACTAAACAATTAAATTCAACTCTGTTTTCTTTATGAAAGCCACATATTCATATCAGAAGGGCACGCTTAACATTAGCATCATGTTTTGTTTTCTCCATCACATCGCATATTTAATTTTATTATACACCTGTCAGTTTCTGCACGAAATGCGATTGTATTCAATCATGCAATACAACCTCTCAGATAAATTTTCCGTATTGTGCGAGCGTTCAATACAAGATCCGTATTTGCAAATCAGTGCGCCATTCATGAATGGACTATGTTTTCTATTTCTGAATAAAATGAGTTACTTAGAATACTGATGTTATTTTGTGTTCTTTTATTAAAACGGGTATATGATAAATGGAATATTACACGAAGTGACGATATGAAGGGCTGTATCACAGTCGTGGTTGTCTTCTTATCGTCAGTTCGTGTAATATTCCCGATTTATATTTGGCACAAAAATGCATAAACGTTTGTGTCTGTTAGGAGCGAGCTTCCTGGACAAAACTATTCCTGCAAGAAACGTCAATTAGCCTGAAACCGAAAGCAAAGTACTTCTTGTTGGTTGCCATTATGCCATGTGACGCTCTTCTATTTTAAAATGCCTTCACTATGCATACTGTGACACCTTTGGATGATCGAGTACATCAGATAGCATTCACATACACGCGCTATTTACAACAGAGGTCAACCGTCAACGTCAGAACATTATGATTTGATTGGTTGCTTGCTCCAGACCAATTGTTTTCTATGACTGAGGTTACCATCCTTAATCGTCTCAAACGTTCTCGTGTTCTTTGTCTATAGTTCTACATGTATATGACAATAGTCACAGCATTCATGTACAACGCCACAAAACAAAGAAATCGACACAAAAAGTGTATCATTATTGTTATCTTACACAAAGAACCCGTCTTCCATACTTCTCTGTCGTTTGAATATCCTTATTTTCGTATGCATGTATACAATGTCATTACTACAGAGGAAAATACAAATATGAGTCATGCAGGAAACAACTAATACAGAACAGCCGCCCGAACAGGAACAATTGAAAACACAGCAAATGTACATAACTATCAATAACATAAAGAGACACACAAAGACAAAATAAACATACAATAGGGGGGAATGGAAGTACCCCCTTGGAACGGTCAGTGGCAAAAGTCAATGGGGGGTTAAACCGGTTTAGGGGCGCCCAACCTCACACTTATTCAATCCCCTCAAATTGATGTCCTATTTGACATTACAGTCAATATGCCAAACTGAAACAGGCCAAGCTTACTGTGAATGTTCCTGCATGCTCTATTTATTTCAGATGCTCTAATTATCACAATGGTTTCAAACTACAAAATTCTGAAATGTTCCTTTTCTCTAGTTAATGCTCTTTTTCGGTAGATTTATTCATAGTGGTTGGATCTAAAAATAGCCCATGAGGGAATGGGTTAAGAAAAGTGTAACATGACAAACAGTGCGACTTATAAGCGGATCCTAAACTGTTTGCAAATGAGAGTAGAGACTTGTTTCCCACACGCTAAAAAGGTATAACATAACCATTTCGCTGCTGAAGGCGAAGTTATGATTACCTGTGCAAACATTTTGGATCGAGACTATTCAATGTTGTGATAATGTTTCTTAACCCTTCGCTTGCTATTCACGTCAATATACCTACCTGTAAATAGTGAAGACCCAGACGAGACAGCACCTGCAGGAGCTGTCTCATCAGGGTCTGCACTATTTACAAGTTGATTGTGCAACCAGTGCACTCCACAGCAGTGATTGCACAGCGAAATACTTGTACACAGTGAAGATATATGTAATTATACAACAGCATGGGTGACGAAGGAGAAATGAATTTTAAAATTCAGCAAACGAAGGGTTAAAAAACATTAAAGAAAATTAAAACATCAAAACTGAACGGTTAAAGTTCAGCTGTATACATATATATTAATTAACAGTAATCAGCTGTATACATGTATAGTAATTAACAGTAATCAGCTGTATACATGTATAGTAATTAACAGTAATCCGGCTATAGGCTAATTCGTGATTAGTTTTGCAGTTTTCACCCAGATGAGAAATCTGAATTTCTGTCGTCCGAAAGGCTAATTGTTAAATCATTCACAATTCTTCTCATGAGTTGTTTTATAGGCACATAACCTGTGTCTATATTGCTGACTAATCTCGTCGAAGGTGGATTTTCTCTTGTCTAAAATCCAAAGCGAACGTTCGGGAAATACGTATATTCACACATACACAGCAAATCCTCCTTATAACGACCACTGAAAACTATAGTACAAGTGGTAGGCTAATGAAAGAAACGTTTAACTCTCGCTGAAAAATAGTGTCGACTGCAATTAACAAACTGTTTAGATCCTGATCGAATAACTCGAGATCTGGATCCAATCTGTTCGACATCCCATAGCAACATAGTTTTGATCCAAACCGACCAACCCGCGGTACTTTCGTACTTCATTAAACAGACATCTGTTTTAGCAACTATCGATGTGCATTCATTTTAAAGTAATTTATGTTTAAATGAACCGTTTAGACGTCTGTAAAACTGTAATTTTTAAGCAGAATGTCGAAAAGAGGTAAGATATTAAAATTGCGAAAATATCGATGTTGCCGGTGTCATTCGCCTCCCTTTTAGATGGAATTTGTGTATGTTCTAGTATATTTTAATCGATTTGCCACGAGAGTACTTGTGATATTGGCGGTGTTCCGATTTGTCCCCCGAGGTGTTCCGATAGTTCCCGAGTGTATTCGTGATATCGCAATAATATTTTTGTTCTAGATCAAGAAATAAAGAGTGACGATATAAACAATTTTATGAGTCATATGACATTTAAAGAAAATCTTCAATGAAATCTTCATAAAATGATATAAGCATTTGTATCTCCTTTGTTTCAAATTTACAAAATTACGTAATATTGTAGACATGACGTATCCACCCGCCCCCTCGGTGGCCATTTTAGGGACTTACTACATATTTCCATAGAATCCGAAGCACAATAGAAAACTGTTCCGAAGAGACATGGATCATCTTGTTTAAAGTAATGTAACTTGTCACACAGTTCCATACATGTAACCTCGACAAGACCGGTCAAGCTGTATCCTGTGAAACTACCGCACTAACTGTTATCCTGAAACTTGTTCATCGAGCAATCGTGTGTGAATGGCAGCCAACTCAATTATGTACTCACAAAGTTTCTCACAATTCGGCACCACCTTGCACTCACCATCATTTGTCGGCTGAAGTGTAAAACCGGACGAGTTCCTTCTACATATGTCTCTCAGGTACGTCGTCAGACTTTGCTCAAGAATATGCCCATTCATTATGCAAACGATGGGTTTGTTCAAGTCAAGCGCACGTTGTAGCCATCCTCTGCAACATGACTCATTGACAAACGATTCAGAAACTATTGCAACAAACACACACGCATCGTTTATTAGTTCGTATGCTCCTAAGACAAGGCTATGACCTGGAGTAATATTGTCGATTGTTGTAATTAGATCCGCTCTGCATTCAAGTTTCCTTTGCCAAATATCATTCAGATTATGCAGGAAACCACTGTCCTTTACAATACACTCATCGCCTTCTGCATACGAGACATGACATAATTTTAAGGTTTGACAATTTTTAAACAGTGTTTCCAACCTTTCTCTTCTCAAACGTATTAGTGCTTTTTGTCTATATCTATATATTCCCATAGCAACCAACACCGCACACAAAATACCACAAAAAGAAGATGTCACACATGTTATTATTATGAGCGTTCTTTTACATAAATAATCCGTCTCCTGTACTGCTTTGTCGTCTATTGGAATATCCTTGTTTTCGTATGCACAATGAGTTTGATCTGATGTTAACTGATTCGCCAAGTATCCCGCGAGCCATTTGATGAAATGAAAATTGGCACACACACACTGAATTGGGTTACCATCAAATTCAACACTGACCGAGGTCCCATGGATGCTGTTTTGCGAATCAACAAAGTTTTGCAACAAGGACAAGTAGTTTCCCGACATAGTGTGGATGGCATTTTTTCTAACATCGAGTACCAATAAAGATCGCAGGTTACTTAGATCAAACATTATTGTTGACAGCCTGTTGCTCGACATATATAAATATTGAAGTGAAACGGTCATATTGAACATGCGCCATGGAAGTTTAGTCAAGTTATTCCAAGATAAGTCTAAAATTTTCAATTCGCGATGAGTTTGAAACAGTTGTGAGAACTCGTCCATATCCTCCATTTTGAAAAGTTTGTTCCTGTGTATGTACAATTCACGAAGATGAATAAAGCTTGCAATTGTACACGGACAAATATACTCCATGTCATTCTCGGAAACATCAATTACATGAAACGTGTTATTCTCGTTAAACAGGATCGTTCTGTTATACATGGTGAGATGATTTTGTCGGAGGAAAGCGGTCTGTAGAGCAACGAGAGAATCGGTGTAATTGTCGATACCACCTTTGGGTATATATTCGTGTTCGAAGTTGTTGGCATATACGTTCTCAATTTCATACAATTCTGGGTCCGTCGTGAGAGAGATTTTTCTGCTTGCTGTAATAGTAGAAATGTTGGTCTTTTCTGCTTCATCGTTGAGGTATTTCTGTCCAGGTGACGTTCTCAATCCGCTAATATCCAGTGTTTTTAGTAAGGGTTTGCCTCTTCGTTCCGGAAATTCTGTGACATTTTCAGACTCATGGTATACTATTAGAGAGTTGCTTACGTTTATCGTATCTAGCTTTATGCACAACTTTATTATATTATATTCACTTATTTCTAAATGAACGTTGCTGAAGTTTAACAAAACCAGTGGCCTATCAACAATAAATGATGCTAGCTGGTTTGTCAAATTCATTGCAAAGAAAACCGAGTGTAGCATGTAATAAGGATTAAAGGTGAACTCTTCTATGGATGGCAACACTCTTTGATATGATATCGCGGTAATGAGTGCATGTGGTTTTACATGTATCCAATGCAGTAACGACAATTTTCGCAAACCATTAAGACCATCAAACGTATTCGGTTGCAAAAAAGACACTCCGGAAAAATGTAATACCAATTCTGTGACATTCTGCAAACCTTCAAAATAATTTTTCACAGGTAAGGAGCCAGGAAATGTTGATTGTAAACTTATACAATGCACGCGTTTCCAGCTATTGTCTACGAATTGGTCTTCTTCAAATGTTTCTTGATTTGTTACGATAACTGTGTTCACACCTACAGGAACATACCTTGGGATTGCAGAGGAGCAAGTCAGTGTATGTTCTATGACAGAACAATTGGATTTTACTCCCAGATTGAGGTGCCTTAAACCTCTGTCAGCCGCACTGTATCCAGATACACGTATTCCGCTCCAAACGACGAGAATAAAACATACAGTCGTCAAAGCCATGATCGTTACCTTGTGACAGGATAAATATTTAAATTATAACACTTCCGTGTAGTGAGCCAAGCCCTTTTTTTGTCTGAATAATTTCACCAGAAAACCTGCTTATATAATTATAATCTTGCAAATCGCATCACAACAGACAAAGGCAAATGCCATTCTCAATATTACTCCACCTCTGTCAAAAACAGCCATGATGTGTTTTGATGGCGTTTGGATGTACAATAAACAGGTTTCTCATGCTATACGGTCTGTACACTCCCATCGTTTTTGATTGGTTCAACATAGTTGAAACTATCTATAGTTACAGTTACAGCAATAATCAACCGTGCCTCAAAACAGTGTATTCATATCTCATGATCGAGTATGCCGGTCCTGTCTTGCAGAAATTTCAAGTCGGAAGCGCAAACTGATCGTGTAAGGCGTGACTGTATTTGAATAGAGTCTTGATATAACAGTTAACACAAACACAAAACTGTAACTTATATCGATACAACTCGGCTAAGTATCAAGTACGGAGCCTTACGAAATTGTACACCATTCCTCGCAATAGACCACAAGCCAGTTTCTAAATCTGTGGGGTCTGTAAATTTCTGGGGTCTTAATTTTTTTAGTTTTAATTACAATTGCATGCATCCGGACATTCAGAAAATTCGGATAATTCAAGATAGATGTATGAGTAACGAATTGCTTTATTCATCACTTTGTCTGGGTGAGAATAAAATGCATTTAGAAGAATTCCCTGTCTAGATAAACAAGTGTTTTGGGGTGTTTTTTTTAAAGATGTGCCAATGACAATTACAATTTATTTTTTACAGATCCCCCTCCCGATAAACAAGAGAGTCTGAAAGGCCCTGACATCGCTCACCAGACAATCAGAGGAGAAGATTTTCACTATGTGTTTCCACAGAAAACTGTGTAGTCATTTTAGAAAGTAAAGACACATATTTCAAATTCCATTGACAAACAGAGCGGACCCTGATCAGACAGCTGCTATAGGAGCCGTCTTATCTGGGTCCGCTCTGTTTGCAAATGTGTGAAAAGGTGTTAACATGAGGGAAAGGGTTAATAAACATATTATAAGTATATTGTACACAAAATGAAAATAATGTAATGCAATATCATAAGCAAACAGCAGATTGATCAGATGGCTACTACATGAGACATCTGCTCTGGGTCTACTCTGTTTGCAAAGGTGTAGAAAGATATTTATGGAGTAAAGGGTTAATCGTCCGATTAACTGTGCAACAGGACAGATCTTACTATAACAATGTTCTTTGTTTGGGTCTGCAATATTACTGCAGATTTACTACCAACAAGGGAGGCAATCGAGTTGTTATTAGAAAAAAGGGCAAAGGGAGATAACCTGCCTTTAAATGTATGCTAAAAATAAACACCAGCACATGTCTATAAATAGCCACTTGTAAGTCAGCTTTGAAAAACTTGCTACCCCTAGGGTGGGGCCAATTTTGACCCTAGGGTCATGATTTATATAACTTTTGTAGAAGACATGAACATGATGCTATGTGCCAAATATGAAAGCTATGAACCATCCAGTTTCAGAGCTAGAGTAGATTTTCAATGTTCACTATATGTTTCTATTGAAAATTGCCCACCCCTGGGGCGGGGCCAATTTTGACCCCAGGGGCATAATTGATATAACTTTTGAAGAGGACCTAAACATGATGCTTGTGCCAAATATGAAAGTTAAAAACCTTCAAGTTTCAGAGGAGAAGATTTTCAAAGTTTTCACTATATGTTTCTATTGAAAACAAGGCAACCCTAGGGCGGGGCCAATATTGACCCAAAGACCATTATTTATATACCTTTAGTAAAGGCCCTACAGATGATGCTATGTGCCAAAGATGAAAGCTGAGAACCCTGTAGATTCAGAGGAGGAGATTTTTAAAGGTTGAAATTGTTGACGACCGACGACGCACGCTGCACGACACACGACGCACGACGGACGACGCACGACGACTGACATCAGGCGATCACGAAAGCTCACCCTGAGCACAAAAGTGCTCTGGTGAGCTAAAAAAAAAAAAAAAAAATTAAATTATACTGATTAAACATTTTGCTTCTCAAAACACATTTTCGTGCCTTTTCAAACAGATTAAACCCAAATCTGACCAAGATCAGCTGTTTGCTTCTGATATTATATAGACCGAATTCTACAGATTTTTTGTTGCTTTATTGTCAAAACGAAAACGTATTTAAAAGTCTACATTATAAAAATTGGCAGATTAATATTAGTGATAGAAGAAAGGGAGTACTTAATACTATGAAAAGTATCTACATATTCTCTCTGAACTCATCTTTGAGGCAGATTTGCCCCTTAGGACCATTAGGACTTAATATATAAAATCTAGCAGTATATTTAAACATATAATAATTATATAATGTAAATAAATGGACAGAATGCTATACAGACCAATTAGTACTCTTGTATGTATTGTATTGTATTGTATTGTATTGTATTGTATTGTATTGTATTGTATTGTATTGTATTGTATTTACTCAAAATATTTAATGTTAACCTGTACAAATAGCATAACCCCTACCTTAGAAAGTACATACTATATAATCAAATTTCCAGTGGCACAACTCAAATGAATTTAAATATTTTTTGTTGTTTGCCCTTTGCCTGCTTAGAAACCTAACTGGTATTTATTTGAACCATATGAGAGTCTCAGTAAACCTGTATCAGTCATAGTCACTTAGTTTTACAGCTAATCATGAAATTAATATTAACGATCTCCCTATTGAATATTCATATTTGAATAATGACATGAATGCTCATTAGCTAATTTAGTTATAATGACATATACACACAGGATTGTTTTTTTTAAACCGGTAGTCTGGTCAATTGTATTTGCAAACAATGCAGACCCTGATTAGATGTTGTTGGTTAAGGTCACATGTATTTGTCAAAGGTAATTATCTCCTAAATTTAATGTGTGCTAATAATTTTGACTTTTGAACTGATGAAGACTTCACATTTTGCACGAATATTCATCGCATAACATTGCATCTTTTAAGTGGTACCTGGCAAAGGTCACAATCAATATCAAGTATCATTTTTCCTGTAACGTTAACTGTGGCCGTAACGTTGGCTATTCATTTTGAACCAGTAGAGACCAAACTTATTTTGCATGCTCATGCATCTCATGAAGCCGGGTGGTTTAACGCATTCCTTAAAAAAAAACGCCTTTTTCTGAATAAGCAAACCTCGTAAACACAGATCAGACGGCTCCTAGCTAGAGGAGCCGTCTGATCATGGTCTTCTCTGGATGATAATGCAACTTGATAGATCTGTTTTTTAGTTTCTAAAATGGCTAAGTTTCACCTTCTATATTCATTATAAATATTTTGTCCATGAATATTCACAAAGTCTGACTAAATATAGATCATGAAAAGGGTTAAGTGATGTATAGTCAAGGTCAGAGGTATTTTCTCCATAAATCTAATTTTCGCTATAAAGCTTGATCTAGTAGAGATGAAGACTTTGTGGTTGCTGTGCGTATGTTCGACCATAAACATGTTTTTCTATTCCTTTTCCTAACAGTGTAGATCAAGACAAGGGTCGTCTGATCAGACTATGATACGACTCTGTCATTGCCAAAAGGTCCTGTGTCCGTGTGTTATTTACTATTAACTATTAACCCTTCTCTTGCTATTCACGTCACTATACCTACCTGTAAATAGTGAAGACCCAGATGAGACAGCTCCTACAGGGCCTGCACTATTTACAAGTTGATTTTGCAAAACAGTGCACTCCACAGCAGTGATTGCACAGCGAAATACTTGTACACAGTGAATATATATTTAATTATACAACAGGGCATGGGTAAAGAAGGAGAAATGTATTTTGAATTTCAGCAAGCGAAGGGTTAATCTAATTTACATTCAATATGTCATTATTTCTTACATACATATTCATGGAGAAACTGGTTAATGTGTATCTTTGTTCTTTTTATCTTGTATCTTTTTAATGTGTATCTGTGTATCAGTCGCTCAAAGCTGCATTTAACACCCAAACGAAATATTTAACTCAATCTACGTTGAACACATCCTAAGTACTTTCAGTACTTTGATTATTCATCGGTTCAATATTTTCTCAACCCTTAGGCTGCTACATAGAGGATTTCACATTAAGGTGCCATATGTTAAAGTTTGTATTTATATCCGATTCTTTCAACCTATCGAACGAGCGTAAAACAACTTGGACCTTGATAAGACCTGGAATTACTCGGCGTCTCACCTGGTGCAAGCTGTGCGCTAATGGCTGACAAATCGGGTTTAGTAAACAAAACCCAGTTAACCCATAATTGTGTTAATATTCACGCAACCGTAAGAAATAATAACATCAATATTAATTAGATTATTTTCTAGTACTACATATGCACACAGGAAAATTAACACACAAACTATAGAATCAGATCTTTATTAGACCATCTCCTACGCGAAGATTCTGATTTGGGTCCTCTGTGTTTGCAAATGCTCGAAAAGAGTTTATATGAAGGGAAGGGAATACGGCAATAACTGTTGACCTCTCCAATAAAACTAAACTCAGACGAGCCATTTGAGGAAATGAATTTGATTGGCCTTTAATTCCTTTTGCGCCAAATAATATCGTCTGCAAACGGTGTCATCTGCTTAGTGTTTCAGAATGAGTATTTTATTTCTCCAAATACATCTAAAACATCAGTCGTGTATCATACAGTTTAGACCCAGATGAGACACCTCTGAATCTACTGTTTGCAATGGGTAATCACAGAATCACCCATTACATCAGTACATGCCATTTGAGTTGCATTCCGACGTCAGTGGCGATGCGCGAGATATTCCTCTTAAAGGGGGATGCCATGAAGTCACTGCAACATACCCTAGACTATTATCTTCCTTGTTCAAGTATTGTCCTGAACAAAGTCGGTCACCAGCCGAGGTTTATTTTTATAGGGATAGGATTGTATATGATTATTGGTGTGTCTGAAGAGCCATTCGACTTTTGTAAATACAAGTTCTTTAAACAGGTTTTTATACGGTAAATGTTTTATGTCGTTATGCGTTTCTTCACGTTTTGTGAGTGGCTGCTTTGTTTCCGAGTGTTTGGGTGAAATAGCCCCGAAAGAGCGAATTTACAGCATATATTATTTACTCCATAAATACGCCTTTCTACACCTTTGTAAACAGAGAAGACCTGGATCAGACGGTCCCTACACCTACATGTTATACGTACGATATACACCCTCGCAATATACGTACGATACTCATTTTGACCAATAATAAGTTAAAACTACTCTTAAAATGCATAGTCTTATAAAAATCCTTCTCGAGCAAAACTTGATTGCCATCCATAGCAAAAGAGTTAATACTTTACCCCCTCTCAAAAATGCACCTTACTATGCCTTTGCAAACAGGGTAGACCCAGATCAGACGACTCCTGTATGAGACGTCTGACCAGGGTCTACTCTATTTCCTTATGAAATAAGATATATTCTATTGGTCAAAATTCCTCTTTTCATGTGTCATTATGTAAATTAAACTAATAGATATTCAAGAAGACAGTATTGCTTAATGAATATGCACGGAGTAAATAGTGAATAGTCCATGGATGCAAATCACGTATGATTCATGCAGCAAATTCCACATATTAAACACACAGTCACCCGAACAAACACACAGTCATCCGAACAAGCACACAGTCACCCGAACAAACACACAGTCACCCGAACAAGCACTCAGTCACCCGAACAAACACATAGTCACCAAAACAAAAACAGTGAAAATACATTCATATCAAAAAGACACAACGAGATGCACAAATACATCATCTAACTAAACATTTGTATATTTATTGGATGTGATAACATATCTCTTCATATAAACGTGTTTTACGCCCATTTTCAAACTGTGTAGACCCATATCAGACGGATGCTAGGAGCCGTGTGATCAGGGTCTGCTCTGTTTGATGCCGGATTATGAAAGATCCTAAATGGATCTAACGTTCCACACTCCATGTTTCATTATAACTACTTTGTCCATAAATATTCAGTAGGTATTGAAATTTGGATTAACCCATTCCCTGATATTGACGACTTTTGGCGACTCTATAAAAGTCACTTTGTGAAACCATTGAGATAAATAGAGCATTTGCTCCTATAGGAGCAAATGCTCTATTTATCACAATGGTTTCAATTACAAAATTCTAAAATTTTCCTTTTCTCTAGTTAATACTCCTTTACGGTAGATTTATTCAAAGATGTTGTATCTAAAAATAGCTTATAAGGTAATGGGTTAAATGCAGAACAGGGAAATGGTTAAGTACAACGAGTGCTCACTAATGTGACCACATAATTAACAGAAGAGCTAATGCAGGGTAATGAAATACAAAAAGCTCCTATGAGACATTTCTGTTAACCCTTTCCCTGTTCTATCTTTATTCCAAATGTTAATACCTACTGTATATTCATGGACAAAATACACTGTATGGTAGCACTGTACGCCGACAATAATCGAGGTTTTCAATATGGCGGACGTGTAATGTCGACGAGGTAAGTGTCCTTTATTTTTAGTCTAACCTTTTTTAATACGGCATCTCCTACACTAAATACTTTTATCGATGCATTCATTTAAGCAGAATAATCGTCAGTTTTGTTCAGTTCTCTCGCTTCATTTTTCAAATTCTCAACACACCGTGTTTGCCTGCAGATTTTAGGAAAACGCTGTGATTGTACAAAAAACAATTAGTAGCCGTTGAATTGGGGTGTTAAGTTCTTTCATTTCATATAAAATTTAGTATAGGAGATGCCGTATTAAAAATGGTTAGACCAAAAACAAAGGACACTTACCTCGTCGACATTACACGTCCGCCATATTGAAAACCCCGATTATTGTCGGCGTACAGTGCTACCATACATTGAAATAGTTATTATGAAATATGGAAGGTGGAACATTGCAGCCATTTTAGAAAGTAAAGAAACATATATTTTAAATTCCATTAGCAAACAGAGCAGACCCTGATCAGACGGCTCCTATAGGAGCCGTCTGATCTGGGTCTACTCTATTTGCAGATGCGTGAAAACACGTTTATATGAGGGAAAGGGTTAAATTATTGTACTGCATTAAGCTTTCTCCTGTTTTCAAATCCAAAATCACCATTTATTCAGTGATCGTATTAACAAGACTTTATTGTATAAGTACAACATAACGTTCAGTTCTGTGGGGCTTTTTTTTTTATTTCCGTTTCGTTTATAAGTTTCACAAGGAAGTCAGTCATACGTGCTGGCCTGTAAAGTAGAATATCGAGTTACCCATCTTAAATTAGCACAACCATTATGTTCAACACTCGTTTCGTTATGAGCCATTACACAGATCCATATAAGAAGGACAACCTTAACATTTGCAACAACATATTTTGTTTTCACCATCACACAAGCATACCTAGTTATAATGTCTCAAAGGGAGGATATCAACAAAACATAATTAAGCCATTCCTCCATAAATACGCATTTCTACGTCTTTGCAAACAGCGTAGACCCAGATCAGATGGCTCCTGTAGGGGCCATCTGACTCGGGTATACTCTGGTTGCTTGTGATATAAGAGATATGATCTTACAGTTTCTGCCATGGCAAAACATTGTTACCATTTGCTTTATATCAATTCATCTAAATAATGTTGAGGATGCCATTATTTCTTTAAAAATGAATATTCATGGAGTTAAGGGTTAATGGTTAAGGAACATATCGAGGGCTTGGTGCAAAACTATTGTAACTCCTTCACAAAGTGAAGGAGTTACAATAGTTTTACACCAAGCCCTCGATATGTATTTTGAATATGAAGTACAATAAAAACTTATATCGGAAACATAATGCATACAATTTATGTTGGTGTCTATTCTTTTAGGAGCGAGCGTCCTGAATAAAACTATTCCTGCAAGCAAGAAACTGCAATTAAAACCAAAACAAAGGATTCCGTTTGGTTGCCATTAAGCGTGTGACGCTCTTTAATTTTTAAATATCTTTACCATGCATGCTGTGACACCTTTGGATGGTCGAGTACAAAAGATATTATTAAGAAATGAATGACATGCTTCCGGTGTTCATGAGGTTATGCAACGCATAGCTTTACAAGCAAAGTTAGTGAAGCCCGAAGGGCTTCACGTGAATCTTTGCTCGCAAAGCTATGCGTTGCATAACCCATGAACACCGGGAGCACGTCATTCATTTCTTATATTTATATTCAATTGTATTTCTTATATTTAAGAAATGAATGACGTGCTTCCGGTGTTCATGAGGTTATGCAACTTTCTTTTTAGAATAAGGTTATATAAGGACGTTGCAGGGCGAATATAAATATTCACATATAAACGCTTTCTACAACAGAGGTCAAACGTCAACATCAGAATATTTTGGTTTTGATTGGTTTCTACTGAGGTTACACACTTTATTCTCAAACGTTCTCGTGCTCTATGTCTATAGTCATACATAACGCTAGTATTATCCTCCCAATTTGACCTGAGACTCGATTAAATTTCGTCGTGGTTATCGAGATTGTTCGTAATACTCTGTGACAAAACATAGCAAACCAAAAGTCGGTAATAATCATGTCCCACGAAGACGACAGTAAACCCCCTCAAATGCGACCACTTAATGAATAAACATGACTGTCTTTATAAGCAGATGGTTGCTTAATGCAGGACAAAAAGTTAACTTTTGTCCCGTATTAGCTACTATCTGCCTTTGCCACTTTGAATTATGCCCCCTTTTGCTGGTCGTATTAGAGGAGTTTTACTGTATTTTTATAGCGCATTCTTATACCTTCGGAAATTTATTCGAAGATTACCGACGATAATACACGGAATATGCACGAGTCTCATGTCAAATTTGTAGGATAATAACAGCCGTCATGTAAACATCATTAAAAAGGGTAATTTGCACAGGCGTTATTATATCTATTGTTCTCTTTAACCTTTAGCTTACCAAGGGCGGATGAGGGATTACATATGCAAGCAGTTTGAACCAAGATGAAACGCCAAATAACTCGGCGTCTCATCAGGGTCAAAACTGTTTGATACACTGACCGCGTTGTAAATAAATGCAAGGTAAACAAACTGCGACAATCTCAGTCAGTGGTATTTTCTACCGACAAAGGGCGTCTCAGCAAACTAAAGGTTAACCCATTACCTCATAGGCTATTTTAGATCTAACCACTCTGAATAAATCTACTGAAAAGGAGCATTAACTAGAGAAAAGGAAACTTTTAGAATTTTGCAGTTTGAAACCATTGTGATAAATAGAGCATTTGCTCCTATAGGAGAAAATGCTCTATATATCACAATGGTTTCACAAAGTGACATTAACAGAGTCGCCAAAAGTCGTCAATTTGAGGGAATGTGTAAGCAAAGTATCCGTCTTTTATACTGCTCTTTCGTTAATTTGAATATCCTTATTTTCATATGCTTGTAAACATAGCTATAATTACATAGTAAAGTCCTATTTGACTTACCCCTTTTCAACACTGACTTTTCAAATGGACTATCCCAAAATTCAAACAGGTCAAGCTTTCCGTGAATATCAAGGAGTGATTTAAAGAACAGAACATATTTTGTTGAGGATTTAAACAAATGTGCATCGTCATGTGAACATAATGCATACTCGTACATTTATCGCAATACCGTGAATAATGCACAGGACAGTTTATATCTAAATATAGCATATATAAACAGCAAGAGAATAATTATGCATGAAAACAGCAAATACACAGAGGATAAACAGTAAAGCGAATCTATTGAGAATTTAAAATTGTCTTTCTTAAACACATAGCTACTTTGATATATTTTGCACATTTTATCAATACATTTCTATTTTAAGATTTTAGTAATTCAATAAACGTATACTTAGGTGTAATAATTTATCTTCAAGTATAGCTTACGTAGTTCAGTGTATAGAAGAGAAAACTTTAACATGACAAACAGTGCGGACTCTGATAAGAGGCTGCTCTAGGATTCTTCTTTTCTGGGCCAACGCTATTTGCAAAATACATTAGTAAATAGTTTCCAACATTATAATTATACAACTTTTCCGCTGCTGAATTTGGGATTTGGGATCCTTGCTACTCCATGTTGTAGCTATGTTTTTTTTAAAGAACATTAAAGAAAATTAAAATATGACAACTGTGAAACAGACGACAAATTATGCATACCTTGCAGAGAACAGACACGGATAACCTAAAAGTAGTTGGTTGCTTAAAGCAGGATAGAACAAAAAGTGTCGCCTTGTACCAAGGACGTGTCTGTGAAACCACCAGAATAAGATCGTGTTTGACTGACCGTGGTGCCATTAACTCCATAGTTACGCTCCAATGTCTTTGCAAATAGGGTAGACACAGATCAGATGCCTCTATTCGGGGTTTGCTCTGTTTCTTATGAGATAATATCAATTATTTTGAAGTTTATGCCGCCATGGCTTATTGTTTATATATAATTGTAAACATTCAGCTAATTTATAATTATGAGATCATTATTTTTTACATAAATATTTATGAGATAAACGGATTAAAGAGATATAACTATGTCCTGATATGCATATTGTAAATAAGATTTAGCCCGCTAACGGTGAAAACGTAATTACTTTTTCAGTTTGTAGCCGGATGAGAAATATGGATTTCTTACGGCCGAAAGGCTAATAGTTAAATCATTCACAACACGAGAATTGAAACTTTCGTCGATCTGGTTAACACATTGCAAGCATCTGATCTGGTCATACACGAAAAACATAGTTAAATGATAAAGAAGTTATGAAATCCACTTTCACGAACTTTTATAACTGCGACAGACCTGTGTCCGTACTGCTTGCTAATCTTCGAAAATAACTTTCTCCTGTCTAACATGTAAGACAAGCGTCCTGGAAATAGATTCACACGTACATTGGAAGTTCTCGCTATAACGACCACTGAAAACTATAATACAAATTATAGCCTAATGGAGGACGAAACATTTAACTCTTTGGCCGACAAATAACAAACTGTTTAGATCCTGATCGAGTAACTCGGTATCTTATCAGGATCCAAACTGTTTGACAACTGTCTACTACAATTGTGTTTACTTTTCTCCCCCTTTCATTCAAAAACATTACTATAGCAACATACAGTTTGGATCCTAACCGAGTAATTCGGCGTCTCATCTAGATCCAACCTGATGCGACATTGGCAGCAAATGAGTTGATGAAAATACTAACAGTCATGTGTTTAAATAACTATCGATGTGCACTCATTTGAATTTGTTTTTAAATAAAACGTTCAAGAAGCCTGCGTACTAGAATGAAATTGTGTTTTAACGAAAATACGTAGGATGTGGAAATGATCAATTAAAATTGAAAAACATTGGATGTTAAAGTATCAATGTTGCCAATGTCATTCGCTTGCCTTTCAGATGAAATTTGCGTACGTTTTAGTTTCGTAATAGTTGTAACCGCATGGCTCCGGATAAATTCATGATATCGCAATAGTATACTGTTTTAGATAAAGACATTAAGGGTGACGATGTAAACAAGCGTTATGATTCATAAATGTGTGTAACGTTATCAATTGCTCAAGGAAATCTTCATAAAATTATACCAACATTATCATTTCCATTGTTTTTAAGATAGTTTCAAAATAATGTAACATTTACAGACATCACCCCTGAGTGGCTATATATCAGGGACATACTACATTTGTCCCTAGAATCCGAAGCACAATAGAAATTTGTTCGAAGAAACATAGAATATCTTGTTTCAATTAATTAAACCTGTCACATAGGTACATACATGTAACCGCAACAAGACCTGTCAAATTTTATCCAGTGAAACTACAGCACAAGCTGTTATGTTGAAACTGGTTCATCGGGCAATCGTGTGTGAATGGCAGCCAACCCAATAATGTAATCACAAAGTTTCTCACAACTTGGCAACACCTGACACTCGCCACCATGTGTTGTATCAAGTGTAAAACCAGTTGTTTTCTCTCTGCATATGTCTCTCAGGTACGGCGTCAGACTTTGCTCAGGAATATGTCCATTCATGATAAAAACAATGGGTTTGTTCAGGTCAAGTGCTATTTCTAGCCATTCTCTACAATACGGCTCATTGACAAACGATTCAGAAACTACTGCAACAAACACACACGCATCGTTTATTAGCTCGTATGCTCCTGAGACAAGATTGTGACCTGCAGTAATATTATCGATTGTAGTAATTAGATCCGCTACACATTCAAGTTTCCTTTGCCATATATCTTTCAGATTACACAAGAAACCCCCGCCATTTAAGATATACTCATCGTCATCTGCATACGAGACATAACATAATTTTAACGTCGGACAACTTTCAAGCAGTGTTTTTAACCTTTCCCTTCTCAAACGTACCAGTACTTTTTGTCTATATTTGTATATTCCAAAAGCAACCAACACCGCACAAAAAATACCACAAAAAGAAGATGTCACACACGTTATTATTATGAGCGTTCTTTTACATAAATTATCCGTCTTCTGTACTGCTTTGTTGTCTATCTGAATAGCCTTGTTTTCGTATGCACAATGTGTGCGATGTGATGTTAACTGATTCGCCAAGTATCCCGCGAGCCATTTGATGAAATGAAAATTGGCACACACACACTGAATTGGGTTACCATCAAATTCAACACTGACCGAGGTCCCATGGATGCTATTTTGCAAATCAGCAAATTTTTGCAACAAAGACAAGTAATTTCCCGACATAGTGTGGATGGCATTTTTTCTAACATCGAGGACCAACAAAGATCGCAGGTTACTTAGATCAAACATTATTGTTGACAGCCTGTTGTTTGACATATATAAATATTGAAGTGAAACGGTCATATGGAACATGCGCCATGGAACATAAGTCAAGTTATTCCAAGATAAATCTAAAATTTTCAATTCGCGATGAGTTTGAAAAAGCTGTGAGAACTCTTCGATATCCTCCATTTTGAAAAGTTTGTTCCTGTGTATGTACATCTCACGAAGATGGATAAAGCTTGCAATTGAACATGGACAAATATACTCCATGTCATTCTCGGAAACATCAAGTACGTGAAACGTGTTATTCTCGTTAAACAGGATCGTTCTGTTATACATGGTGAGATGATTTTGTCGGAGGTAAGCGGTCTGTAGAGCCACGAAAGAATTTGTGTAATTGTCGATACCACCTTTGGGTATATATTCGTGTTCGAAGTTGTTGGCATATACGTTCTCAATTTCATAAAATTCTGGGCCCGTCTTAAGAGAGATATTTCTGATCGCTGTCATAGTAGAAATGTCGGCCTTTTCTGCTTCATCCTTGTGGTAGTTCTGTCCAGGTAATGTTCTCAATCCGCTTATATCAAGTGTCTTCATTATGGGTTTGCCTCTTTGGTCCGATAAATCTATGACATTTTCAGACTCGTGGTATACTATTAGAGAGTTGCTTACGTTTACCGTGTCCAACTTTATGCACAACTTTAACATATTATAGACGCTCATTTCCAAATGAACGTTGCTTAAGTTTAACAAAACCATTGGCCTATCAACAATAAATGCTGCTAACTGGTTTGTAAAATTCATTGCAAAGAACGCTGGGTGTAGCTTGTAACTGGGATTAAAGGTGAACTCTTCAATGGAGGGCAACACTCCTTGATATGACAACGCTGTAATTAGTGCATGTGGTTGTATATCTATCCAATGCAGTAACGACAATTTTCGCAAACCGTTAAGACCATCAAAGGTATTCGGTGGTACAAAGTGCAAACCGGTAAGTTGTAAAATCAGTTCTGTCACATTCTTCAAACCTATAAAATAACGTTGCACAGGTAAGGGGCCTGTCAATTCTGAGTGTAAGCTCATAGAAAGCACGCGCTGCCAGCTATTGTCTACGAATTGGTCTTCTTCAAATGTTTCTTGATTTGTTACGATAACTGTCCTTACACCTACAGGAACATACCTGGGTAATGCGGAGGAGCAAGTCAGTGTCTGTTCTATGACAGAACAATTGGATTTTACTCCCAGATTGAGGTACCTTAAACCTCCGTCAGCCGCACTGTATCCAGATACACGTATTCCGCTCCAAACGGCGAGAATAAAACATACAGTCGTCAAAGCCATGACCGTTACCTTGTGAGAGGTTACATATTTCAACTATTACACAATATAACTTCCGTGTAGTGAGCCAAGCTCTTTCTTCTGATATATTTCCACCAGACAAAAAATCGTTTATATATAACCTTGCTAGTCTCAACAGAGCTGGTATTTTGAAATAGACAAAGGCAAATGTCATTCAATATTACCCCATCTTTGTCAAAAACAACCGTCATATTTGGTGTTTTGATGACGTTTGAATGTACAATAAACAGGTATCTAATGCCTGAACTAGGTAATGTTATACAGTTTATACATAATCCATTGAGACTTTGGTTGCTTTTATTCATTGCTTCAAAATGTTCTCAACCCTTAGGCTGCTACAAAGAAGATTTCACCTTAAGGTCCTAAATGTTACAGTTTATATTTATTTCCGATTTTTTCAAACTATCGAACGAGCGTAAAACAACTTTGACCTTGATAAGACTTGGAATTACTCGGCGTCTCATCTGGGTACAAGCTGTGTGCTAATGTCTGTCTGACAGATCGGGGTCCATGCTTATAAAGCTTTTAGATGAGTCTGAGTTTCGTTCTCATGCTTTTGATTGGTCAGATTTGAGTTCTCAAGCTTTTGAATGTGACCAATCAAAAGCTTGAGAACGATCTCAGACTCAACTTAAAGCTTTATAAGCATGGACCCAGGTTTAGCACATAAAAACTTGTTAACCCTTACTTGAGTTAATATTCACGCAACCGTATCTACTCGCCGTTTTCCGTCAGGGTTCGGAATATAGAAATAGTTGATGTGTTCCGAGTGAACATTCACGTAAGAAATAACAACATCAACAATATCAATTAGATTATTTTTTAGAACATCTGAACACAGAAAAAATTACACACAAACTGTAGTATCAGATGTTTATTAGAAGCAAACGGGACAGACCCTGATAAGACGACTCCTACAGGAACCTTCTGAGTTGTGTCTACTATGTTTGCAAATGCGCGAAAAGCGTTTATATGAAGGAAAGGGAATGCGGTAGTAAATGTTGACCTCTCCAATAAAACTAAACTCAGACAAACCATTTGAGGAAATGAATTTGATAATATCGTCTTCAAACAGCGTCGTCTGCTTAGAGTTTCAGGTTGACCTTTACTTCAAACGCCTCTAAAACATGAGGGGTGTATCAAACAGTTTTGACCCAGATGAGACATCTCTGAATCTACTGTTTGCAATGGGTAATCACAGAATCACCTATTACATCAGTACAGGCCATTTGAGTTGCATTCCAACGTCAGTCGTGATAAAGGGAGATAACACGGAGCAACTGCAGCATATCCTAGACTATTATCTTTCTTGTCCAGGTATTGTCCTGAACGAAGTCGGTCACCAACCGAGGTTTATTTTAATAGGGATAGGATTGTGTGTGATTATGTAATAGATACAGTACGAGTCTTACTACCAAAGTGTCTTCTAACAACCGTTATCAGGACAGTTTGTTCGCATGACCGAAGACGTGTCCGAGGCGTAGCCGAGGACACTTGTCTGAGGTCATGCGAACAAACTGTCCTGATAACGGTTGTAAGAAGACACTTTGGTAGTAAGACGAGTACATGTATCTTACTTGTACGACAGTACGTTGTAGACTTTTAATTTTGATTAAAAATGAATAAAAATGAATATTTCACAAATGAGTACAAAAATGTTTTCCCCTTGGTTCACCCAATTCAAATCCTAGGTAGATAGGTTTTAACCGCAAGAATCACGTGCGTACAAAAGTGTCCATTTACAACCGTTATCAGGACACTTTTTCAATAGCTTTGCTGGGGGTCTGTCGTACAAGTGTTTGGTGTTATTGGTGTGTCTGAAGATCCATTCGACTTTTGTAAAAACAAGTTCTTTAAACAGCTTTTTATACGGCAAATGTTTTTTATGTCTTTTTACGCGTTTCTTCATGTTTTATCCGTGGCAGTTTTGTTTCCGAGTTGGTGACGTTTGGGTGAAATGCCCTTTTGTGTGTGATGCTCCCTGTACGATAGTTTATCTGACTTATATATAATTTTAACTTTTCCTATAGAAGTGGTCTGATCAGGGTCTGCTCTGTTTGCTTATGGAGATCTATAACATGTTTATACAATTTCCACAATGATGAAGAAATTCCCTTTTCCATGCCAAAATATTCTGTTTCTTGATATTCATGAGTAGTGAAGAAATCTTGAATAAATAGTAAACAGGGAAAGGTTTAAATAATATGGGAATAAATGGGTTAAGTGGCCCCGTAAGAGCAGATATACAGTACATACCCTTTACTCCATAACTATGCCTTTCTACACCTTTGCAAACAGAGAAGACCTGGAGCGGACGACCCCTACACACATATGCTGTACGTGCGATATATACCCTCACGATATACCTACGATTTACCTTCAAGCGATATACGTACGACATACATCCTCAAGATATATGTACGATATACCTTCACATGATATCCGTACGATATACGCCAACACAATATACGTACGATATACGTCTTTCGATCAATAATAAGTTCATACTACTCTTAAAATGCAGTTTTATATATAAAGAAAAACATCTCGAGCAAACCTTGATTGTTGTGATATTAGATTCGCCATCCGTAGCAAAAGAGGTAACACTTTACTCCCAAAATGCACCTCACTGTGCCTTTGCAAACAGGGTAGATCCGGATCAGACGACTCCCGTACGAGCCGTCTGACCAGGGTCTGCTGTGTTGGCTTATGAAATAAGACACATGTATATATGATTGTTCAAAAATCATGTTTTCATGTACCATTGTGTAAATTAAACTAATAAATATTCACAATGCCATTATTTCTTAATGAATATGCACAATGTAAAGAGTGAAAAAAATGATGTATGCAAATCATGTGTGAGTTATGCCGTAAAACCCAAATACAAACACACATTGCCGCCCGAACAGCATCACGTCAAAAACAGTGAAAGTATAAGCAAGTAGGAGTGAACTGTCGTTTTTATTTATAGATTTGTTTTTTCTCAGAAATAGTCCATTCTATACAAAAGGGGTTGGCTTAAATTGACGAGCGAATTTCTTGTGCAGCTCGTGCAGTTGGTTAGACTCGAAGTCTAAATAGTATAAGTTGAAATAGTGTCAAGTTATGATGTCAAAACGTATTTGAAGGTATTTATAAGCAGTATTTGTGAAATGGCCACACGCCTAGCACCGGTGAGTTGAAATAGTCGGTAAAATGCTGAGCTCACCTAATACAACAATGGTATTATCCCAATCTACGGGTCATCTATAAATAAAAACGACTTGTCAGATCTAACGGCTAATACATGCATATCATAAGACACGAAGAGACGCACAAAGACATTATCTAACTAAACATTTGGATATTTATTAGATGTGTTAACCTATTTCTTCATTCAAACGTGATTTCACCCCTTTCTCATATCAGATGGCTCTTACATGTAGGATCCGTCTGATCACGGTCTGCTCTGTTTGCTAACGGGTTTTGAAAGATCTCAAATAAATACAATGTTACACCCTCCATATTTCATTATTACTATTTTGTCCATGAATATTCAGTAGGTATTGAAATTTGGAATAAATACAGAACACGAATAGGGTTAGGTACAAAGAAGTCTCGTTAATGCGACCACATAATTAACAGAATACAGTGAAACCCCGCTAATGCGACCACTTAATAAACAGCCACTGATGTCATCTAAAGCAGGTGGTTGCTTAATGCAGGTCGTAATCCTATAGGAGCTTTCTGCATAACTTTCGCCCTGCATTAAGCTACCACATGCCTCTGCCATCCTGAATTATGCCCCTGTTTGGAGGTCGAATTAGTGGGGTAAAACACGTGGTTCCTTAATGCGGGGTAATGGAATACAAACAGCCCCTATAGGACCTTTCTTTTTAAATTATCCTGCATTTAGCTACCCCCTGTTTCAAAATCCAGAATCACACCTTTTTGTGTGGTCGTATAAACGAGACTTTACGATATAAGTACAACATGAGTTTCAGTTCTGTTCTTTTTATTTTAGTTACACCAGGAAGTCATCCTTGTTGGCCTGTAAAGAGGAAGATCGAGTTACCCATTTTAACCGAACAATTATATTCAACACTCTTTTCGTTATAAAAGACATTACACATATCCATATAAGCAGGGCAAGCCTAACATTTGCAACAACATATTTTGTTTTCTCCATCATACAAGTATACGTCGCCCCGTACTTCATTCTCAGTGTTGTTATACCTTCTGATCTTTCGAGATCATGAATTTCAGTACTTCTTGTTCTGAAGATGAATACCACTTAAGCCGGTGCTAGGGGGCGTGAGCAATGTTGCACTTTCAATTACTGTTCATGAACAGACTCAATAAAACCGAGTCTGCATTTTTTTCTCTCGGGGGATCACTTCCTTTCAGTTTTTGTTATAATATCTCAAAGGGAGGATTTCAATAAAACACAATTAACTCCATTATTCCATAAATACACATTTCTATGCCTTTGCGAACACAGTAGACCCAGATCAGACGACTCATGTGGGAGCCATTTGGTCAGCTTATGCTCTGTTTGATATACAGTAAAACCTCTCGATAACGACAGCTTAATTACATCAAGTATTTTGTGTTAAATGCAGGTCACTGCTTAAAGCAGGGTGAAAGTAAAACAGAACGCTCCTATAGGAGCGTTCTGTTTTACTTTCACCTTGCTTTGAGCAGCCACCTGCCCTTCATACCAACTAATTAGCATAATTTAGTGGCCGTTATATAGAGGGTTTACTGTAATAGATAATAGGATTTTACTGTTTCTGCGATTGCAAAAAATGTTACCATTTGTTATTATATCATTTAATCTAATTAATATTACAATGCCATTATTTCTTAGAAATGAATATTCATGGAGTAAAGGGAATGTGGTAAGGGACATATGTTTTCCACATGAAATACAATAAAAAACATATATATTTGGCAACATAATGCATACTTATAGGGGTATATTCTGTTAGGAGCGAACTTCCTGGACAAAACTAATCCAGCAAGAAACTGCAATAGGTCTCAAACCCAACGAAACGTCTGTTTGGTTGCTATTATGCCATGTTCTTCTATTTTAAACATTTTAAAATGTCTTCACTATGCGTACTCTGACACCTTTGGATGATCGAGTACAACATATGATATTGACATACAAGCGTCGCTTACAACAGAGGCCAAACGTCAACGTCAGAAAATTGTGATCTGGGTCCATGCTTATAAAACGTTAAGTTGAGTCTGAGTTCGTTCTCAAGTTTTTGATTGGTCAGATTTGAGCCTTTGGCTCAAATCTGACCAATCAAAAACCTGAGGACTCAAATTTGACCAATCAAAAGCCTGAGAACGAAACTCAGACTCAACTAAAAGCTTTATAAGCATGGACCCTGATTGGTTTCTACTATGGTTACAAACATTATTCATCTCAAACTTTCTCATGTTCTTTGTCTATAGTTACACATAATAATAGTAACAGCCGCCATGTAAACAACACTAAAAAAGGGTGAAGTTAGTATTACTATTGTTCTCTATAACCTTTAAATTGCTACGGGCGGATGATTGATTACCTATGCAAACAGTTGGGATCAATATGAGACGCCGAGTAACTCGGGGTCCAAGAACTGCTTGATACTCTGACAGTGTTGTAAAGAAATGCAAGGTAAACAAACTGCGATAACTTAAGTCGGTGGTATTTTCTACCGACAAAAGGTTACTAAACAGGCTAAAGGTTATGCTTTATACTGCTCTGTCGTTTATTTGAATGTCTTTATTTTCGTATGAAAGTATTATAATTACTCAGAAACGTCTTATTTGACTTAATCCTTTCGCTGCCAATGTCGGATCTGTGATTACCTATGCAAACAGTTTGGATCCAGATGAGACGTCGAGTAACTCGGCGTCTCACCAGGATCCAAACTGTTTGTTACTGTTACTATGTTTTTGAAACAAAAATGAAGAAAATGAAAAGAATGAAAATTTGTAGCAGACGACAAAGTTAGCAGACGACAGAGTTTGGCAGCAAAAGGGTTAAAACTGAATCCAAAATTCAAACAGGTCAGACTTACCGAGACTATTCAGGAATGATTTAAGAACAGAACAGAACAGATTTTTTGAAGACTTATACAAATGTACATCGTCTTACATACATTACTTATGTTAACATAATGCATACTCGTACATTTATCGCAATCACTTGAATATGCACAGGGCACTGTGTATCTAGATATCGCAGATATAAACAACAACAATATAATTATTTGTACGACAGACCCCCAGCAAAGCTATTGAAAAAGTGTCCTGATAACGGTTGTAAATGGACACTTTTGTACGCACGTGATTCTTGCGGTTAAAACCTATCTACCTAGGATTTGAATTGGGTGAACCAAGGGGAAAACATTTTTGTACTCATTTGTGAAATATTCATTTTTATTCATTTTTAATCAAAATTAAAAGTCTACAACGTACTGTCGTACAAGTAAGATACATGTACTCGTCTTACTACCAAAGTGTCTTCTTACAACCGTTATCAGGACAGTTTGTTCGCATGACCTCAGACAAGTGTCCTCGGCTACGCCTCGGACACGTCTTCGGTCATGCGAACAAACTGTCCTGATAACGGTTGTTAGAAGACACTTTGGTAGTAAGACTCGTACTGTATCTATTACATATATTCTGGAAATGGGTGATCCTTCGAAATGTAAAAAGAGAAAATTGAGTAGTAATTAAAAGTGCAACATTACTCACACCCTCTAGCACATGCTTAAGCAGTATTCAATTTTCAAAACAAATAACATCAAAACTAATGATCCCGAAGGACCAGAAAATATAACAACACTGAGAAAGAGGTGCGGGCGACTTTTTACGGCCGCCACACAAGCACTTAACACCTGTTGTGGTACATATAACATAAAACAGCAAATATACTGATGATAAACAGTAAAGCAAATTTATTGAGAATTTAAAAGTGTCTTTCTTAAATCGACAGCTTCTTTAATATGTTTTGAACATTTTATAGATACATTTCTATCTTGAGATTTAAGAAAATCAATAAACTTATACCTATATGTAATAATATTTCTTCAAGTACAGTTCACGTAGTTATATAGAAGAGAAATGTTTAACATGACAAACAGTGGGGACCCTGATAAGAGGCTGCTCCAGGATCCTTCTTATCTACTGTCCATTTCAATTTACTTTGTCAATGAATTTTAGTCGATATTTTTTTCATTTCGAGACAGACTTACCTTAATTATATTTCATTTGAACACATCGTTTTTCACGAACTCCCATGCTAAATATCCCTCAATATAATTCAGTAACAAGTAATAAAATGCCGAAAATGCATTTTCTACATGCTATTTCGATCAGCTGTTTCTTTGCAAATGGCCGCTGTATTTATGGATCATGGAGCGTATCATTTTTCAACAGGGGTGAATTGCATACTGATATGAAATAAATGACGTATTTTCGAGTATGACGTCAACTTTTAAGAGCTATAATTACCCGTAGTTAAATTCGAACATTCCACTCGACGTCAATCGTCCGCCATTTGCAATTTGAAATGAACGTGTTTACAATGGGAAAACATTGTTTTTATGCATGAAATCTTTATTTAAAGATGGATTAAAGGGAAACTCGGGCACAGCGTTCGTGAAAAACGATGACACAAGTAGTTTAAATTTGATCTCGATCCGGTAAGAAATGAAAAAAATTCTCGATTCAAATTCAGTGACAAAATAAATTGAAATGGACAGTAGGTCAACGCTCTTTGCAAAATACATCAGTGAATAGTTTCCCACACTGAAATGGTATAACTATTTCGCTGCTGAATTTGTGATTTGGGATCCTTGCTGCTCCATGCTGTAATTACGTTTCTTGAAAGAACATTAAAGAAATTAAAACATGACAACCGTGAAACAGACAACATATTATACATAACTGTCAGAGAACAGACACGAATAACTTAAAGACGATTTCGGTAGTAAGTTCTGCGCAGCTGTTTGCGCCGAATACTCTCTACAAAGGAAACAACCGGTACCGGTATTCTGGATGACACTAATTTCGAACAACTTATTTCGACCAACATTTACAAACCTTAAATGTATCAACAATTTCGATTACACGAGAAAATTGCTAAAATATAATTAGCTGAACGTATAAAAACTTAAAATCAAACAGGAAAATCCGGTACGGGAGTATAATAAACAAATTGGTACGACGTCATATCAAAGTGACGTCATAAGACGTCGCCCAATTTGGCGTAATTTTCATGGGAGATCACTACCACTAGGTGATAAATTAAGTAATTTCTTAAAAACGAAGCCTGCAACCCACATATTTCTTTTTGATTTCATGTTAAGGATACTACAAAGCACAAAATGTGAAAATTTGAAAAAAAAATTGGATAAGTTTCTTAGAAATTTACGAAAATGTCACCGATGTCATGCTTTTTGTACTGTCCTGTATGTAATAGGCAAGAAGCACGCTTGTGTTTATTTCATTGTAATTACTCCAAAAATAAAGTCTGTAACCCCCTCTTTTCTTTTTTTATTTGCAATCAGCATACTTTAAGCAACAAAATATAAAAAAATAAAAACAATTCTTGGAAGGAAACAAACTGTAGAAATCGTCTTTAAAATAGTTGATTGCTTAAACCAGAATAGAATAATACAGGTAACGCACAATAAGTTTCGCCTTGCCCAAACTGATATGTCTGTTAAACCACCAGAATAAGATCGTGTTTGACTGACCGTGTTACCATTAACTCCATAGTTACGTTCTAATGTCTTTGCAAACAGGGTAGACACAGATCAGATGCCTCTATTCGGGAGCTGTTGTATTTTCTTATGGGATAATATCAATCTGATTTTGCAGGTTATGCCGTCATGGCTCATTGTTCATATACCACTGTAAACATGCCGCTAATTTATAATTATGATGTTATTATTTCTTACATAAATATTTATGGTATAAACGGATTAGAGAGATTATAACTTTTTCCTGATCTGCATTTTGTAAATAAGATTTAGACCGCTAAAGGCGATTGCAAGCATCTGATCTGGTCATACACGAAAATCATAGTTAAATGATAAAGAAATTATGAAATCCACTTTCACGAGCTTTTATAACTGCGACAGACCTGTGTCCGTACTGTTTGCTAATCTTCGAAAATAAACTGTTTCCTGTCAACATCTAAGGCAAGCGTCCTGGAAATAGATTCACACATACATTGCAACTTCTCGATATAACGACCACTGAAAACTATAATACAAATTATAGCCTAATGGAGGACGAAACATTTAACTCTTTCGCCGACAAATAACAAACTGTTTAGATCCTGATCGAGTAACTCGGTATCTTATCAGGATCCAAACTGTTTGACAACATTTTCGTGTTTTGTGAAAAAAAGAAGATAAACCCATTTTTTGAAAATTGCGACAATGGACCAATATTTGCAGATGACAATATTTTCCAGTGTAACAGCAAATCGTTTAAGCGGAGTTCATTCATCCCATTAAAGTCATTTGTCGTCATAGAACGGAAGATAGGTTAACCCCCAATATCTCAAACATCAAGGAACTATACAAATTGATTCGAGATAACAGAAGTTCAAGTTTTCATATTTCTTATCTGCACAATTTCACGAGTTCACAGCTTAATGCATGTCTTAGTAATACTGAAATCCCGTGTAGGAGCTTTCAGCATGAATTTAGACCTGTGTTAAGCTGTCAGACGTGTTTCAGGTATCTGTAGCGATACATTTAAGAGTAATTCTGAGTTATAAGTTTTGAAAGGACTGAACTTTTGGTTACAGTTACCCCGAAGTTCGAATTACCCGAGATCGACATAATTCGAAGTTTAACTATATACACTTTCCCCAGAGATAACGAAACTCTTTATACAGACAGAAAAAACACAGCATAAATAACCCGATGTATTGTTATATGTTTAGCTGCCAAATATTGTCGTCTGTAAAACATGTCGTCTGCTACAATTGTGTTTACTTTTCTCCCCTTTCATTCAAAAACATTACTATTGCAACATACAGTTTGGATCCTAACCGAGTAATTCGGTGTCTCATTTAAATCCAACCTGTGTGCGTCGGTAATCACAGATGCGACATTGGCAGCGAATGAGTTAATAAAAATGCTAACAGCCATCTGTTTAAATAACTATCGATGTGCACTCATTTCAATTTGTTTTTCAATGAAACATTCAAGAAGTCTGTAAACTAGAATAAAATTGTGATTTAACGAAAATAAGTAGGATGCGGAAATGACTTACAAATAATCAATTAAAATTGAGAACGTTGGATGTTAACCCATTACCTCATAGGCTATTTTTAGATACAACCTCTTTGAATAAATCTACCGAAAAGGAGCATTAACTAGAAAAAAGGAAAATTTTAGAATTTTGTAGTTTGAAACCCTTGTGATAAATAGAGCATTTGCTCCTATAGGAGCAAATGCTCTATTTATCACAATGGTTTCACAAAGTGACTTTTACAGAGTCGCCAAAAGTCGTCAATATGAGGGAAAGGGACAAAAGTCGTCAATATGAGGGAAAGGGTTAAAGTATCAATGTTGCCGATGTCATTTGCTTGCCCTTTAGATGAACTTTGTGTACGCTTTAGTTTCGTAACAGTTGTTACTGCATGGCTCAGCATGTTTTCATGATATCTATATAATGTTCTTTTTAAGATAAAGAAATTAAGGGTGACGATGTAAACAAGCGTTATGATTCATAATTTGTGTTATGTTATCAATTGCTCAAGGAAATTTTCATAAAATTATATAAATATTATAATTTCCATTGTTTTAAGATATTTTCAAAATAACGTAATATTTACAGACATGACTTATCATCCGTGAGTGGCCAATTTTAGGGAAATACTACATATTTTCCTAGAATCCAAAGCACAATAGAAATTTGTTTGAAGAAACATGGAACATCTTGTTTAGAATAAAAAAAAATCTTTTCACACCAATCCACACATGTAGGTCAAACTATCCAGTGAAACTACAACACAAGCTGTTTGTTGAAACTGGTTCATCGGGCAATCGTGTGTGAATGGCAGCCAACCCAATTATGTAATCACAAAGTCTCTCACAACTTGGCAACACCTGACACTCGCCATCAGATGGTGTCTCAAGTGTAAAACCAGTTGTTTTCTCTCTGTATATGTCTCTCAGGTACGGCGTCAGACTTTGCTCAGGAATATGTCCATTCATGATAAAACGATGGGTTTGTTCAAGTCAAGTGCTATTTCTAGCCATTCTCTACAATACGGCTCATTGACAAACGATTCAGAAACTACTGCAACACACACACACGCTTCTCTTATTAGTTCGTGTGCTCCTGAGACAAGACGGTGACCTGCGGAAATATTGTCGATTGTTGTAATTAGATCTGCTCTGCATTCAAGTTTCCTTTGCCAAATATCATTCAGTTTATGCAGGAAACCACTGTCCTTTACAATATACTCATCGCCTTCTGCATACGAGACATGACATAATTTTAAAGTTTGACAATTTTTAAACAGTGTTTTCAACCTTTCTCTTCTTAAACGTATTAGTGCTTTTTGTCTATATTTATATATTCCCATAGCAACCAACACCGCACCCAAAATACCACAAAAAGAAGATGTCACACACGTTATTATTATGAGCCTTCTTTTACATAAATAATCCGTCTCCTGTACTGCTTTGTCGTCTATTGGAATATCCTTGTTTTCGTATTCACAACGAGTTTGATCTGATGTTAACTGATTCGCCAAGTATCCCGCGAGCCATTTGATGAAATGAAAATTGGTACACACACACTGAATTGGGTTACCATCAAATTCCACACTGACCGAAGTCCCATGGATGCTCTTTTGCGAATCAACAAATTTTTGCAACAAGGACAAGTAGTTTCCCGACATAGTGTGGATGGCATTTTTTCTAACATCGAGTACCAATAAAGATCGCAGGTTACTTAGATCAAACATTATTGTTGACAGCCTGTTGTTCGACATATATAAATATTGAAGTGAAACGGTCATATGGAACATGCGCCATGGAAGTTTAGTCAAGTTATTCCAAGATAAGTCTAAAATGTTCAATTCGCGATGAGTTTGTAAAAGTTGTGAGAACTCGTCCATATCCTCCATTTTGAAAAGTTTGTTCCCCTGTACGTACAACTCACGAAGATTTATTAAAGTTGCTATTGTACAGGGACAAATATACTCCATGTCATTCTCGGAAGCATCAAGTACGTGAAATGTGTTATTTTTGTTCAACAGGATCGTTTTGTTAATCATAATCAAATGATTTTGACGGACATAAAGGGTCTGTAGTGCCACGAAAGAATTGGTGTAATTGTCGATACCACCGTTGGGTATATATTCGTGTTCGAAGTTGTTGGCATATACGTTCTCAATTTCATAAAGTAATGGGTCCGTCGTAAGAGAGATTTTTCTGCTCGCTGTCATGGTAGAAATATCGGCCTTTTCTGCTTCATCCTGGAGGTAATTCTGTCCAGGTGATGTTCTTAATCCGCTAATATCAATTGTTTTAAGTAAGGGTTTATCTCTTTGTTCCGGTAAATCTATGACATTTTCAGACTCATGGTATACTATTAGAGAGTTGCTTACGTTTATCGTATCCAGCTTTATGCACAACTTTATTATATTATATTCACTTATTTCTAAATGAACGTTGCTGAAGTTTAACAAAACCAATGGCCTATCAAAAATAAATACCGTTAACTGGTTTGTAAAATCCATTGAAAAGAAAGCCGGGTGTAGCGTGTAACTATAATTAAAGGTGAACTCTTCAATGGAGGGCAACACTCCTTGATATGACAACGCGGTAATTAGCGCCTGTGGTTGTATACCTGTCCAATGGAGTAACGACAATTTTCGTAAACCATTAAGACCATCAAAGGTATTCGGTGGTACAAAGAACAAACCGGTAAGTTGTAAAATCAGTTCTGTCACATTCTTCAAACCTATAAAATAACGTTGCACAGGTAAGGTACCAAGCAATTCTGATTTTAAGCTCATACAAAGCACGCGCTGCCAGCTATTGTCTAGGAATTGGTCATCTTCAAAACTTTCTTGATTTGTTACGATAACAGTGTTCACACCTACAGGAACATACCTTGGGAACGAGGAGCAAGTCAGTGTCTGTCCTATGACAGAGCAATCGGATTTCTCCTCAAAGCTGAGGTACTTTAAACCTCTGTCAGCCATACTGTATCCAGATATACGTATTCCGCTCCAAACGGCGAGAATAAAACATACAGCCGTCACAGCCATGATCGTTACCTTGTGAGAGGATAAATAGTTCAACTATAACACAATATAATTTCCGTGTAGTCAACCAAGCTTTCTTATATATAACCTTGCAAATCTCTACACCACTGGTATTTAGAAATAGACAAAGGCAAATGCCATTCTCAATAGTATCCAACCTTTGTCAAAAACAGCCGTGATAATTGGGCGCTTTGATCACGTTTGAATGTACATTTACCAGGTTTCTAATACCTGAACTATGTAATGCTATACCGTTTATGCATAATCCGTTGATACCAGGTTCGCTTTTATTCATTGATTGAATAGTTTCGCAACCCTTACGTTGGTGTAAAGATGTTTTCACCTTCCAGGTTCCAAGGTTATAAAGCTTCAGAGTCTGAGATAATTCCCAAGTATCTGATTGGCCAGATTCTGAGTAAGCTCAGAATCTGACCAATCAGATACTTCAGAATGATCTCAGACTCAAGAGAAAATATTTATTAATCTCAGGGCTTGGACCCAGGCTGTATGCAAATGACCGTCAGCCCATAAATACAACAAGAGGGCCATGATGGCCCTTAATCGCTCACCTGTTCGTAACAGATTAATGATTTCAATGACAGATTACATAATTTGAAAAATCTTGGTAGAAAATCATTAGATGATGCTACATACTAAATATGAAGAGTCTAGACCTTACAAATTTGGAGAAGATATTTTAAAGATTTTCCTATGAAAAACTGTTAAGCCCTAGGGCGGGGCCATTTTTGATCCGGGGTTCATAATTTGAAAATCTTGGTAGAGGACTATTAGATAATGCAACATACCAAATATCTAAGGTCTATGCCTTACAAGTTCAGAGAAGACTTTTAAAGATTTTTAAGAGAAGAAGATTTTTTAAAACTTTCCTATGGAAAACTGATATGCCCCAGGGCGGGGCCATTTTCAACCCAGGGGACATAATTTGAACAATCTTGGTAGAAAACTATTAGATAGCGCTACATACCAAATATTAAAGGTATCTGCCTTACAGTTTGGGAGAAGAAGATTCTTAAAGCTTTTCATATGAAAAACTGATTGACCCAGGGGTAATAATTTGAATAATCTTGGTAGAAAACCATTAGATGATGCTACATACCAAATATCAAGGACCTAGACCTTACAGTTCTGGAGGAGAAGATTTTTAAAGATTTTCTATGAAAAACTGATAAGTCCTTGGGCGGGGCCATTTTTGGTCCGGGGTCATAATTTGATTAATCTTGGTAGAGGACCATTAAATAATGCTACATACCAAATATCAAAGGTCTATACCTTATAATTTTAGAGAAGAATATATTTAAAGATTTTCCTATGAAAAACTGATAAGCCCCGGGGCGGGGCCATTTTTGTCCTGGGGTTCATAATTTGAACAATCTTAGTAGAGGACCATTAGCTGATGCTACATACCAAATACTAAAGGTCTATTCCTTACATATTCAGAGAAGAAGATTTTTAAAGATTTTCCTATGAAAAAACTGATAAGCCCTGGGGGCGGGGCCATTTTTGACCCAGGGGTCATAATTTGAACAAGCTTAGTAGAGGACCATTAGATCATGCTACATACCAAATATCAAAGGTCTATGCCTTACAGTTTCAGAGAAGAAGATTTTTAAAGATTTTCCTATGAAAAACTGATAAGCCCCGGGGTGGGCCATTTTTGGCCCAAGGGTCATAATTTGAACAATCTTAGTAGAGGACCATTAGATCATACTACATACCAAATATCAAAGGTCTATGCCTTACAGTTTCAGAGAAGAAGATTTTTAAAGATTTTCCTATGAAAAACTGATAAGCCCTGGGGCGGGGCCATTTTTGGCCCGGGGGACATAATTTGAACAATCTTTGTAGAGGACCATTACATCATGCTACATACCAAATATCAAAGCTCTTGGCTTTGTAGTTCCAGAGAAGAAGATGTTTAAGTAAATTGTTGACGCCCGCACGTACGCACGACGCTCGACGCACACCGCACACCGCACACCGCACATACGCACATACGCACGACGCACGACGACGGACACCGGACATAGGATCATCCCAATAGCTCACCTTGGCACTTTGTGCCAGGTGAGCTAAAAATAGTTAAACATTCTCGCGCTGAATTTTAAAATACATATCTCCTTCTTTACCCATGTCCTGTTGAATAAATACATAGATCTTGACTGCCTAGAAATATTTCTCTGTGTAATAGCTACTTAGGTACACGCTGATTACACAATCAATTTGTAAATAGTGCAGACCCTGATGAGACAGCTTCACTATTTACAGGTAAATATATTGACGTGAACAGTGAGAGAAGGGTTGAACATATACCTGTGTCAATATTCATGTAAGAAATAATGACATCGTGAATATTAATTAGATTATATTCTTAAACAACATATCGATGGCTTGGTGCAAAACTATTCTAACTCCTTCACAGAATAGTTTTGCACCAAGCCTTCGATATGAACACATGAAATTTTGGGTGAGACAGAAACTGTAGAATAAGAGTTTTATTATGCCATAAGCAAACGGGACAGGCCCTGATAAGACGACTCCTACAGGGCCGTCTGATTTGGGTCTACCCCATTTGCAAATGCGTGAGAAAATGTCATGTGAATGAAGATGAAAAAGGAACACAGTAATAACCCCCCCCCCCCCCCCCCACCCCCACCAATGAAATAAAATGCAGGTGTGGCATTTGAGGAATTTGAATTTGACTGGAAACAGATGGACAAAATAATATCGGCTGCAAACAGTGTCGTCTGTTTAGAGTTTAGATTGGGTTTTTCTTCAAATGCATCTAAAACATTAGCGGTGTAGCAAACAGCTTTGACCAAGATGAGACGCCGCTGAATCTACTGTTTGCAAGGGTAAACACAGACTAATGCATTACATCAGGTCATTTGAGTTGCATTCCGACGACAGGTGCGATTTCACAAACGGAGATACCATGAAGCAACTGCAACACACCCTGGACAATTATCCCCCTTGTCCAGGTATTGTCCTGAACGAAGTCCGTCTAAAACCGAAGTTTACAGATTTGTTTCCGCCACAGGGCACCGTCACAATGAATTATGAACCTCGACAGATAAAAAGATGTTTGAACACTAGATATATAGACATGGGGTCCAACTTCCTATTTACGAATTTTATCCCTCTCCGAAGTTATGCCTCTGTTGACATTCGATCAAACGGTATACCGGGTAAAGCTTTTTGCTAATAAGTAGTCAAATATATAGCTTACGTAACTGCAAAGCGTTCTCAGAAGCTACAAAGGAGAATAAAAAACACGGTACTTTTGACAGGTAGGAAACGACCTCGCAACCGCCTACTTACCGGCTAAAATGGCTATTTGAACGTTTGCCAGCGCCAAATCAGGGCTGTATGCAATAGCTAGTAAGCAACTGTGACACTTACTGCTAAAACTACGTTCGATTAACTTCTAAGAAGTATAATTTGGGCTTTCAAATGAACATTTTCCAGTTTATTCAAATTCCACACCATGTTTGTATCACATGACTAATATTGTAATGGCAAATGTCATTGGTCGAAATTGAGCCCTCGTCCAATCAGCTTACAGCTTTCACTACTGGTCACTTGACGTAAAATGGATGCTGAAAGCTAAAACAAATGGTTTGGAGATACTATCATCTGTCTAACAGTGTATATAAAGTTAATCGAACGCAGTTTTCGCAGTAAGTGTTATAGTTACTTATTATTGTTGTTGCTTATTATAGTTGTTTATTTATGCAGCCCTGGTTCAGCGCTGGCAAGCGTTCAAATAGCCGGTTTAGTCGGTAAGAGGGCGGTTGCGAGGTCGTTTCCGACCTGTCAAAATGACCGTGTTTCTCGAGATTCTCCGCTGTGCCTTCTGAGAAACTAGGAGCTTTTCGCTTCGCAGTTACATAGGCTATACATTAGACTACTTATTGGCAAAAAGCTTTGCCCGATATACCGTTTGATTGAATGTCAACAGAGGCATAACTTATACTCAGGGAGCCTATAGAACCTACAGTGCACCCCCCCCCCCCCTAGACTTTTTTCATGGGTACCAAAATGTTCAGAAAAGTGTCCTGAATCAGAATCGCGAATGTACTCGAACTTAAATTATTTTAGGCAATGTGTATTGTAACCGTTTCCATGGCAACCCCCAGTTTTCGTAATGATGACCCATACCTACAAATTCGCCAATATCACAGCCAGTTTTTGTCCTAAAACTATAAAACTGGTACCAAATGAAGGATAAAACATTGTACTTTTACTTCTAACTTGTTTTGTTTTTTAATTACCTTATTTGCATACTCATGAATATTAATGAGAACATTAAAAATAGTAAAATAAAGTATAGAAATGACGTAAACCTTTCATTTTTTTATCCAACAAATACCAGAAAATAACTTCAAATGCAGTTTAACATGATGACAAAAAACCCAGGAAACAAAATATCCAATTTGAGGACCATAGCATTAATTTTAAGCACCATTTTCACCGTTTCCATGGCAACACTCTAGTTTTCGTAATGATGGTCCGTACCTGCAAAATCGTCCATATCACAGCCAGTTTTGGTCCAAAACCTATAAAACTGGTACCAAATTGGAGGTAGGACATTGTGCTTTTATTTTCATTTTTTTTTAATTACCTTATTTGCATACCCATGAATATTAATGAGAACATTAAAATAGTAAAAACAATATAGAAATAACGTTAATAATGTAAACTATTCAATTTTTATCCTAAAAATATCAGAAAACAAGTTCAAGTGCAGTTTAAACTGATGACAAAATCCTCAGAAAACAAAAATTTAACTCTAAGTAACTTTTTAACTGTTTCCATAGTAACCATTCATTTCACTCTGTTCACACAGTTTTATTAGTCGACACCTACCTGCTAGCGGAGTATTACAGTTGGATGTCAAATTTCCAAAATTTGTGAAAGGACCGGCTACCATGGAAGCCGTTACAATCTTACTTACAGTTCATTGTTTGGGTATCAATTTAGATGATAAGCTTTTTGAGTATTTTGCCATCAATTTAAACTACATTTGAAGTTGTTTTCTGATAATGGTAGGATAAAAATTGAGAGGTTTACGTTATTTCTGTATTTTTTGCCATTTTTTAATTATTCTCATTAATATTCATGTTTATGCAAATAAGGTAATGCCTAAGTATAGCCTTTAAACCAAAGCACAATGTCTTAGTTTTAATTTGGTACCAGTTTTATACAGTTAGCACAAAAACTTCCTGTGATATGGAAGATTATTGCAAGTAGGTGTCGACTAACAAAAATGTGAGAACGGAGTGAAATGAATGGTTACTATGGAAACAGTTAAAAAGTTACTTAGAGTTAAATGTTTGGTCCTCAAATTTGATATTTTGTTTTCTGAGGATTTTGTCATCAGGTTAAACTGCATTTGTAATTGTTTTCTGATATTTGTATGATAGAAAGTGAATAGTTTACACTATTTACGTTATTTCTATACTGTTTTTACTATTTTTAAGGTTCTTATTAATACTCGTGAGTATGCAAATAATGTAATTTAAAATGGAAATAAAACACAATGTCCTATCTCCAATTTGGTACCAGTTTTATAGGTTTTGGACAAAAACTGGCTGTGATATGGACGATTTTGCAGGTACGGACCATCATTACAAAAACTAGGGTGTTACCATGGAAACGGTTAAAATGGTGCTTAAAATTAATGCTATGGTCCTCAAATTGGATATTTTGTTTCCTGGGGGTTTGTCTGGGGGTCATGTTAAACTGCATTTGAAGTTATTTTCTGGTATTTGTTGGATAAAAAAATGAAAGGTTTACGTTATTTCTATACTTTATTTTTACTATTTTTAATGTTCTCATTAATATTCATAAGTATGCAAATAAGGTAATTTAAAACAAAAAACAAGTTAGAAGTAAAAGTACAATGTTTTATCCTTCATTTGGTACCAGTTTTATAGTTTTAGGACAAAAACTGGCTGTGATATTGGCGAATTTGTAGGTATGGGTCATCATTACGAAAACTGGGGGTTGCCATGGAAACGGTTACAATACACATAGCCTAAAAGAATTTAAGTTTGAGTACATTCGCGATTCTGATTCAGAACACTTTTCTGAACATTTTGGTACCCACGAAAAAAAGTCTAGGGGGCGTGCACGGTAGGCACTACTGGCTCCCCGACAATTAGGAGAGGTGAAATTCCTAAATAGGAAGTTCGACCCCTTGTCTATATATCTAGTGTTCATACATTTTTTTCTGTCGAGGTTCATAAATCATTGTGACGGCGCCCTGCTGTTTCCGCTAGAAAGATTTTAAATAGAGATAGTAAGTAGGGTGTGTATGTGATTATGTGGTTGGTGGTTGGTGTTATATTTGTGTCTAAAGATCCATTCGACATTTGTAAATATTAGTTCATTTATACGATAAATGTCTTTTTATGTGTCTTCACGTTCAGTCTGTAGCTGTTTTGTTTCCGAGTTGGTGGTGTTTGGGTGAAACACTCTTTTGTGTCTAATGCCCCTCGTATGACAGTTTATGTACCTTATATCAAATTTTAAAACTTTTCCTATAATAACTAGGTTAATAACTAAGTTATTGATCCTGTTCATTAATATTCATGATATGAAATCTTAAATAAATATTAAACAGGGAAAGGGTTAAATAATATGAAAATAAATGTGTTAACTGGTCATGTAAGAGCGGATATACAGCCTGTATTCTTTACTCCATAAATACGCCTTTCTACACCTTTGCAAACAGAGACGATCCGGATCAGATGATTCATATAGGAGCCATTTGATCAGGGTCTGCTTTGTTTGCTTATGGATAAGTAGATATATGATTCTGCAGTTTCTGCCATGGCCAAACTGTCTCATGGCCATTATAACAATAAATCTTATTTATATTCATAAAGTCAGTATTTCTTACATGACTATTCGTGGAGTGTATGGTAACCCATTCTCTTCTACTGGTGTACTTTGTTGCCTCGTTTTGGAAACCATTGTGATAAATAGAGCATTTGCTCCTGTGGGGCAAATGCTCTATTTATCATAGTGGTTTCAAAACTACATAATTCTAAAATTCTCTGTTTCTATAGTTAATGCTCCTTTTCGGCATATTTATTCATAGAGACTGTGTTTAAATACAGTCTAGGAGGGAATTAGCTAAACACACTACATGTAATGTAATCGATGTAGATCAGACCAGTCAGAGCAAGATCAATACATTCCTTGAAAACAGAAAGGATATTTTTGGATACGATAATGATATGACAACAAATTCAAACTTCAGTTTTTTACTAATAACACTTGTAAATGATAACTGTATACACTATTTCCATACTCTTGATTTTCTGTACATATACTATGTTGATATTGACTATAAAGAATGGCTGTTTAAAATTCTGCATATGTGATTGACAGTATACGATATTTATCACATAACCTCCCTTGCATTCGAGTTTATATAGCCATAACATATTTCTCTCTATTACACACGTTTAATATAAACTGTGACATAGTGCAGAAATACCACGCGTTATTAAGTAAATATTTATGTAGAATCTGTCAAAAACAGCATTTTCAGTCGATGTTATAAAAAGAACATGATACTAGTAGTCAATTTGTACAAAACTGATACTAAACTTGTTTTGGAAAATGTTATTGAGCTCGCCAAGGCTTACTTACTTTTGATGTTATTAGCTTTGAAATTTGAATACTACTTAAGCCGGCGTTAGGGGGCGTGAGTAGTGTTACACTTTTAATTACTGGTCATGAACAGACTCCATAAAACCGAGTCAGCAATTTTCTATTTTTGCCTTGCTACTTTTGTTTTCGAAGGATCTCCAACTTTCAGAAAATATATTAATAACAGAGGTTCGAGTCATCCGATTCATAATCTGACCTATATCTCAAGTAAACAGCTCAACTCTTTCCCTGATGAATATTCATGTAGGAAATAATTACGTCATGAAAATTAATAAGATTATTTTTTTTATAATGGCATATGAACACATGAGGACATTTTGGCTCTGTCAGAAGCTGTAGAATCAGACTTATATTACACCATAAGCAAACAGAGCAGACCCTGATCCGACGGCTCTTATAGGAGCCTCTGATCTTGGTCTACTCTGTTTGCAGATGCGTCAAAATGCACTTACATTAGGTAAACGGTTAATGCAGGTCTAACGTAATGCTGAAAGCTCCTACAGGTTAGACCTGCATTAAGCTGCCACGTGTGCTTAGAGATAATAATATGTAGTGATACATTTTATAACAAATCTGTATTGTAAATATTGGAAGGACCGAACTTTTCGAGTTACCACAAAGTTCGAGTTATCCGTTTCCGATATCGTAGCTCAACTGTATCCATTACTAATTGTTTCCAAATGTCTATTACTCACTGTTTCTTTACATCTATTTCTCACTGTTTCTCAATTTCTATTACTCACTGTTTGTTTACATATATTTCTCACTGTTTCTCAATTTCTACACATGTATTACTCACTGTTTCTTTACATCTATTTCTCACTGTTTCTCAATTTCTATTACTTACAGTTTCTTTACATCTACTACTCGCTATTTCACAATTTCCATTTTTCTTTGGTTCCTATTCGCTATTACTTGCTGTTTGACAGTGTCTATTACTCTTTGATTCTAAAATTCTATTATTCCTATTTGTATTCATTCTGAGTCTAATTATTTCACTTCTAGCAATTTTATCTAATTTATACAGCTGTTCAACATTTTACGATTATATGTATACACTTTGTGTTATAATCACATGAACCCTTCACTTGCTAAATTTTAAAATACAGTTCTCCTTCTTTACCATGCCCTGTTGTATAATTACATATATCTTCACTGTATACAAGTATTGCAATCTCTGCTGTGGAGTGCACTGGTTGCACAATCAACTTGTAAATAGTGCAGACCCTGATGAGACAGCTCCTGCAGGAGCTGTCTCATCTGGGTCTTCACTATTTACAGGTAGGTATATTAACGCGCAAAGGGTTAACACATTTTAAAGTTGGATTGCTCATTAGTGTTACAATGGCATAGTGATAAACAGCTACGAGAGCATACGATCATAGTGATAAACAGCTACGAAACCATACGATCATAGTGATAAACAGCTACGAGAGCATACGATCATAGTGATAAACAGCTACGAGAGCATACCATTCCATCTGCAAAGGCATCTCTAAAAACAACCAGTTATGAACCCTTTACACCATGAATATAAATGTGGGAAAAACTATATACATTATTTGTATATGAATACAATGTCATGTATTAATTGGTGCACATTTATAATGATATATGAATACGAAAGAGGTTTACCCTGAAATAAATTCTAGAATCATATCTATATAATTCTACATGCAAACAGAGCAGACCCTGACCAGACGGCTGCAACAGTACAGGAGCCATCTAATGTGTGTCTACCTTATTGGTAGTGACGTCAACCCTTTCCATACGTCAACCCTTTCCAACCCTTTCTCTGTAAATGTCACTTAATGAAACCATTGTGATAAATAGAGCATTTGCTCCATAGGAGCAAATGCTCTGTTTATCACAATGGTTTTGAAACTACACAATTCTAAAATTTTCCTTTTCTCTAGCAAATGCTCCTTTTCGGTAGATTTATTCAAAAAGCGGTTGGTTCTAAAAATAGCCTATGAAGTAATGGGTTAAAATCGTATCTATGGAGAACAGGGTTAAAATAAATCAAAATTTGTTTCTATAAGACATGTGTATGTAACAGCTTATGCAGAATAGATTCAAGTCAAGTCAATATTCAATGCAATTTAGTATTCAATTCAATGCAATTTAGTATTCAATTCAATGCAATTTAGTATTCAATTCAATTCAATTTAGTATTCAATTCAATGCAATTTAGTATTCAATTCAATGCAATTTAGTATTCAATTCAATGCAATTCAATATCCAATTCATCAGAAAACATTACTTTCCGCAATACAAATAACTTCCCCTTTGCATCAACTCTATTGTCGCCATATAAATGTCCTCTCTAGACATTGGTGTTTGCTTAACCCTTTCCCTTATGTAAGCGCATTTTCGCGCATCTGCAAACAGAGTAGACCCAGATCAGACGGCTCCTATAGGAGCCGTCTGATCAGGGTCTGCTCTGTTTGCTTATGGTGTAATATAGATCTGATTTTACAGTTTCTGTCTAAGCCATTATAAAAAATAATCTTATTAATATTCATGACCTCGTTATTTCTTACATGAATATACAAAGGGAAAGGGTAAAAGTATCGGAGTGGACTTCCCTTAGACTTTTTCTCAACACACGTGGGATGTTATTCGGAGTCTATTCTACTTATTACCGCCGTTATCACAGACTTGCACTTTTCAGCAATCCCTGTGGGTTGGTTTTCGGCGACTTCGGCAGGGAAAATCACATTACATGTATAAGACACCCATATATGGACTGATTGAGACATGGTCTAGTGTACAATGTTATGCCAAAGGCTCTCGCAGGAAGTTTGCTAAACTAATTGAACAAATAGTGTTTCCCCTGTTGAGAGGCGACTGAGTTAGTAATTTGATATTTAACCCATCCCTGATGAATATTCATGTAGGAAATAATGACGTCATGAATATTAATAAGATTATTTTTATAATGGCTTATGAACACATGACATTTTGGCTCAGGCAGAAACTGTAGAATCAGATCTATAATACACCATCAGCAAACAGAACAGACCTGATCAGACGGCTCCTATAGGAGCCGCCTGATCAGGGTCTACTCTGTTTGCAGATGCGTCAAAATGTGCTTACATAAGGGAAAGGGTTAATTATTGTTTTGTAAACCAAAGGAAATACACACTGTGAATATTTCACCCATTACATATCGACGCCTTTTCACCCATTCTCTCATATTGACGCGTTTTGACCCATTCCCTGATATTGACGCCTTTTGGCCCATTCCCTCACAGCGACGCCTTTTAACCCATTCCCTCATATTATCGCATTTTAACCCATTTCCTCATACTGATGCCTTTTGACACATTCCCTCATATTGATGCCTTTTGACACATTCCCTCATATTATCGCCTTTTAACCCATTCCCTCATACTGACGCCTTTTGACATATTCCCTAATATTGACGCTTTTTTACGCTTCTATGAATGACACTTTTTGAAACCATTATAGGGGATTTATACCATAGGAGCAAATACTGTACTTTATTCATTTATCACAATGGTTTAAAAACTATACAATTCTAAAACATCCCGTTTTTCTAGAAAAAGCTCCTTTCTGTAGATTTATTAAGAGAGATTTTGTCTAAAACAGGGATATAAAGGAATGATCAGTCATTATTTAAGCAAGGGGTTCATTAGAATGGAAGCACTTTGCGAGATGATGCTGAATCAATATCAGCCTTGTAAAAGCCTTCTGTATCCATGCTATTAAAACTTTTAATTGAGTCTGAGTTCGTTCTCAAGTTTTTGATTGGTCAGATTTGAGCCTTTGGCTTAAATCTGACCAATCAAAAGCTTGAGAACTCAAATCTGACCAAACAAAAGCTTGAGAACGAACTCAGACTCAACTAAAAAGTTTTATTAGCATGGACCCTGATCTGGGTCTATACTGGTTCAATGTCAGTACACTCGTTTCCCGTATTCAATGAGTTAACCCTTTACCTGTTCTATATTTATTCCAGATTTCAATACTAACTGAATATTCATGGACAAAATATAGTTATAATGAAATAGGGATGGTAGAACATTGTATGCATTTTAGAAACTAAAGAAACAGATCTGTCTAATTCAATTAGCAAACAGAGCAGGCCCTGATCTAGGTCTATTCTGTTTGCAAATGCGCGAAAACGCATTTATATGAAGGACAGGGTTAGGCAAGACAGTTCAACATCTGTCTGTTAGCCATTGTGAATTATATTTGAAGAGAAATGAAGGAAAATGTAATCAGAAAATCAGAATTGCGACAGACAACACATTTTTCAGACGAGTAACTCGGTGTCTCATCAGGATCCAAGATGTTTGCAATGGCGAGTTATCCCGAGGATAACAGATAGAAGGGCTTAGGTATTTGCCTAACCCTGTCCTTCATATAAATGCGTTTTCGCGCATTTGCAAACAGAATGGACCTATATCAGGGTCTGCTCTGTTTGCTAATTGAATTAGACAGATCTGTTTCTTTAGTTTCTAAAATGCATACAATGTTCTAGCTGTTTGACACTCGATCAATAGTTTCTCAAATGCTTGATCGAATCAATAGGAGTCAAAGTTACACCAGATCCAAATTTGAGCAAAATATTATTTTTTCACAATAATGTGTGAATTAGAAACGTGTAAACAACAGGGTATGAATTAATAACGTGTAAATAATTAAGAATATGTAACATAGACAGTTTTTTTGCAAGTAGCACTTGCTAAGCGTAAAACAGTTAGGTGATTGGAAGTATTACACCTTTACATAGAACACTTCCGTCCGACCTTAGCACCGCCGGCCAAACAGTCCAGTCACACAGATTCTGGTCTTCCGCTCCTTCTACTCTATAAACATTTCTGTCTACTACATCGCCTTTAGGTACCCACGCAATGCTCATTCCATTTGTATCTGAGCACATTTTCAATAAGAAGTCAAAGGTTTTGCGTATGAACACACGTACTTCCATTGTCACGTGATCTGTATGTAGTCCCTTCGGCAGGTGATGGTGAAGGAAATCCTGTAAAAATGTACACAAGTGAAATTCATAACAACACGCGAGAGCTCAAACATTCACGGTCTTTCGTCTGTCCGTTCGTCTTAAGTTATCGTGTACGCTTCTTGTGCATTTGCAGATAGATCCCAAACTCCTCACAGTAATTTCCCTTGTCACTTCGTGAGAGTAACGATTAGGGGAGATCACTGCGTTAGAGGTTGGATAGATCCCTGTATGGGTTCCTTGTACGAGTACTCTACCTTGACGAGACTCAGTAACCAAGATACGGACGCATAGAAAAGATGCAGAAAGCAAACATGAGACAACATTAACTAGAGAAAAGGAAACGTTTAGAATTTTGTAGTTTGAAACCATTGTGATAAATAGACGAGTAATGGTTTCAAAACAACATAATTCTAAAAAATGTCCTATTCTTAAGTAAATACTCCTTTTCGGTATACATATTCAAAGAGATTGGGTCTAAAAGTAATATATGAGGGAATGGGTTAAAGTTATCAAAATGGTACAATTTTTACCTACCATGTTATCTCTAATAAACATCCAAAGGGAGTTTCTTGCATTTGTGGTCACAGGTAGCTGCTGCATGCAAATTGAAAGCAGTGCAAAGGGTTTCTAGGGGAGCGTGCTGTATTGCTTTCAGTCTGTATTAAGCTATCGCCAGTATTTTGAAACACCTATAAAATCTTTATTACATGATTACATAGGGTTTTAGTTGTTTTATGATTGGTAGCCTCCGCCCCACCCCACCCCAACCCCACACATCCAACCCGACGTAAAGGGTTGATTATTAGTAACAAACCATTGAGATGAGGCATTGTGTGTCCGAGTACATTGAGGATGAGGCATTGTGTGTCCGAGTACGTAGGGTTTCTATTCAGAATGACATGGGTTATCGTTTTCGAAAATGAATTAAAGGCTATGCAGTTAACACATTACCTCCTAATGACGCGTTTTTGCGCCTCTATAAAATTCACATTTTAAACCATTGTGATAAATAGAGCATTTGCTCCTATGGAGCAAATGCTCTATTTATCACAATGGTTTCAAAACTACACAATTCTAACATTCTATTTTTCTATAGTTAATGCTCCTTTTCGGTAGATTTATTCAAAGAGGTTGCGTCTAAAAATAGCCTAGGAGGGAATGAGTTAAATCAGAAACTTCATTACAAGGAAATACGCTTCTTTATGCTTTATTACAATAAACTATGCTCCTTTATGCATTATAACAATAAAGGACGCTAAGCTGTGCTTTAATACAATAAAACACGCTTAATGTTTTATTAAAATAAAGTACATGTATACCCCTTTATGCTCTGTTACAAGCCAATATCTGCTGTATGATTCGTTAAAATAACTTCTTGCACAAAACGTGCTGTTGTAGTCCCGCTAGACCATGTATTAACAAGCTCACGCGCTGTTTTTGACCGATTTTAATTATACCTATTCGGGCCTGCATAAGGTAAACAATGGACGCGAATGCTATAGCGTTTTGGCCTAAGCTAGGTGAACGGTGCGAGTATTTCAGGGGCACTGATAATGAACTGTTTTAGTGATAGACATATTAAATGAAATTCCGTATAAAACGTTATTTAATACAATCATGATATGACATCAGAAAGATAACAGTTGCCCGGAAACAGCATAAGTCGAACGAAGTGTGTCATGGAAGTGTATAGTTATATTTGTATTTGAAAGAATTAAATTGATACAGGAAAGCAGAAAATGGGTTTTATGCAAGAATAGCGTTAATACACGTTTGTTTTCGGGCAATAACATCTGCAGTGTCCCCCGGGGAATGTTGTTGCCCTCACCCTTCGGGCTCGGGCCAACAACAGTCCCTCGGGACACTGCAGATGTTATTGCCCAAAAAAACGTGTATTAACCCTCTATTAAGCTCATTTCTCCACCAAACCCTATGTTGTGAGAACTGTTTTAGAATCGTCTCTTTGAGACGATTCTAAAGAGTAGTCACAACATATCTCCATGAGTCGATTCTAAAAGGTGGTCACGATACAGGGTTTGGTGGATAAACAAAGGAGATATTCTTGAATATGTTTTGATTTAGGCAACTTAGCTGCACCTCTAATTTTACCTCTACAACATCTGTCTTTTTCGGTGAGTGGTTCCCGTCCAGACAATAGTCGTAGGCTGCCTGAAATAAAATGGAATTAACCCTTTCACCGCCAGTGTCGCAAAAATGCACCACGACAAATAGTGCAGTCCCAGATCAGACGCCGCCTTGAAAAGGCGGCATCTGATCAGGGACTTCACTTTTTGCCTCAATCTCTATTTCTATATCTGCGCTTTACATGTATTCCTTTGAAATTTGGATTTATTTATCTCATTTCCTTATTTTACTGAATGGTTTAACAAACTTTGATTGCAGACAACAATTGGAAATTTGACGCCGAATGGGTTAATGTACAGCTGAAGTTGTGAACTTGTCTATAACGACCATACAATGAATACACACGGGGTCTTTATAAGAATGTGTTTGCCTAATGCAGGCTAAAGTAATGTAGAAGCTTCAGGAATAGCTTTCTGCATAACTGTTTCCTGTATTGAGCTACCATCAGCTAAACTATTTCCCTGCCAAATTCTGTCGTCTGCAAACTTAGTCGTCTGCTGCAATTTTAATTATTTATTTTTCTTTATCAATTTGCTCAAGAACAGTCATAGTAACAAACAGTTTGGATCCTGATGAGACGCCGAGTTACTCAATCAAGTTACTCAATCACCGATGCGACATTGGTAGCAAAATAGTTAATTAAATACAGTAGAGCCCCTCTATAATGACCATTAAATTAATATCTATATTGGCCTTTAACAGCAGGTGGTTGCTTACTGTGATTATTCCTGTTTCACAAACCATATTCAGACATTGCAAAGACCATCAAAGATCCATCAAAGATCCATCATCGCCAACGAAAGATATAAACAATATGATACTTGTAGTAATTCTGTACAAACTGATATTAAAACTGATTACAAACTGATACTAAACTTGTCGTGGAAAACGCTATTCAGTTCGCGAAAGAGAGATCAAAACACAGGAATTGGTGAAGATATGAGGAAGCTTTTCGCCAAAATGTTTTAATCTACGCATGTGTGCAAAGGCTGCTTCAAACTCATCCATGCACTGTGAATGGTTAACACTTTCCTTCACAAGAACGCTTTTTACGTCTTTGCAAACAGAGAGGACCCAGATCAAACGGCTCCTGTAGGAGAGGCTTTATCATTGTCTGGTATGTTTGTTTATGGAATTATACTAGATCAGACTCTTCAGTTTCTACCAATACTAGACACTGATGAATACAGTAAAACCTCTCTATAACGGCCACTAAAGTGTTAATTAGTTGGTATGTTTGGCAGGTGGCTGCTTAAAGCAAGGTGAAAGTAAAACAGAACGCTCCTATGGAGCAAATGCTCTATTTATCACAATGGTTTCAAAAAGTGACTTTTACAGAGGCGTCAAAAGGCGTCAATATGAGGGAATGGGTTAAGTTGTGAACTTGAGAAATAGTACGAATTAGAAAAAGAATGACTCGAACTTCCGTTATCTCCAAGTAAGTTGTATGCTCCGTTGAAGTTCGAGATACCGAAGCTCGACTTTCTATATTACCTTAGTAGTAGATGGGAGGCGTGCTGATATATCAAAATCTCTTATTTCCAAACCAATGCTGCTACTCATTAGAATCGCACTGGATATGCGAGTCTAATGAGTAGCAGTAAAAACAGTGTTTAAATAGCGGAGAAATAGGTAGACAATCGTGTATTATGATTTCATGGATATGCCTTACATCTAACACACTGTAGTATATATAGCTGAAATTGTCTTAACCCATTACCTCATAGGCTATTTTTAGATCCAACAACTTTAAATAAATCTACCGAAAAGGAGCATTAATTAGAGAAAAGGAAACATTTAGAGTTTTGTAGTTTGAAACCATTGTGATGAATAGAGCATTTGCTCCTATAGGAGCAAATGCTCTATTTATCACAATGGTTTCAACAGGTGATTTTTACAGAGGCGTAGAAAGGCGTATTTATGGAGGAAAGGGTTAAGCGACCATTCATTTATTAAACACAGGAATCTTAAAAAGCAGGTTGTTTCTTAATGCAGAGCAAAAGTAATGCAAACATCTCCTTTATGCATTATTTTTGACTTGCATTAAGCGACCACCTGTCTTACAGACCATAATTTAGACGCCATTTTGATGACCGCTTAAGATAGATTCTACAGCAGGTACATGTATACAGCCAATAAACATACCCTGACAATTCTCATCAATAAATACACGATCTCCTCATCATGTTTGTGCTTCCTCAGAGATTGCCGCGCCTCCCTCCATTCGTTCTCGTAAATTCTCGCGAATCCTTCCGCTAAATCCTCCTTTTTCCCCATCCTTGTCCAAGAAGATTTCCAATTAGCCTTTAACCTGCTGAAAAAAATATGTATGCTAAAATCATGATAAGTCGTAATTTTTAATTACTCCTTCAAATAATATTGCCCATTTTTCCCCGCAGCTTAGATCCTAATAAGATGAAGGCGTCTCATCAAGATCCAAACTATTTATAAAGGTAAAGGAGAGTCTTATATAACCCTTTGCCTCATTCGCTATTTTTAGATCCAACCTCTTTGAACAAATCTACCGAAAAGGAATTTTGTTTAAAAAATTGTAGTTTTGAAACCATTGTGATAAATAGAGCATTTGCTCCTAAGGAGCAAATGCTCTATTTATCACAATGGTTTCAAGAAGTAAATTTTATAGAGGCGTAGAAAGGCGTATTTATGGAGGAAAGGGTTAAACTTTTATTGCGAGAAATGGGTACTATGTCATATGCAAACAGTGTAGATCCAGATTACATAGTTCCTAGAAGAACTCTCTATATAATCAGGGTTTGCAATGTTTGTCATTAAAAATCCTCTGGCAATTTATACACTTTCATTCTGTGTGGACTATACCAATATACAATAATGGACGGTTCCACTCTGAAAATGCAGTATTATGAAAGGTTTAATTGCAGGTTAACTTTTTCACTGCGAAATTCGCTCGTCTGCTAACTTAGTCGTCTGCCAATTTCACTTTTTAATTTTCTTCATTGTTTTTTTCAAAGCCAGTCACAGTAACAAACAGTTTGGACCCTGATGAGACGCCAAGTTACTCGGCGTCTCATCTTGATCCAAACTGGTTGCATAAGTAATCACAGGTGTGATATAGAAGCGATAGAGTATTATCCTCCAACTCCTGAAACAAACACACACTCCGGTAGGTCTCTACCTAATTTCAAGCGTTTGTATTTCTAATATCCATGCAGATCTGCAAATGAGAATATCGTATTCAAAATCTTGAATTTAAATCATTTCTCCCGTCTCCCCGGAACAAATGTGTCTGCAAGCTCCCATTTCATCAATATGGTTATATATTGAAATGCCAAGCTGGGGAAATTGGTAATTACCAGAAAGCAACTACTAGCTTGCATATCTGTCAATTACCGACAGACCTGTCGCGAAAATGGAAGCAAAACATGTAACCTGAAACGGGGTTATTGGCAAAGCTCTGATCGAAAATATAAACCCTTTCTCCGCTATAAAATATATTGCCTCAAATTCTGATTTATCGCAAGATTGATCTAACTCTGGGTTTTTTTGTCTATTTCCTATACAGTAGAACCTGTCTTAAACGGCCATCAAAAAGAGGTCTAATAATGGGTATCTAAGGCAGGTGGTAGTTTATTGCTTGTCATAAGTAATGCAGAAAGCTTCTATGGGAGCTTTCGGCATTACTTATGCCCTGTATTAAGCAACCACCTACTTTTGCCATGCATTAAGCAATCACCTATTGACCGAGTTAACATATCGGATCCAGATGAGATGCCGAGTGAGACGCCAAGTTACTCGGCGTCTCATCTGGATCTAAGCTGTTTGCAAATGCAAAGGAGGTCGTTATAAGCGAAATATGGGTTAATCGGAATAATCGAAATACTATCGGAATAATCGGAATAATATCGGAATAATCGTCTTTTACATCAGGTTCTTTCATGACAAGTGAACAGAACATATTCCAACCAGATGATACAAATTATTCTACGCTCTATTCATATCTATTCAATCCTTTGCACACTGAAAGATAGCACAAAACTGCTCTAAATGTATTATCACCTACCGGGTACCCTTTCCGTTATAAATGTTGACTTAACCCTTTCCTCCATAAATACGCCTTTTGACGCCTCTGTAAGCTGTCCTCTGCTTTTGTCCTTAACTATGAATTTGACCCTTTCCCTGTTGAATATTCATGCAAGAAATAGTGATGTCATGAATACAGTAGAACCTGTCTTAACCCATTACCTCATAGGCTATTTTTGGATATGTTTGAATAAATCTACTGAAAAGGAGCATTAACTAGAGAAAAGGAACATTTTTAGAATTTTGTAGTTTGAAACCATTGTGATAAATAGAGCATTTGCTTCTATAGGAGCAAATGCTCTATTTATCACAATGGTTTCACAAAGTGACTTTTACAGAGTCGTCTAAAGGCGTCAATATCAGGGAATGGGCGTTATATTAACCCATTTATTCCCACATTATTTGAAGTAAACTCGTCCAAATGTTATTGTGGAAGATTCCATTGTTCATGTTGAGGGGACACAGCTTACAAAATATTTATTGGAACAAGCCATTGAAATCGGTGGTTTCAGCCAACAGTGTAGACCCTGATGAAGGAGCCCTCTGATCTGGATTCATACTGTTTACCTACGTCCCTTTTAAGGGACACTGGGCTCAAATGGGTTAATTGGATACAGACATCTTGAAAATTGAAAAGCAGGTGGGTGCTTGATACAGGGCAAAAGTAATGCAGAAAGCTTCTATATGAGCTTTCTGCATTACTTTTGATCGGTATTGAGCTACCACCTACATTACGGACCCTTGTTTGATGGTCGCTTAAGACATTTTCTACTATATTTATTAATAGTTTCTATAATGAAATATGTAAACGGGACTGTTTGGTAATGGTAGAAACTGTCGAGTCAGATTTATAATTTTTTTAGAAGCAAACAAAGCAGACCCTGATCAGACGGCTTACACGTGTGAAAGGGTGTTGCCAACCTTCTGCTCTCTGAACAATTGTCGTCTGCAAACATTGTCGTCTGCGTCAGTTCTAAAAATGCAGTTTCTACAACTGCTTTCAAAACATACTGTCAGTGTGCCAAACAGTAAATTGGCGAGTTATCTGGATCCAAACTGTTTCCAAAGTGCTTTAATGTAATCACAAGGTCGCCGGTAGAGTGTTGAAGGTCAAAACGCCGACATATCCTTGCGGTTCGTATAAAAATATATACAGCTCATCACGAAATTCGATCCGAGAGTGCAAAGAATGAAACCATTAGGAACGAGGCAATCCAGTCCACACGGAATGCTTTAATGACGTTTAGCACGCAACTGGCTAGCCCGAAACTGAATTTACAAACAGTTTGGATCCAAATGTAACGCCGAGAAACTTAACGTGTTACAGTATCTACACAGTTCCACATTCCTATCACATCCTTGAAAAGAAATTGGAAGAAAATCTGTTTCAAAAACTGATTATGAGGACACTTTCAATCGATACAAATTGCTTGCTTAGCAGAATAAATATGTACACACAATAGACAGTCTCTCAGAGCTACAGATAGAGTAGCGTTAAAAAAAAATACTAAAATAGAGGATCTTACATGAGTGTTCTTGATTATTGGATTTATTAAATGAGTCTTTTTAAAACGATAATAAACGAGCTTTAGCGAGTTTTTTATCGTTTTAAAAAGACGAATTTAATAAATCCAATAATCATGAACACGAATGCAAGATCCTATTTATAACATAACACAAACAAATGTTATTTGCAGCCAATATTTCAGCAGTAATGTTGATTGTTATAAATTCTCCTTACATATAGAAATGATGAATGAAAGGTGTTATTAGGTTCGCTAGGTAACTGGGACAAAGTAGGTCCAAATTTTCCAACTTTTTTTTTACTTACTGTCATATCAACCAGGATCTAATTTAGACCTCTCTGGTATTCAATTTAACTGTGATAGTTTATGATACAAAAACATACAGAAGCACGTCAAAATAAATTGTTTGAGTTACAGTTTTGACATACATAGTTACAAACACGTCACATTATGACGTCATTGTACACAACATGTGTCTATGTAAAGCGCGCCATTTACATGAAGACCCACATACAGTCGCCAACACGTCCGACACTCACTGTCAATGGGATTCGAAATGCGCCTTCGTTTTGGTATATTAAGCCCTTCATTAGTGTTGTATGTATACACATGGACATGGACATTTCCACCGAGAAAAAAATCTCGATTCAAGTTCAGTGAAAATGTTTGAAATGGACAAAAGATTCAGTACGAACTGCTGCATAAAATGTGTTGGAACAGGAGGAAGATTTTCGCGATCAGCTGAGTTAGTGAGTATAGCATATTTGAAATATGTTTGTGCTGTGCTGGATTCAGATGACTATAGTTGTTGATAGATGAGATATTTGTATGAGAAGAAATCTGCATAAACAAAAGGACATGCAGTGAAGAAAATGCAAAGTTGAGGAGGCATTTTAAATGTAGAATGGATTGTATGGGTCAGAGTAGCTGGTAGGTCTTTTTTGGCATACATTTTGTATATGATTCCTGACAGCGATTACAATTTGTATTATTTTATCGAAATTAAGGCGCAAGTGCCAACAATCCTTTGCCATCTATCGTGACTCAATCGTGGACAGGTAGGTCGACCACCGTCCGCCAGTTTGTTTGTTTTGACAGCGCGTATGAATCGTTCGAATGTCATTCGGTCGTTCGAATGTTATTCACTAGTGAATATATGCCCATGATTATCAAAAAATAAATGATAGTGTTACGTCACGCTGAAGCCACGAGTTATGTTATAAATTGTCATTCCTCCATCAAACCCTATACTGTGACCACTCTTTAGAATCGTCTATGAGCTTTTTACATGTTTTTCACCCTGCATTAAGCAGCCACTTGTCTAAAGTATCTTGGAAACAGGAGGCAATTTAATGCAGAGTGAAAGTCACATAGAAAGCTCCTCTTGTAGCCTTTTCAATGACTTTCACCCTGCATTAAGCAGTCACCTGCCTAAAAGTATCTAAAGTCTTCTCTACTAGAATTCCAGTTAACCCTGTGTTATATAGATCTGATTCTACAGCTTCTGTCTGAACCAAAATACCCTGTATTCATATGCCATTATAAAAATAATCTAATTAATATTCATGACGTCATTATTTCTTAAATGAATATACAACAGGGAAAGGGTTAAGAACGGGTTTACCGTAGCAGGAAGTGTCGTTATCTCACCATGCATAACCATCCCGGAAATACCATTTCCATTAACCCTTAGGCTGCTGAAAAAATCAGAATCTGGTCTGCTACAGCCTTTAGAGCCATTAAATGACTGTTCAGAAACTAAACCAAACAGAATTTGACCGAATGTCAAACAGCTTTGATCCTGATGAGACGCCGAGTTACTCGGCGTCTCATCTGGATCGAAGCTGTTTGCAAATGCGATTCAATTCGCGCTTTACCGGCAAAGAGAGTGATTCCTGTAAATAAATAAAGATGTCCTTTGTCCAACCATAATTGATACGCATTCGAACGCCTTTGAAAACAGCGTAGATCGATGGATCCTCCTCAATAAGGTCGTTCAAGAGTTAAATATCAGCATTATACATTAACCCTTTACCTCATTAATATTCATGTAAGAAATAATGGCATCATGGCTGAAATTTAAATAATAGCATAAGACCAGAACCGAACAGAGCATATCTTTATTCAACTTGTACAAACATGTACGTAGTTGTTGGCGCGAGAGCATTAGCTCCGGCGTCTATATGGAACGCATTCGGTGGAATTTCACTGGTAGGAGGGCTGATTTATCAAGACTTGTGAGAATATGGTGGAATTGTAATTTGTGGTTTATGAGTGTAAAAACAGTATGGTTGGAATAATACAATTCTATACAGTTGGAAATAGGTCGACATATTTGTTTCCACTGTATAATTGTATGTATTTTGGAGATGAAAATATTAGAAAATTAGTTCCCCTATGGTCGGTGATAATACAAAATGTAATATCGCAACGGCAGGATCATCGACGATAATCACCGAGGATGTCTAAGATGTTGCGAAACCGAGTATGCCTAAAACACGAAAGGGGGACTTTGGGCGAAAGGAGGCGAAAGGAGGATTAAAAATTAATAATTATAACATAGCAATACTAGCCTGGTGGAAACTTTATACAGTAAAAACATCTCTAAACCGAGCGTTCAATTCAGACACACGGCAGCTTAATGCAGGATGAAAGTCATGCAGAAAGCTCCTCTAGGAGCTTTCTGCATGACTTTCGCCCTGCATTAAGCAGCCACCTGCCTAAAAGTATCTCAAGTTTTCTCTAATAGAATTCCGGTTTAGAGAGGTTTTACTGCAATCAGACCCATAATACCTCATAAGCAAACAGGGCATACCAAGATCAGACAGTTCATATGAGTCGTCTTATTTGGGTCTTCTCCGCTGCAAAGGCGCCAAAAGGCGTGTCTATGAGAAAAAGTTTTAAACTCTCTCTCCAAGAAAATGTCTGGAAACAATCCCTTGTCAGCAAAACTCCTATAGGTAAACCTTTGATTTGATAGCAACAATATGTTATTCAATAAAGAGTTGGCTCGGACAACAGACATAGCCTTTGTAAATCCTTTCTAGTGATACAGTGTACTTAAGTTAACATTTCCCAGTTATTCAGTGTGTCAAACATCTTGGATTCTGTTACTCTTCTTCTCTGTTTGCAAATTCTGTTTCAAAGTCACCCATAGCTTGTGTTGCCGCTTCGCTGTTGAATACTAATCCAAGAAATAATAACTTCCTGAATATTCATTAGCTGTTTATTATAATGGCATATGGGCAAGAGTTTTTTATATTACTGGTAGACACCGTATTGGGTCAAATCTCTACAGTAAACCCAGAGCTATAGATAAGATGCGTAAATTGAAATATTTTCAAGAATAACTTCTTTATTTCTCCACCAAATCCTATGTTGTGATCACTCTTTAGAATCGTCTCGAAGAGACGATTCTAAAGAGTGGTCACAACATAGGGTTTGGTGGAGAAATGACGATTTTAGTATTTGAGTATGCACCGTTATCTGTAGCTCTGATTAACCCTCTCTATAACGGTCACTAAATTATGTTAACTAGTTGGTATTTAGAGCATGTGGCTGCTTAAAGCAAGGTGAAAGTAAAACAGAACGTTCCTACAGCAGGGTTCTGTTTTACTTTCACCTTGCTTTAATCAGCCATCTGCCTTTAACTCAAATTACTTCACGTAATTTAGTGGCCGTTACAGAGAGGTTGTACTGTATTAAAATATTTCATAAGCAAAGAGAGCAAACCCTGATCAGGCGGCTCCAATAGGAGCAGTCTACTCTGGGTTTACTCTGTTTGAAAATAAGTGAGTACATGTATGCGTTTATACGAAGGAAAGGGTTAACATTTAAATGTACAGTCGGCTGAGCGGTCCTTCGGACTGAAAGTAGCCTACTACTAGGTACTTTACTTAAATCACTTAGACGGTACTCAAAATACAATAACTCATTCCCCCATGAATATCAATTTAAATATTTTATTGCTGAATGAATATTCATAAATTGATATTTTATAATTAACATTAGCAATGACGTTTTTTTGGCAATGACAGAAACTTCAGAATTTATATTATGCAATAAGCAAATAGAGCAGACCCTGATAAGACAGCTCCTGTATGAGCTGTCTGATCTGGGTCTACTCTGTTTGCAAAGGTGCAAAAAGTCAACTATAAAAGAACAAGAGATAACAGCTGTCTGTGAATAAGACAAAGCCTTTGTAATAAACATAAAATCCAGAGAAAGTAATTCTATGTCTCATCGAGATTCCATCTGATTTACTATCTGACAGTATTTCCCGGGACAGTTGATGGAATTCTTCCATGCGTATTGAAGCAGACAACAGTATATCAGATCAATGTAATGAAGCAGACGACAATATAACAGCTTAACGTAATGAATCAGACGATAATCTTTAAGCTAATCTACTCATAGCTCATCGAATACAGCTTCTGCATATGAGTGTACTGCTACTATTTCGAGGGTTTAGCGTAAAAACACAATGCCCAATAAAACTTGAAAAACAAATCTGTATAGCGGCCATTTTATAAATAAGGACGGCAGTATATACGAGGAAAGGTTTCTTCATGCAGAATGAAAGTAATGCAGAAAGCTCCTGTAGGAGTTTTCTGCTTAACTTCCATCCTGCAGTACGCTATCACCTGTCTGCAAAAGAAAACCCTACAGAATTAGATTCATTTTGAATGTTCGTTGTAGAGTGGGGTGTTACTTGGGACGCTTTCGCTAAGATTCATATGCAATCAAATGAAGTGTCGTCTGCTTCAATTGTAAAAGAGCATTTGCAGACAAATAATTTCACAAACACGATCAGAGGGTCCAACAGTTTGGATATTGGTGAGGCATCGACTTTTCATCGGAATCTGAAATATTTGCAAATTTTCCCCGAACAGTCAATGTAATTACAAACGTCTGCAGTAAAATCTCGATTTGAAAACCGGAGTTATTTAAGAGCTTATGCTTTAAATTTTAACAGCTGAGGTTACCCTTTAGACTTCTTCATGAGAATTCAGAACTACATATCACGGTGCACAGGGGGCCATTTCGTGGGTCTACATGGTCTAAAAAGTCAAAAAAATTGATTGGGTCGATTTAGTGTTATATTATATACAAGGGGTCTAACTACCCATTCGCAGATTTCAAGACCGATTCGAAATAACGCCCGGTTTTGGGCTATCAAGATAAAAGACCCACTAATGTTTGGTACGAACGTGAAGCTGGGACCATGTACTTTTCAAATAATATAACTTTTGATACATTTCGACTTCTCGTTCGAGTAAGCTAAATCAGCGTATTTTGTTGGAATTTCACGTCGGCGTTGGCTACGGCTTAGTCGAAATGTATCAAAAATTATATTATTTGAAAAGTACATGGTCCCAGCTTCACGTTCGTACCAAACATTAGTGGGTCTTTTATCTTGATAGCCCAAAACCGGGCGTTATTTCGAATCGGTCGTGAAATCTGCGAATGGGTAGTTAGACCCCTTGTATATAATATAACACTAAATCGACCCAATCAATTTTTTTGACTTTTTAGACCATGTAGACCCACGAAATGGCCCCCTGTGTAACGGTGCGTACTCAAATACTAAAATCGTCATTTCTCCACGAAACCCTATGCTGTGACCACTCTTTAGAATCGTCTCTTCGAGACGATTCTAACGAGTGGTCACAACATAGGGTTTCGTGGAGAAATAAATATGTTACACTTGAAACTATTTTATTTTACGCATCTTATCTGGAGCTCTGATATTGAGATTAGCTTTACAAACAGTCTTGGGTCAAGATGAGAAGTCTGGTAACCCTGCGTCTAAACAGGATCCAAAATCATTGCCCCTCTATTAACCTATATAACTTGAAAATTCTGGAAAAATGTCTTAAATCTCTAACCTTTTACTACATTGACATCATGAATATTAATTAGATGAAGTATTATAATGGCATATGAACACAGGACATTTCGATCATGGCATACACTGTAGAAACATATCTATATCATTCGACAAGCAAACAGGGTAGACCCTGATCAGACGGCTCCTAAAGGAGCCGTCTAATCAGTGTCTACTCTGTTTGCTTATTGAATATTAAAGGTATGGTTCTAGTGTTTCTGAAATGACACAATCCATTTTTCATTGACCAGTTTAAAAAAATAGGAAATGAATATTCATAAAGTCACGAATTCTTGTTATAGATTTTGATGAGGGAAAGGGTTATGTTAAAAGTCTTTAAAGAAATATTCTCCTCTAAACCCACACACTAGTAATGTATGATATTGTTTTCTTATTTAAATTAGTTTCTAACGATTATGTCTATTCTAAAGGTTTATTTGGAATGGGGGAAAATGAATATTTCATCTCAGATTAAAATTCACAGCAACGGATATTGATCAGAGCGCCCTAGTTTTTGATACAATTGTGCAAGTCAAGAGATTTCGTCCACGAACACAATGTGCTACAGCAGAATTCTAGTGTGCCCCTCTCTTTTCTCTCTGTCGCTGTCTCTGTCTGTCTGTCTGTCTGTCTCTGTCTCTGTCTCTCTGTCTCTTTGTCTCGCTCGCTCTCTGTCTCTGTCTCTCTGTCTCTGTCTCTCTGTCTCTGTCTCTCTGTCTCTGTCTCTCTCGCTCTCGCTCTCTCTCTCTCCTCTCTCTCTCTCTCTCTCCTCTCTCTCTCGCTCTCTCGCTCTCTCTCGCTCTCTCTCTCTCTCTCGCTCTCTCTCTCTCTCTCTCTCTCTCTCTCTCTCTCTCTCTCTCTCTCTCTCTCTCTCTCTCTCTCTCTCTCTCTCTGTCTCTCTCTCTCTGTCTCTCTGTCTCTGTCTCTCTGTCTCTGTCTCTCTCGCTCTCGCTCTCTCTCTCTCCTCTCTCTCTCTCTCCTCTCTCTCGCTCTCTCGCTCTCTCTCGCTCTCTCTCTCTCTCTCTCCTCTCTCTCTCCTCTCTCTCTCTCTCTCGCTCTCTCTCTCTCTCTCTCTCTCTCTCTCTCTCTCTCTCTCTCTCTCTCTCTCTCTCTCTCTCTCTGTGTCTCTGTTTGTCATAATAATCGCTTTCTTCAGCGATAAACTTTGATACCACTGTTTTATATTAATATTCAGAAAAGGATGAACCAGTTTTAACCAGTATTCAGAAGATTAATAATTTTACCCGCTGTGACAACACGCTGTTGTCTCAAATTTGGTTGTAGTCATTAATTCTTGTAAATATTCATGAGGTAAAGGATTAACCCTTTCCCTCATATTGACGATATTAACCCTTTCCCTCATATTGACGATATTAACCCTTTCCCTCATATTGACGACTTTTGACGACTCTGTAAAAGTCACTTTGTGAAACCATTGTGATAAAAAGAGCATTTGCTCCTTTAGGAGCAAATGCTCTATGTATCACAATCGTTTCATAACTACAAAATTCTAAAACAAAATGTCATTTTCTCTAGTTAATGCTCCTTTTCGGTAGATTTATTCAAAGAGGTTGGATCTAAAAATAGCCTATGAGACAATGGCTGTGGGGGAAGTTCGACTTCATCCTTTATCAGTCAAGCTTTTTTTCTTATAAACTATTTATCGAGTATCTCATCTGGATCCAAGCTGTTTGCACATGCGTGTCAGGGTTAACCCTTTCCCTGTTTAACATTTATTGAAGATTTTATCATCCCATTAATATTCATGGCCAGAATCCATTATAAGTGCAACATGGAAAATGAGATTTCTAAATATGGTGGAAACGTGTAAACTCAGATATATAAAATTCTATAAGCAAATAGAGCAGACCCTGATCAGAGTTGTCTGATCAGGGTCTACTCTGTTTGCAAAGGCGTGAAAGGGCATTTATATGAGGAGGGTTAATATAAGAACATTGGAACAGACAAACATCGAAGCACTCACGCCTCACGCCCACAGGGTAAAAACTCCCTGATAATCACAAATATTCCACGTGGGAAGGTGGTAGCGCATTTGGGAGCAATACTGTGCCAATAATACAAACTGCCTACAGTTATCCCATTCCTTCATATTAAGGCATTTTGACGTCTCTGTAAAAGTCACATTTTGAAAGCATTGTAATAAATAAGCATTCGCTCCTTAGGAGCAAATGCTCTATTTATCGCAATATTTTCAAAACTACATAATTCTAAAACATTTCCTTTTCTGTAGTAAATGCTCCTTTTCGGTAGATTTATTCAAAGAGGTAGAGTCTAAAAATAGCTTATGAGGGAATGGGTTAATAGTGTACAAAACATCATAACGAACATAACCAATGGCCCAGGCATAACTGAATAGCTTGAACAATAAAGAATGCTCACGGAACCATTAGGCTAGACACGCCTCACGTGACTAGCCACCAGTCAAACCTGGCTCAAATGACCATTAAAACATATCTCATACAACCATCTAAACATGGCTCAAGCAACCATTGACACATGGCTCAAACGACAGTTTAAACACATCTCTATCGACAGTTAAAATATGTCTTACATGACGATTAAACATGTCTCAAATATGTGTCAAGCGATCGCTAAAACATGCTCAAACAACAATTCAAACAGGACTCGAACATGTCTAAAGCGATCATTAAAACATTACTCACACGACAATGAATACATGTTTCAAACATGCATCATGCGACCACTAAAACATTTCTCAAGCGACCATTAGACAAACAATCTCAAGCTATCATTTAAAAATATCTCAATCGACCATCGAAACATGTTTAACCCTTTCGCCGCCAATGTCGCATAAAGGCACCACAACATGTAGTGCAGTCCCTGATCAGACGCCGCCTTTTCAAGGCGACGTCTGATCAGGGACTTAACTTTTTGTCTCTTTCTCTGTTTCTATATCTATGCTTTATTCCTTTGAAATTTGCACTTGTTTATCTTATTTTCTTATTTTACAATATGATTTAACAAAATTGGATTGCAGACGACAATTAGAAAGTTGGCACCGAAAGGGTTAAAGTCGCCATCAAACGTCCCAAAGAAACCGTTAACGTGTGTGTGTGTGGGGGGGGGGGATTTATCTCTTGGTCTTTAAGGCAGATGGTAGCTAAATGCAAGCCAAAACTAATGCAGAAAGCTATCTATTAAATGTTCTGCATTACGTTTGTCCTGCAACAACATGCTTCTTAACCCTTTCGCTGCCAAACTCTGTCGTCTGCTAACTTTGTCGTCTGCTACAAAATTTTCTTCATTTTTGTTTCAAAAACATAGTAACAGTAACAAACAGTTTGGATCCTGATGAGACGCCGAGTTACTCGGCGTCTCATCTGGATCCAAACTGTTTGCATAGGTAATCACAGTTTCGGCATTGGCAGCGAAAGGGTTAAAACTCCTACCTTTAATAAGCAGAGGGTAGCTTAAAATGCCAAACTCTAAGCTAAATAGCTGGAGTATCAAACTGGTATGTATGAACTATATTTGTTTAGTTTTGCTTTAAAGGAAGTATACTTTGAGCATTGAAGCATATAGCATGGTTATTTACTTAGTTACTATAAGTGTTGGAAAAATTGTCTATCTTGTCTGTTGCTACAATGCAGTCGATTGTGTTGATTTACCAAAGAATTTAGTGCTTAGCACACAACACAGACTACTTTATAACCGTTGACGCTGTAAAACAGACATAAAACTGTCCTTCGCTTTACAGTTATATCCAAAATCAGGGGCGATAAACTGTGTCTGTTACATGTACATGTAACCCATTCCCTCATATGCAATTTCCAGACCCAAACCTTTTGAATAAATCTACCGAAAAAGAGCATTTACTAGAGAAAATGATATTTTTAGAATTGTGCAATTTTGAAACCATTGTGGAAAATAAAGCATTCGCTCCATAGCTCTATCTATCAGAATGGTTTTAAAACGTGGCTGTTCCAGAGCCGCCAAAAGGCGTCACTATGACGGAATTGGTCAAAAGGCGTCAAGATAAGGGAACAAGTCAAAAGGTGTCAATATGAGGGAATGGGTCAAAAGTCGCCAATATGAGTGAACGGGTTTTGCAAACAGCTTGGATCCAGATGAGATGCCGAGTAACTCGGCATCTCATCAGGACCAAGCTGTTTGTCGCACGGTAAATAAATCTTAAATAAATCTCAAAATTCTTAGCGGATCGCGAGTGACTAAGTACATGTATAAACTATGGGATATTAGCTTGGGATATTAGATTTTTAACAGACACCATTCTTGTAGCAGGAAAAGAGATAAAAATAATTGTTCTGTGCGCTCTATCATAATGGGTTTATGCTACATTTAACCTGTGTAAATAGTTTGGATCCAGATAAGACACCATTTAACTCGGCGTCTCGACGCCAGGATCAAAACTTGTTTGGTCTGATTTTCTCTGAAAAAATAAAACAATTTTGACGGAAATAATCAATAAGAATACGTAGCAGACGACTCTCCGACTGCAATTACTTAGAGCGGTCAAAGAGTTATTAATGGCAGGCTTCGTGAAAATCAATATGCAATCCATCACTTCTTTGGCTAAACATTATCACGTTTAACTTCATGTACAGAATAACAACAACATGAATATTAATAAGATGTGTTATTATAATTGCATATGATCACAGGATCGTTTGTGTAGCATCAGATATATAAAATGTCATAGCAAACAAAACAGACCCTGACCAGACGACTCCTTTAAGAGTATTTTCTGTTTGTAAAGGCGTCCGACTGTATTTCTCTTTTAGGTAAAAACTTAAAGTCTTGATTTAAAACTATATGTCAGTCCTATTGAGCATTTTTCAAAAAAAAAAGAAATACATTAATAACAAAACACTAAAAGCAATTTCTAAATATCCATGCGTGAACAACTACATTATATCAACCCTGTACACCATGAATATGTAGCCAGAGGTCCATATATAAGATGCCTAAATTAAAACATTTTCAAGAATAAATCCTTTATTTCTCCACCAAACTCAATTACATCTAGGTAATGTTTCATGTTAGTCATGCTCCTTTGTGTGTTATTTAGACATGATTGTGTATTTATATGTGTTGATATCTTGTGTATGGGCTGGTGGCCTAAATCGCAATAAAAGTTTAATATAAATGTGGCAAGACCTTTTATAATTGATTCGTTTTGAGATGCCATTAAGATATTGAATTTATGTAAGAAGGATTTTCATAATATTTTCTCTAAATGTAAGTTTGACGTAGTAATGTATACAACGGACATTCCAATAAAAAGGGATACTCTGTTTCAATAGCATCTCGACAATGAATACATTTTCTACATTGCCTTGTAATACCAAGGTTTCTACCCTTCTCTATCATTTGTTTGTGAGATGAAGAACGAAACGCCACCCATATGGTATCTAAACTTTCTAACATCTATCACTTCAAGATACTTTTCATAGTTAAGCACAGTTTTATAAAGTCTATATGGTTCTAACTTTGGACTTGTATTACAACTTTCAGACCAGTTTTGAAGATATTGATCTTGTAATCTTTGTGAATAAGCAGCTAAAAAGAATGGTACATTACTAACATTTTTTGTTCCCACACAAATCCAAAACCGATACCATATAAATGTAACCTCAATTTTGTGACCCAAATTGGATAGCCTATACTATCATAATATTTAAGCATGTCATAACACTTCCGTACATATCTTTTACTTGGCATATTTACAATTTTTAGCCAATATTTAATGCATCGTTTAGATGCAATACTAAACATTGGGTGTCTTCCACAGTCCCCATAGATAACTGCACTGCATGCCCGTAAAGGGGCAGTCATAAACCGTTTACACGCATACATATGTACCCGTTCAATTTCTTGCATATAGCCCAGGCCCCAGATTTCAGATTCATACATCAAAATAGGAGCTATTTAGGAATCAAACAATGTAAAAATACTGATCGAGGCATGGGCATCAGATGGTGTACAGAATTTAAAAGTGCCACCAGTACTCTTTTGGCTTTATCTGCCAAACCCTATATTGTGTCCACTCTTTAGAATCGTCTATAAGAGGCGATTCTAAAAAGTGGTCACAATATAGAGTTTGGTGGAGAAATGATGCTTTTAGTATTTCAGTAGGCACCTTTATTCCATTCCCTCATATTGACGACTTTTGACGACTCTGTAAAAGTCACTTTGTGAAACCATTGTGATAAATAGAGCATTTGCTCCTATAGGAGCAAATGCTCTATTTATCACAATGGTTTCAAACTACAAAATTCTAAAAATTGTCATTTTCTTTAGTTAATGTTCCTTTTCGGTAGATTTATTCAAAGTGGTTGGATCTAAAAATAGCCTATGAGGTAATGGGTTATCTGTTGCTCTGTGTAGCACGAGGAACTGTCAGCATGAATATTATGGACACGTGTAATGGCATTTAACAAGAGAATATATGTTGCAGTGGAAGAAGCTGTAGCATCATATCTTTATTATATCATAATGATAAGCAAACAGAGAGGACCCTGATCAGACGGCTCCTGTAGTCTGATCTGGGTCTACTCTGTTTGCAAATAAATGAAAATGCGTCTCTATCATGTAATGGTTAAGTCATTTTTTATATTTTGGAATCTTTAAACCCTGTCGGTTGCATTTCTTTTGTCTGACCTTCCATCACAGACAGAGACGGGTGTGAATTAACACAAATCGATCCCATCAAGAAAATCCGTTCCGTGAACAAACCTGACTAATTTTTGTTTCGATTTCATTAAGTTCAAATAAGACGAACACGATTTTAAAAAAAAAAAGGTGCTGTGGTAAAGCACATTCGAGTTCTGCAATAAAATTATAACGCATAAGAGCCTGTCCAAGTCAAAAGAATGTCGATTGTGTACCTGGCACACACCCGAGTTTCACCCTTTATTTCATACAAACGCACGCCTTTGCAAATAGTGTTGACCCAGATCAGACAGCTCCTGTAGAAGCCGTCTGATCACGGTCTGCTCTGTTTGCTTATAAGATAATATAAATCTGATTCTACAATATCTGTCAAACATTCATGTGTTCATATGCCTAGATTACAATCTATTCTAATTAGTATGCATGCAGTCATTAATTCTTGTAAATATTCATGAGGTAAAAGATTAACCCTTTCCCTCATATTGACGAATTTTGACAAGTTTTTTTAAAACTTTGCACGTGTGAAGTTTATGGTTTACTCAATGAAATGCCACTAAATTTGTATGGGGTCGCCGTGCTTTTTTCCGAGATATGGTCCTTTGAACATGGTCGCTAATGGTCCTTTTAATGGATTTTTTGGGTCTAAATACCTGTTTTTCTAAACAACATGGGAGAATCTACAAATATGTAAGAATCATCTGCAAAATACAGTAAAACCCCGCTAATGCGACCACCTAAAAGAGGTATAATTCTGGTTGCTAGATGCAGGTGGTAGCTTAATGCAGGACAAAAGTAATGCAGAAAGCTCCTTGGGGAACTTTCTGCATTACTTTTGTCCTGCATTAAGCAACCACCTGCTTATAAAGACAGCCATATTTGTTCATTAAGTGGTCGCATTAGAGGGGTTCTACTGTATATATAATGAGTCGTCAGAAAAGCTTACGTCGCATCAGGACAACGCCGTTTAAAGGCGTATATCACATTTTTTTCTAAGGGGCAGATTTTTTTAAAACTTTGCACATGTGAAGTTTATGTAAGAATCATCTGCAAAATATATATAATTTTATTTGAAACACATCCATGTAAGTTTCTGTTTGCAAAGGCATAGAAAGGCGTACTTATGGAGGAAAGGGCTAAATGCTGTGATCTTATCTGCGAAAAGAATGAATGTACATGTAAACCTGCTTGTAAATATGAACTATATGATAATTTCATCTAAGCCATTATGCACAGCAAGCTAAAGAGGTTAATGTCAGCTTAGTTATTCACCAACCTCACAGATAATAGGTTTACCCGAGTCTCCCTAGTGATGCATGCTGTTTGACAAAACGTCCTCTACGAGAAAAGTATTAGAGGAAGGCACTTTGGTAACAGATAAACTTTCGACTGCAAATCAGTAACAGAAATGTCAGACAGTTTGGACAGGTGAGAGATTCCAATGAACTTTCATAATTATATAGGAGATACAATAGTAAAACATCTCTATAACGGCCACTAAATTACATAAAGCAGTTTGTGTTAAAAGGAGGTGACTGCTTAAAGCAAGGTGAAAGTAAAGCAGAACGCTCCTATAGGAGCGTTCTGTTTTACTTTCACCTTGCTTTAAGCAGCCACCTGCCCTAAATACCAAAAATAATTAACACAATTTAGCGTCCGTAATAGGGAGGTTTTACTGTACATGGTGAAACAAAGTACCAGAGAAGACCGTCAAAGATATGCAGACTGACCATGCAATATATACCTTGTTTGCAATGCACTAGGAAAAGGTGCGTGCTTCAAACACTGAATCATTTCTCCACCAAACCCTATGGTGTGACCACTTTTTAGAATTGTCTCGAAGAGTCTCTCTCGCTCGCTGTCAACGAAATTTGTTCTAAATAGTGGTCACAACATAGGGTTTGGTGGAGAAATTTCGAGACGATTCTAAAAGTGGTCACAACATAAGGTTTGGTGGAGAAATAAGGGAGTTATTCTTAAATTTGTTTTAATTTACGCATTTAATATTGGCCTCTGCTGTTTGTCATCTTACAACATTTTGTTTTCAATACTGCAGAACTTCTCTTAAGCGATCATGGAATGGATAACCTTATATGTCTACTAAAGCAGAAAACACACAGCTTAACCCTTCGCTTGCTATTCACGTCAATATACCTACCTGTAAATAGTGAAGACCCAGATGAGACAGCTCCTGCAGGAGCTGTCTCATCAGGGTCTACACTATTTACAAATTGATTGTGCAACCAGTGCACTCCACAGCAGTGATTTCACAGAGAAATACGTGTACACAGTGAAGATATATGTAATTATACAACAGGGCATTGGTAAAGAAGGAGAAATGTATTTTAAAATTTTAAACCCCAGAATGGGACCGGTTTCATGATGGAAAATGTAGAGAAGATACACGGTATGAAACTTAACAAACCTTACCAGTAATGCATCTATACTGTTGACATGCGATTGCATAATTTTACTCAAACTCCAAAAGCTTTCAAATGCTGATGGAAAATGTCACGCAACTGGCGTCCTTTGTCAACCGTTGCATAAATTGCCATCGTTGTAACATTTTGCAACTCAGGAAGGAGGGTACACTTGCACTCGTTTGGTTTGTCGGTGTGGGGTCTCTGCATGTTCAACTTTCCAATAAAACTTGATCCATCAATAAATTAAGCTTAATGCTCTATATGCACGTGCCTAATTATGCATTGTATTAACACATTCTCTCCTTGTGACGCATTTTGGCGCCTCTTTATAAATCACATTTTGAAACCATTGTAATAAATAGCGCATTTGCTCCATAGGAGCAAATGCTCTATATATCACAATGGATTCAAAGCTACGCAATTCTAAATTTTTCCTTTTCTGTAGTTAATGCTCCTTTTCGGTAGATTTATTGAAAGAGGATGGGTCTAAAATAGTCTAGGAGGCAATGTGTTAACGTTAAACCCCTCTAAACCGCCGAAAGTAAAAATAGTTTTGATCGTCGTCGGCACCTGTAGAAAACTCCTTTGGGGACGTTCTGTATGACTTTCACCATGCATTAAGCTGCAAGCTGATTGGCAGTAGTAATGATCTAAAAGTCCGAGTTAGAGATATTTTACTGTATAAAGAATTCAAATGAATTTTTAAAAAGGGTTGAGTTCAGCTATGTTTTTAGTGTTAGCGACATTTCTGAAAGAAACATCTACAGTTATCTTTATGTCGGGTAGTAACCGTGAGAATTACGCAGATAATTAGCTCTCTCTCTCTCTCTCTCTCTCTCTCTCTCTCTCTCTCTCTCTCTCTCTCTCTCTCAAAATTCTGTAGCTGATACGTATTTGTCTCAGTACTCTTCCAACGCTGGCGTGAACCATTACTTTTAACCTTTCCTTCACAGATACGCCTTTTGGCATCTTCGCAGCAAAGAAGACCAACACCAGACGGCCGTATGATCAGTATCTGTTCTGTTCACTTATGAAATAGCGTAGATGAACTACTAGGGGTATTTCTAGTTTCTGTCATGGTTCATGGTGCCATCATAAAAACTCATCCACATTACTCCAGAGTTACAGATAAGGGTGCGTACTCAAATTCTAAAATCGTCATTTCACCACCAAACCCTATGTTGTGACCACTCTTTAGAATCGTCTCGAAGAGACGATTCTAAAGAGTGGTCACATCATAGGGTTTGATGGAGAAATAAAGAAGTTATACTTGAAAATATTTTAATTTACGCTTCTTATCTGGACCTCTGTTACTCAGTATTCATACAACCATCGTTTCTGACATGAGTGATATTAGACGTATGAGGCATGTGTGGGTCACTGTCGTAGATTCCGACATATGACAGTGTACACAGAAAAACATTGTTCCGCGCAGCATTTTGCTTGGCTTTTAGGTGAATCATGCGCAATATTGAGATGAAGTAGGTTAGCTGAACAACAGTTATCTGCAAAATATGCTGTCTGCTTCATATGCAATACAAATACAAAGCTGGAATGCTTCTTTTGTGTAACTAATGGCCACAACACCATACTTGTTGCATGCTGGCGAGACGCCGAGTAGTAACTCGGCATTTCCATCAGGATCCAATATGTTTGTTAAGATGACCGCAGATTGGCAACTGGCAAAAACAGCTAAACAGTTTGCCTTTAGATACACTCTGTCTGCAATCTAAGTGTGTCAAAAACTTAATAGAGTAATGTTTTAAGCGTGCTGATGCGACTACACAATTACTAACCCTTCGCTTGCTATTCACGTCAATATACCTACCTCTAAATAGTGAAGACCCAGATAAGATAGCTCCTGTAGGAGCTGTCCATCAAGGTCTGCACTATTTACAAATTGATTGTGCAACCTGTGCACTCCACAGCAGTGATTGCACAGAGAAATAATTGTACACAGTGAAAGATATATGTAATTATACAACAGGGCATGGGTAAAGAAGAAGAAATGTATTTTAAAATTCAGCAAGAGACGGGTTAACATAGGGGGGCTGTAAAAGCAATTGGTAGCTTAATGCAATGCTACAGTAATGCAGACGAGTTTTCTGCATTACTTTTTTCCTGTATGAAGCTACCACGTGTTGTTATAATCTAGCACTAGACTCCGTTTTAGTGATCGTATTAGCGATACTTTACCGTACAGTAGAACCTGGTCATCAAAAAGGGGTCTAATCATGGGTCTGCAGGACAGGTGGTAGCTGAATGCATGTAAAATGTAATGCAGAAAGCTCCTATGGGAGCTTTTTGCATTACTTTTGACCTGCATAAAGCAACCACAGTAAAACCTCTCTATATAACGGCCACTAAATTACGTCAAGTATTTGGTGTTAAAGGTAGGTGGCTGCAAGCAAGGTGAAAGTAAAACAGAACGCTCCTATAGGAGCGTTCTGTTTTACTTTCGCATTGCTTTAAGCAGCCACCTGCCCTAAATACCAACTAAATAACATAATTCAGTGGCCGTTATAGAGAGGTTTTACCGCACATGATTTTAAAACTCCTATATTCAATAACTGAATGACCGCTTATGACAGATTCTACTGTATAGCATCAATGAAACGAATTTCAAATCATACTTAGATACAAAAACAGGTTGCTTTCAAAAGCCATCTCTCAAATTTCAGTATAAGTGTAAGTGTGTGTTATCTTGCAAATGACCTTGACCTATTTGGCAAGATAATATTAAGCCAGTGTGTCAGTGCGAGTCACCTTGTTATATATTTATAGTTTCCCTGACATTATATTAACATCGAAAAGTTTGGTATTATATCATTCCCATTCCCATCCCCATTAGTAAACCCCTGCAGAGCTATAGGTAATGGTTTGGTGGAGAAATAAAGGAGCTATTGTTGAACATGTTTAAATTTACGTATCTTATCTGGAACTCTTAACCCCCTCTATAACCTCCACTCACTAAATAGAGTTGTGTGGTGCAGAATGAAAGCAATGCAAATACAGGTAGCTCCCTTTCGCCCTGCATTTAGCCACCAGTCCTGTCTAAGAAACCTCAGAATTCGGCACCTTTTTCAACAGTCGTAATCTGAGCTACAGATAACGGTGCATACTCAAATACTAAAATCGTCATTTCGCCACCAAACCCTATGCTGTGACCACTCTTTAGAATCGTCTCTTCGAGACGATTCTAACGAGTGGTCACAACATAAGGTTTAGTTTTACACTTGAAACTATTTTAATTTGCGCATCTTATCTGGAGCTCTGAGTCGTTGTACATAATTTATTTTAGAGTATGTTAACTCTGAAGTAAAACTTATCTCCACATCAACCCTTTACTTATAACGCCTTGCAAACACAAGAGACCAAGATCAGACGGACCCTACAGGACTTCTCTGTTTGCAATGAAATTAAACAGATCTGATTCTACAGTTTTTACCAGGGCCACAACTGTTCTTGTTTATATGCCATTACAAATATAGAGCTAATCAATACCCATAACCACTTTATTTCTTACATAAATATTCATGGAGTAAAGGGTTCAGAACAGTGTAACGAAAAGTGTAACACATTCTCCATACATTATTACCATTGATTGAGCAGCATAAATTTATATGCATATGTTCCTTAACGACGTAGGTTCAAGATATGGCGGTTTTAGTTTAACGCATTATCGTCTGCAAACTTTGTCGCCTGCTCAAAGTTTTATACCGGTAGTTTTTCTTCCTAATACGTTCACAAAATCTTCAAAACACATAATAACCATCATCAAATAGTTTGGATTCTGTTGACACGCCTAGTTACCCGGTGTCTCATCTGGATCCAAACTGTTTAAAAATGTGTTAACAGATTTACGACTGGCTGCAAAATAGTGTATTTACCCGAAACTATGTACTCACGGGTACACTGTGTAAAACAGGTCATTTATGCTAGTGGCGAGTTTGAAACAAAACAATGTTTGGATCCAGATGAGACACCGAGAAAATCTTCCTCTCATCCGGATTCAGTGGTTCATATTTCGAGTAATCTGACTGCATTTGTTTAAAAGAAACTGTATACTGATTAAGAAGAAAACGAGCAGACGACAATATATTTGCAGACGACAATTATAAAAGCAAGATATGAGCTATTGCACAACCACTTCAAGGTCATGCATACATGAAGTCCTTAAAATGCGTTAACATGTTGTATGATATAGGTTTACAACATGGCATGTTTAGACATTGCTTTTAGCACAAAGAAATGCATACAATGTAGCCTACTTTTAGCACCAGAATATATACCACTTTTTTTTATACAATTTACTTTTAGTAGCCTACAGAGACACACACTGACACTTTTCTTTTAGTACCAAATTGACAATACATATACATGGAAGCAGTTTACTTTAAGCACCAAGAAATACATATAATTAACTTTTAGCCAGAAAGAATACATACAATTTGCTTGGCTTTCCAAAATATCCCCAGAGTTTCGGTGTACTGATCTGTTTAACAATTTGTTTTGCCTGACAGAGACGTGTCTTTGAAAGCAGTATGGACCAAGAACAGACAACTCAAGAAGGAGCTGTCTGATCAGGGCCTGTCCCGTTTGTTTATGAGATACTATAGATTCTGTCATAGTCAAACGTTCGTTCTTGTGTCATTATAAAAAAAAGGCTGCAAATTTATAGTGGCAGTCACTAGTTTTTACATGAATATTCATTAGATAACGGGTTAAGCACACAGACATACATGTACATACAATGTGCATAAAGAACAACCTGCCAATAATGAACATAATAAATGAATAATACATATGTGTCCATTAGAGCAAGTGGTTAGTGTTCTAATGTGTCCATTAGAGCAAGTGGATAACTTATTGCAGGACGAAAGTACGGTAGAAAGTTCCTAATGGAGTTTTCTGCATAACTTTCGACCTGTATTAACCCTTCTCTTGCTGATTTTTAAAACACATTTCTCTTTCTTTACCCATGTCCTGTTGTATAATTACATATATCTTCATTGTGTACAAGTATTTTGCTGTGCAATCACTGCTGTGGAGTGCACTGGTTGCACAATCGACTTGTAAATAGTGAAGACCCTGATGAGACAGCTCCTGCAGGAGCTGTCTCATCTGGGTCTTCACTATTTACAGGTAGGTATATTGACGTGAATAGCAAGCGAAGGGTTTAAGTTATCAGATGTCTTACAACAAGGCAATTAGACGAATGTTCAATGGTGGTCGCTGTAGACATGTTTCACAGTACCTTCTAAATCTTTATATCTTCAAAGTCGTGGCGTACTGGCATGTTTAAATGTCTTATTTCTCAGTCAACCCATCGGGAGATGCATGTATATAAGACGCGTAAATTAAAACATTTTCAAGAATACTTTCTTTATTTATCCACCAAACCCTATGTTATGACCATTCTTTAGAATCGTCTCCATTCTAAAGAGTGATCACATGGAGAAATGACGAAATTTAGTATTTGTGTACGCACCTTTATCTGTAGCTCTGTAATGGGTGCCAGCAATAAACTGTTTGGCCAAGAAATACAAAACGTTCTTACCACAGTCTATAAAGCTCCAAAGGAGACGATTATAACAAGTTACTATGCAGAAAATTAAGAAAACGCCTTACCTTCTTGAAAATAATTCCTCAGCTTTACAAAATCAATACAACTATCGTTATTCTTGAGAAATGAAGCTTAAATAAAATATATATTGAACACAATATTCTAAGAGCCAGTGATTGAAGATTTACTCAATAGTATTGCTTGAAATTTAGACAAAGATATTTATACACATAGGTCGCGTAATCGAGGTATCAGCTATCTTAATCGCTTGTTCCTCCGTCAAACCTAAGCAAACACAATATTCTAAGAGACTGTAATTGAAAATTTACTCAATAGATTTGAAATTTAGACAGAAATATTATACTTAACTATTTCCTCCATAAATACGTCTTTCTACGCCTCTGTAGAAGTCACTTTTTGAAACCATTGCGATAAATAGAGCATTTGCTCCTATTTATCACAATGGTTTCAATACTACACACGTCTAAAAATGTCCTTTTCCCTAGCAAATGCTCCTTTTTGGCAGATTAATTCAAAGAGGTTGGGTCTAAAATAGCTAAAATGAGGGAATGGGTTAAACTGTCGTAATTAGGGCTCCAGATAACAGGACCAATGCTCTATCTGAATCTCCTATTTCTCCAACAAACCCTATATAGCTGCTACTCATAGAATCGCATTGGAGGGGCGACTCTAATGAGTAGCAACAAGACAGAGTTGGCAGAGAAATACAGTAAAACCTCTCTATAACGGCCACTAACATGTGTTAATTAGTTGGTATTTAGGGCAGGTGGCTGCTTAAACCAAGGTGAAAGTAAAACAGAACGCTCCAGTAGGAGCGTTCTGTTTTACTTTCACCTTGCTTTAAGCAACCACCTGCCTTTAACACAAAAATACTTGATGTAATTTAGGGGCCGTTATAGAGAGGTTTTACTGTAATGAAAAACATGCCCTGTAGAAACTGTCTGATCAGGGTCTGCAATGTTTAATTATGACATTATATACAGATCTGACACTTTCTGACGTGGCCAAACAAACCTGCGTATATAATCTAGCTATGGTGCCATTATTCCATGAGGTAATGGGTTATTGCATGCGAAAGAAATCCAATGGGGCTCCGCTTGAAGCTGCGTTACACGTAGTCACCACCCGACTTGGAGAATTACACTTGAACTTCGATATCTCGAACTTCAAGGGACTATATAAATTAGTTCGATATAACAGAAGTTCGAGTTATCCGATTTGTAATCTGGACAATTTCTCAAGTTCACAGCTTAATGCAGGTCTACAGTAATGCTGAAAGGTCCTACAGGAGCTTTCAGCACTACTGTAGACCTGCATTAAGCTGTGAAATGTGTTTCTCGACATGCGTAGTGATACATTTTAGAGCAATTCTTTATTGTAAGATTTTGGAAGGACCGAACTTTTAGTTCGAGTTATCCCGAAGTTCGAGTTATCCGAGTTCGAGATATCGAAGTTCAACTGTATATTGAAATGTCGCTTTAATAAGGGAAGTCAACAAATGTCTGCACTTCTTGACTTCTCGATGTTGAAAGAAATGCAAATCACCCACACCGATAAAACAGTAGCACGGGTAGTTAATTCATTGATTGGACATTATACATATACAAGCAGGACTTGCCAATTGCAAGGCGGTTTAACCCTTTACCTCATAGGCTATTTTTAGATATAAAACAATATATTTGAATAAATCTACCGAAAATGAGCATTAACTAGAGAAAATGACAATTTTAGAATCTTGTAAGTTGAAACCATTGTGATAAATAGAGCATTTGCTCCTATAGGAGCAAATGCTCTATTTATCACAATGGTTTCACAAAGTGACTTTTATAGAGTCGTCAAAAGTTGTCAATATGGCGGAAAGGGTTAACTCATACTTGATAAATATTCATGCAAGAACTTATTACTTTATGAATATCAATTAGCGAATTTTGTATAATTGCATTGTGAATAATGCAATTTAACTGTATAATCATATTTATTATGTATCACTATTCAAGCAAACTGAATAGACCCTGATCAGAAAGTTCTTGCAGAAACTGTCTGGTGTGGGTTTACTCTGTTTTGCAAATACGTAAATATGAGTTTCAGCAAAGGGTTAAGACAAAAAAGTTATATCTTGTGTCAGTGATTTAGAATATACACTTACGGTGTTAACTAGCCCACATTAATCCATCTCAACGCAGAGAGAATGAACCAGACGTGTTTAAACTACACATTTGATAAGCATGTAGTGTAAAAATCCAGGATTTTAGCAGTTAAGTCTGGTTTTCATGTATTATCAAGTTGAGCTTGAGTACTCACACATATCTACTACACATCACAACACACGTCCTGCATGGTACGTAACAACAATAACAACCGCCCTATCTCGCACACACGGGATATAGCTGTTTTGTATCCGATAGTCCGCCCCTGCATAAATCACACTACAAGTAGTTCCGATTGCTTTTAACTTAGCCTTTTCCTGATAGTCGCGATCTGACTCGCATTTGCAAACAGCTTGGATCCAGATGAGACACCGAGTAACTCGGTGTCTCATCAGGATCCAAGCTGTTTGACACTCAATCAAAAGTTTCTGAAAAGTTTGATCAAATCGGGAGTGGTCCTAATTGCACCAGGTCCAAATTTGAGCAAACAGTTTTCCCCCACAGAGTGGTAAGGGTTATTGGCGCGCTACTGGTAAACCAGTAAGCTGATACATCCGTAGCAGTTCGAATCTTGATGAGATATACAGTGACTTGTCTTTACATCAGGATCTAAGCTGTTTGACATTAGACGTAGATGTTATTTAGTAGAGAGAGACAATTATTTTTATATTTCACTAACCCTTTGAGTGAAGGACGTGCATTCTCTATCATTGTGTAGACCCAGATCAGTGGGGACCCTAGATAAGGGTCTGCACTGTTTGACGTTTAAATCACTCTTGAGAGTCGAAACCTTTCATACTGAGTGGACTCAATTATTATACATTGGTGGGATAGTCCACTCTGAAAGTTCGGCATTGAACGGGCTAGATGAGAAAACGATAACATGCTTAATTAGGCGTTTCTTAGATAACTGTTATAACTAGTAATCGAACACTAGTAATTTCGCGTCATTTTGATAACTTTAACCATTTCGCTGCCAAATTTTGTCGTCTGCTACCAATTTTCATTTTTTTTATTTTCTACATTTTTGTTTCAAAAACATAGTAACAGTAACTCACAGTGTGGATCTGGATTCAAACTGTTTGCATAGGTAATCACAGATCCGGCATTGGCAGCGCAAGGGTTAACCCTTTCCTTCATATAAACTTTGCAGAGTAGACCCAGATCAGACGGCTCATGTAAGGAGCCGTCTGATCAGCGTCTGCTCTGATTGCTTATGGAATTAAATCGATATGACCATCAAAATGATGTCTAATTATGGGTGTGTAATGCAGGTGGTAGCTTAATGCAGGTCAAACTTGATGCAGAAATCTCCCGTAGGAGTTTTCTGCATAACGTTTGCCCTGCATTAAGCAACCACCTGCTTTAAAATTCCTATATGTTTAATTCATTAATGGTCGCTTAAGACGTGTTCTGTTGTAATCTAAACGTATTGTAATGGTGTCACGGTGACTTATTCAGCTTTACAAACCGGGGGGTTGGTGTTCGAACACTTAGTATAAAAAGTTAACCCATTCTATCACGTTGACGCCTATTGACGCCTCTGTAAAAGTCATTTTTGAAACCGTAAATAGAGCATTTGCTCCATGGGAGCAAATTTATGCTCTATTTGTCTAATGGTTTTAATACTACATAATTCTAAATGTTTCCTTTTCTCTAGCACGGTAAATGCTCCTTGATTTGAATAGATTTATACAAAGAGGTTGAGTCTAAAAATAGCCTATGAGGGAATATCCCTTTGCCTGGTGAATATTCATGTCAGAAATAATGACACCATGAGTATTTATTAGATGAAAAATTATTTTAGTACACAATCATAGGACATTTTGGCAATGGTTTAAAAACTACACAGACCTAAAATTACTCCTTTTCGGTAGATTTATTCAAAGAGGTTGGGTCTTAACTCTTCGCTTGCTGAATTTTAAAATACAGTTCTCCTTCTTTACCCATGCCCTGTTGTATAACTACACATATCTTCACTGTGTACAAGTATTTTGCTATGCAATCACTGCTGTGGAGTGCACTGGTTGCACAATCAACTTGTAAATAGTGCAGACCCGGATGAGACAGCTCCTGCAGGAGCTGTATCATCTGGGTCTTCACTATTTACAGGTAGGTATATTGACGTGAATAGCAAGCGAAGGGTTAAAATAGTCTAGGAGGGAATGGGTTAAGATATTCAGTATGAAAAGTCCTGAAAACAACGTAAGACTTGCAACATGGGAACATTCTTCATGTTCTAAACCCTTTAAGCCTTTGCCTGTTGAATATTCCTGTCAGAAACCATGATATCATGAATATGTATTAGCTGAAGTTTTATAAAGTCAGATGTGCACATGTTTTTGGTATCTGGTAGAACAGGTCTATTATAATTTCATGAGCAAACAGAGCATACCCTGTACTGCTCCTGCGGCTGATATTGGTCTATTCTCTTTCCAGAAGCGTTAAAAGGCGTTTATATGAAGGAAAGGGCTTAATCTGGGAATGTGGAAAACGAGCTTGGTGGCATTTGTAAGAGAGGGAGAGACAGGCTGACAGACAGACAGACAGAGGGGGAGATAGAGAGATGGGAGGGAGGGAGAGAGAGAGAGAGAGAGAGAGAGAGAGAGAGAGAGAGAGAGAGAGAGAGAGAGAGAGAGAGAGAGAGAGAGAGAGAGAAACTGTCTGAATCCAGTCTGCTCTGGTTGCTTATATGATGCAGATCTAATTCTCTACTTCAATGACAATAACGTTCTATATTTTACTTCTCATGCAATAATTGAATTAATAAATATGCATAATGGGTCCAGTCTTGCATGAATATTCATCAAGTAAAGTGTTTGGTTGTGTTATCCTATAACAATCACGAGAGCGACCTTGGTCCAGAGATGAGATTAAACATCACAGCCAAACTCCTCTAAACCGAATTTGTAGTAAAACGAATTTAGATTTATTCGGACAGAAGACTGCTTAATGCAGGGTGAAAGTCATGCAGAAAGCTCCTTTGGAAGCTTTCTGCACGACTTTCATCCTGCGTTAAGCTGTCGCTTATCTTGAAGACTGACACTGATACTACATGTAATTGGAATGTCCAGTTTAGAGCGGGCTCGCTGTATTACAACAAATCAGTTCGGCACCGAATCCATCTAACTCTTTACCTGCTAGCCGTCATCCGACTAGCATTTGCAAACAGCTTGGATCCAGATCACGCCCTCAGTAACACGGCGTCTAATCAAGATCCAAGCTGGCTGACACTCGGCTCAATCTTTTCTGAAAAAAAAAGTTTAATCGAATTCGAAGTTGTCAAAATTACTCCAGATCAAATTATTAGTAGACGGTATCTGTATTCAGCGAGAAAAGGGTTTAACGCTGTGAGAAAGAACCATCGATATCACGTCCAATAACTACATGTACACTTGAATGCTACCTTCCTTGTCCGGAGAAATTACCAGATAACAGTTAAATCTGGCTACTCGAATTTTCAGTAAAGAACAAATCATATGTGTTAGGGATGTGGCTGTTTAATGCAAGGTGAAAGTCATGCAGAGAGCTCCTAGAGGAGCTTTCTGCATAACTTTCACCTTGCATTAAGCTGTCTACTGCCTAAAAGACATAATACAGTCTTTAGACTGCTCCTCAACCAACATCATTAGTTTGGAAGCCACCACTCACCGGGTGTTTCGTCCCTTTTAAATGCAAGTAGGCGGTGGACCTACATTGATGATCAGTCCCTGCGTGTTGGTTGATTGCTTTCATCTCTACTCCTCTTTTCAGCGACATCCTGCTTGATGAACGTCAGCAGTTTAATTGCTGCCAGCTCTTATCCCCATGCTTCGTCCACAGCCAGTTTGAAACGCGTTCAGCAGCTTTGCCAAGTCTCTGGATAGTTATCACGGGAAACAAGGTGCGAGAAGGGCGATGAGAGGAAACGAGCCAAGTACACAGAGCTGTTGGACCTCTGCAATCAACGAGGCTGGTGCAAATGGTTTTACCCCGTAGAAGTTGGCGCAAGAGGGTCCACGAACGAGATTTCTTTTTGATTTGGAAATGTTTTTACTCAAACACTCGAGTTCTTCAGTTTTAAAACAGTGTTCAATTAACTCAGTTTTAGTAAAATGAATCGGTTGGTAAACAACTTCTGGACTGATTATCGAGTTATCGAGATTGCCTTCTCATTTGGAAATGTTTTTGCCCAAACACTCGGGTTCTCCAGTTTTTAAACAGTTTTCAATAAACTCAGTTTTAGTAAAAACTAATGGTTGGTAAACAGCTCTTGACTGATTTGCATTCAAGCTGTGTGTGAAATGTCAGTCATGCGATTCGCTAAGAAACAATAAGTATAACTATTGGTACTGTGATCTATCTCGGGTCTTTTTTTTATATTTTTATGTTATTGATAAATAACATTAACATAAACACAGTAACAAACAATTTAGATCGGCATCTGATCTCGATTCAAACTTTTCGCATAATTAATCGCAGACTCGCCATTACTAGCTAAAGATTTAAGACCAGACAACTACACTGTTCGCTTTGACAGTGCCCCAGAGGTCCAGATAACATACATAAATGTTAACATTATTCAAGAATAACTTCACTTTTTTCTCCACCAAACCCTATACTGTGACCGCTCTTTAGAATCGTCTCGGAGCTCTATACATCAAACCCTATACTGAGATCACTCTTTAGAATCGTCTCGAAGAGACGATTCTAAAGAGTGGTCACAGTATAGGGCTTCGAGACGATTCTAAAGAGTGGTCACAGTAAAAGGTTTTATGGAGAAATGACGAGTTTAGTATTTGGGTACGCACGGTAATCTTGTAGTTCTGGGTCTGTTGTATAATCCCAGAAAACTATACATACATCGATGTCTGGAAAACATTTTAATGCTGAACTGATCAACAATTCCAAGATCAATTTCCATGACAACATTGCAAATTTCCTAAGTAGCGTGTTTTGTAAGTTGGTTCTCATTCTGTCATTTGTTTCCAGCATTGAAATGTCAAAATTAGTATTCTAACAAAAACTGACTCTCGGAGGTGTGGGTCTTGCTCCTGCATTTTGAATCGCTGCTTTAACAATTTCCCTCATAGAAACGCGTTTTCACGTATTTGCAAACAGAGCAGACCCAGACCAGACGGCTCCTATAGGAGCCGTCTGATCAGGGTATGTTCTGTTTACTTATGAAACTATAAGATCGGGTTCTGCAGTTTCTACCAGTACCAAAGCATCTTGTGTGCATGTTCCATTATAAAAAGTCAGCTAATAGATATGCATTATGTCATTTTTTCTTACATGAATATTCAGCAGAGAAAGAGTTAACCCCCCCCCCCCCCCCCCCCACTAAGCGCGCTCAGACTAACCTTTTTGTATTGGTAGAAACTTTAGAGTCAGATATATTGTAATGCCATAAGCAAACAGAGTATAGGTCCTGATCAGACAGCTCCTATATGAGCCGTCTGATCTGGGTCTACTCTGTTTGTAAAGGCGTGAAAATGCGTGTGTATGAGGGAATGAGTTAACAACAGCATTGATCCAGACGAGACACCGAGAAACTCGACATCTCATCAGAATCCAAGCTATTTAACCCTTTCCTCCATAAATACCCCCTTTCTACTCCTCTGTAATAACCACTTCTTGAAACCACTGTGATAAATAGAGCATTTGCTCCTATAGGAGCAAATGCTCTATTTGTCACAATGGTTTCAGACAACAAGATTCTAAAATTTTACTTTTCTCTAGTTAATGCTCCTTTGGGTAGATTCATTCAAAAAGGTTAGGTCTAAAAATAGCCGGTTCACACCCACTCGGTAGTTGCTTAACCATTTCCCTGTTCTATGTTTATTTCAGATTTCAATACCTATTGAATATTGATGGACAAAACAGTTATAATGAAATATGGAAGGTTGGATATTGTAGCCATTTTTTTTAAACTTAAGAACCAGATATATAAAATTCTATTGGCAAACAGAGCAGACCCTGATCAGACGGCTCCTATAGGAGCCGTCTGATCTGGGTCGGCTCTGTTTGCAAATGCATGAAATCACGTTTATATGAAGGAAAGGGTTAAAAGGGTTTGAGAGAGACCATTGTATCGTCAAATACTAATACATGTCTTGATAGCATTTTCGTACTGAAATAATCAACAATTTCCATGACAACAATGCAAATACCCTCAAGTGGCGTCTATTGCAATTTGGTTTTCATTCTGTCATTTGCTTTAAGCATTGAAATGTCATAACACTACTCTCCTGAAATGTCTCCCCGGAGAGGTTTCTTGCTTCTACATCTTAAATTATTGCTCTTAAAGCAGACACCGTAGTTCGATTTTGTCAAAATTTGCTAAATAAATTACATTCACGAAATCTCTAACTGCATTAAGGCATTACTATCACCACACTGAATTCTATTATAAATTGTAAAGGTTGTATAATATACCAATAATTGACGCTTTTAAGTTTTTGCCATGGGCCATATATTCCAGAGCGGAAAATCTGTCGGGAAACCCACAGCTGACTATATAGGCAATGGGCTAGTTTCATGTCAGATTTTCGCACCCTTGAATTTTGGGCTGAGAAAAAAATAAGGTTCAAATATTGATATGTAGATAATTATAAATTCTTACATTTTATCATCATATTTAACCTTTTTCCATAAATACGCATTTCTAAGTCAAACAGAGTAGACCCAGAGCACCCGTCTGATCAGGGTCTGCTTTGCTTGCTTATCGAATGATATAGACCAGATTCTACCGTTTCTGTCATGGCAAACAATTCCTGTGTTCAAGTTTCATGATAAAAAAAATCTATTTTAATATTCATGATGTCACTAACGTTGTAATAGTGATATACAGTTGAACTTCAATATCTCGAATTATCTTCAATTACCTCGAGATAACTAACGTTCGAGTCATCCAATTCATAATGCGGACAATTTCTCAAGTTCACAGCTTAATGCAGGTCCAAAGAAATGCTGAATACTGTATATACATGTATGTTTATGAGATATCTAATTACTTGTCTGAGTTGAACCCTTTTAACCCATTACCTCATAGGCTAATTTTAGATACAACATCTTTGAATAAATCTATCGAAAAGGAGCATAAATGGTATTTTGTTTTTGCAAGGAGTGTTTCACATTAAAAAAACTTTTTAAATGGCAATGTTTTAGATAAATTGACCATTGACCTTGAACTTGACCTTGAAATTGACCTTAATCTGTACATTATTAAACGATTGAAAGTAAATAATTTGAAGAATATTTGTTTACGCTTAAAACAAAACAGTTTTGGATTAAACATATGCAAATATACCGGAGTAATGCAGGAAATGGGTAAACCTGGTTGTTTTCTCAATTTTGGCGGCCATCTTGGCGGCCATCTTGGATTTCTGTCGACTCCAACCACTTTGGCACTAACGAACATCGTTTTCAAATTATACAGTTCCGGGCAAACATTTTGATATATGACACATCGTGTTATATTTCATAGACCGGTTGACCCCCTAAATATGCAAGATACCAAGTCCTGTTTGCTACACTATAACCATTTTGCCGCTTTAGTAAGTGTGTTCTTCAAAATATACCGTCTGCTACATGGTTTCAAAGGTTTTCCGCTACTCTTTCAAAACTAAGATGAGGCGCCTAGGAAATAACATAAAAAATATGTGTCACTATCGTATGGTACAAGGCTACTTGTTCAAAGAGTATGGGTCTAGATGGGACAAAAATTAACCCATTTGCTCCCGCGATCCCATACATGGGACGTAGGAAAACAGTGTAGACTCTGATCAGACGCCGCATAATGCGGCGTCTGATCAGAGTCTACACTGTTTGCTGATAGGAAATTCAATATAAAACAAAATAAAAATGAAAATTTAGACCAGACATCCCTTAGATAAAAGATAGACTTATCCAATATATAAGCATGGAAGAATCCACTGGGAGCAAATGAGTTAACTCTCTCATGGAAACGTCTTTTTGGCACCTTAGCAAACAGAGTAGATCCAAATATATATGTCGTTGAATGTAGTTGGTTGCCTGCATGACTTTCACTCTACATTAATTTCATTAAACTATATTTTGTTCTAATCCTTTATTTCATATAAAAGCTTTTTTCACGCATTTGCAAACAGAGTAGACCCAGATCAGACGGCTCCTATAGGAGCCGTCTGATCAGGGTCTGCTCTATTTGCTTATGACATCCTAATACATGTATACCTCGCTCTGTAGTTTCTACTAATGCCAAAATATCCTGTGTATATATGTTATTTTAAAAGTTCATCTTATAAATATTCATGGTGGTTAGACAGGTTTACTATAATGCAGAAAGCTCCTTTCTGTCTGCCTTTCGCCGTGCATTAAGCTACAGCCTGTCCATATAAAATCATTTGAGCGGTCGCTGTTGGTACGTTTGGCAATATTTTCATGGTAATCAAATTGATTTTCGTGAGTTAATGCAATTAATCACGATTGAGATTCGTGTGTTTGGCAAATTAAATGCTTTGGTCTGTCAAAGCTCGGATTAATTTTCAAGCAAAACAAATTACGGCTTAAATGACTCAAATAAAACGCATTATTTCTAATTCGCTTTGACAAAACGAAAATGAATCATTTATACTCTCAATAATTATTCAGGAATTGTAACAGACTATAAGATGGCAGGTAGGATTGAACAGTTATCTTAAGGATTATCTTTGTAATAAAACCCTCGGACACATTCGGAAATTCTGATTTAATTCCGTTAAAGCCAGACGTGGCATTGTCCGACATCGCATATGGGTTTCGATTGCCTCTAACACGCTTTAATGTGTTGTAATGTTTTCGTTGTTTTGAATTGTTCAAGTTTTAGAGGAGTTACATAGAGCGTCCAAGTGACAAACGATCCTGATGAGATTCATGAATACCCATTGAAGATACTAATTGTATGAATATTAATTTTGTTAGCCCTATCTACCAATCAGAATCAATATGAGTGAGGAAATGCGATCAGTGACCAGAATCCCTCAGAGATATAATGTTAGTTAACTGACCAGGAACTTCGATATCTCGAACTTCAAGGGACCATGCAAATCACTTCGACATAACAAGAGTTCGAGTCATCCGATTTCTAATCTGGGTCCATGCTTATAAAACTTTTTAGTTGAGTCCGAGTTCGTTCTCAAGCTTTTGATTGGTCAGATTTGAGTTCTCAAGCTTTTGATTGGTCAGATTTGAGCCAAAGGCTCAAATCTGACCAATCAAAAACTTGAGAACGAATTCAGACTCAACTGAAAGTTTTATAAGCATGGACCCTGGACAATTTCTTGAGTGCATCACTTAAATGCAGGTCTAAAGTTATGCTGAAAGCTCCTGTATGAGCTTTCAGCATTACTTTCGATGTGCATTAAGCTGGCGCGTGTGTTTCTAGATATGCGTAGTGATACATTTTAGAACAATTCTGTATTGTAAATTTTGGAAGGACCGAACGTTTAGTTCGAGTTATCCGAATTCGAGATATCGGAGTTCAACTGTAGCTGTATATTTATAATCGCATCATGAACAAGGGATTTTTTACCATGGCAGAAAATGAATGAATGAATAGATCTTATATAATATCATAAGCAAACAAAGAAGACCATTGAAAACGAGTGCACTGGCATTTGCAACAATAAAACAACATATAGACCTAGGTCAAAGAGCTAGGATCCTAAAGAATTCTCTAATTAGGTTTGCACTTTTTGTAATTCAAAATCGGCGTCTTCTCAGGATCAAAACTGTTTGATACTTGGGACATTTTTTCCTTTACAAACACAGCAAGAAAATTCAAAAATGTAAATTATAGGAAACTACAAACATTTGTTGCCGGGTAGAGATTGTGGTGAATCAGTTGATAGGCTTTACTGTGTGGCTTGGTAGCTCAGTGGGTAGAGTGTTGGCATGGTAAGCCAAATGCCCTGGGTTCGAGTCCCAGTCGAGTCACAACCTTTTCATCATGTTACATTTGGAGCCCAACATGGGAAGACATCAATACGCTTAATGTACAACAATCATATACTATGTACATGTGTAATATTGCTTGCAGATTCACACACAATACAAAAAGCATTTGGGTAGCATCTTAAGTTCTCTACCCTTTACTCCATAGATAAGCCTTTCTGTTCCATTGCAAACAGAGTAGACTCAAATCAGGTGGAAATATCGTCTGATCAGTGTCTGCTCTGTTTGCGTATGATATAGATATGATTCTACAGTCTCTGTCACGGCCAAAATTTCCCATGTCCATGTGCTATTATAACAAACAATATAATATTCATGATGTTATTATTTCTTACATACATGTAATTATTCATGGAGTCAGACGTTTATATCTTCAGATGTGTTTCTATGTCCAAAGTTAGTTTTGTTAAGAGTAATCAGTAGAATTTAGAGAAGGATCAAGTTGGCACAAGCAATTGTAATTATTGCAGTGTCTAAGGTGAACTGGACAGTCTTGTATAGAATCATAGTCAAACAGAAAATCAAGGACGGCAACTGAATCAAGTACGTAAAAACACAACTGTCCCAACAACTGTCCCAAAAAACGTTAATGCTAAGAGTATTTTATCAAAGAAATCCTTTTTATTCAGTTTTCAAGCTAAGTCTTCGAAGGTGATATTGCAGAGCTGGCTGTCAGTACACAGCTGTAGACAAACCAGGGAAGGTATCTCAGTGGCAGAGAACCAATTTGGATAGGTGCATTCTTCTCTTGGATTTGTCTGAAATGATCAGATGCCTGTAAGATACAGTAGAACATGTGCTAAGTGGCAACTCATTTATTGAACACATGCGTCTTAACCCATAACCCCATAGGCTATTTTAGATACAGCCTCTTTGAATAAATCTACCGAAAAGGAGCATTAACTGGAGAAAAGGATTTTTTTTACAAGTTTGTAGTTTGAAACCATTGTGATAAATAGAACAGTGCTCCTATGAGCAAATGCTCTATTCATCACAATGGTTTCACAAAGTGACTTCTGCAGAGTCGTCAAAAGTCGTCAATATGAGGGAAAGGGTAAAAAAGTGGGTGGTTGCAATTCAGGGCACTAGTAATACAGAAAACACCTATAGGGGATTCCTGCATTACTCGGTCTGCATTAAGCTACCACTTACCTTATAGACACAAAGTTAGACCTCTTTTCGATGGTGGCTTAACCCATTCCCTCATATTGACGACTTTTGACGACTCTGTAAAAGTCACTTTGTGAAACCATTGTGATAAATAGAGCATTTGCTCCTATAGGAGCAAATGCTCTATTTATCACAATGGTTTCAAACTACACAATTCTAAAATTTTCCTTTTCTCTAGTTAATGCTCCTTTTTGGTAGATTCATTCAAAGAGGTTGGATCTATAAATAGCCTATGAGGGAATGAGTTAAGACAGGTTCTACTGTATAGATGAATGCCACAGAATACATCAAATGTAGCACAGCGTCCAAGGAGTACCGGGAGTCATTCTTGAAGTGAGCCAGATAATAATCAAGGACGACACCTTGCAGAATCACGATCAGAATACACAAAATGTGCGACGATATCTGATACATGGATTCACATACTTTATTCACATACTTTACTTTTTTAAATATTCTGCAATGTCCGTTTCAGGTCTCTTAATGTTCTGCAGTGCCTGTTTTGGGTTAATGTTCTGAAGTGCCTGTTTCATGTTTCTAAATGTTCTGCGGATCCTGTTTCAGGTCTCTTAGTGTCCTGCAATGTTTCAGGTCTCTTAAAATTTCGAAGTGCCTGTTTCAGGTCTCTTAATGTTCTGTATTGCCTGTTTCACTGGTGCCTGAGTGTTCTGTATTGCATGTTTCACTGGTGCCTGAGTGTTCTGTATTGCATGTTTCACTGGTGTCTTAGTGTTCTGTATTGCCTGTTTCACTGGTGCCTTAGTGTTCTGTATTGCCTGTTTCACTGGTGCCTTAGTGTTCTGTAGAGTCTGTTATAAACTTTGAGATAGTTTAGTGTTTTGCAATGTTTCGGGTCTCTTATTGTTCTGAAATGCCTGTTTCAAGCCTCTTAATGTTTTGCAGTGCCTGTCTCAGGTCTCTTACTGTTCTGTTTTGCCTGTTTCACTGGTCTCTTAATGTTCTGCAGAGCCTGTTTCAGGTATCTTAGTGTTCTGCAGTATTTCGGGTTTCTTAATGTTCTGCAGTGTCTGTTTCAGATCCCTATCTGTAAAATGCAGATCTTCTCTTTGAACAAGCCCGACCTTCAATGCTGAATTTCATGTCATAACTGAGAAACACAAATCATGTGAAGTCTGTATTGTTCCCTTTTTCCTAAGCATGCTTTCAGATCTGAAAATCCGCCACCATCCGTGCCTTATGAGCAGGCGCCTTGCCATGAGGGAGTCTGGAAATCATGTAGCAAAACATACATAGGGGATCTTCATCATCATCATCATCATCATCATCATCATCATCATCATCATCATCTTCAGTAATCGCAGAACCCCTACAGAGTATAGTCGCGATGAAAATGGTTAAAAGCACATGCGCAGAAAGATTTGGTCAATCTAACTGAAAGCTAAAATGGTTTATTTACACACTTGTTTAAAAATGAGTTAAAACAGACGTCTGTGTCTAGTTTGTCCGAACGAAATTCCCGAGGGCCAACCGGAAAGTTTCCACTGTTGGCTGGACCACGACGGTGTCTGGGAGACGATTCCACAAGACGATGCTGGCAGGAAAGAAGCTGTGTTGGTAGGAAGTTTTCTTGCACGAGATTTGGCAGTATTGTTGTGAGTTGCCTCTTATGGATCTAGCAGTACGGAGCGGTGGATCTGGAGTGATGTCAACAAAATTGTTCAGAATTTTGAATAGCATGGTAACTCTGGCGTTGTCCCGTCTGCACTGTAAGGTGTCCCAGTTTAATAAATTTAACATAATGGTGACGCTGCTTTCGCGTGAGTAGTGATTGGTGACGAATCTACCTGCGCGTCTTTGGACCATTTCAAGTGAGTTTATATTACTTGATGTATATGGTGACCAAACCGTTGAAGCGTATTCTAATATTGGTCATACATAGGTTTTGTAGGCTGTGGACTTTGCATTTTGAGGACTGGGGCGAATATTTCTACGGAGGAAAGATACAGTTGAGTTTGCTTTTTTTCTTTTCTTACAAATGGTTTTTATGAAATGAGTTTACTAAAATAATATGACACGAGCGAGTGTAATAGTCATTATAGTAAACGAGTTTCATGAAAATAATTGTAATGAACACGAACGTAAGATTATTTTTATCACATAACCGTTACTTGAAAAGTGCCACAGAAAAAATGAATCAGACTATATCTGACGACTGTTTACAATACAGCATATTGCAATTGGATTCAAACTGCCCATTTGCCTAAAAATGCACTGGTGCATATTTCCGCGATTTACGGCACTCTGTTTCGGCACTCCCACACAGCAGATTATGCGATAAGATAATTTCTCTTCTATTTCTACTTTGACACTCCCTACAGTCAACTACTGACAATGATACTAAAAGGCAAATGTTCTAGCAAATTCACATTTTATTATATTATTATTATTATTCATTTTATTTACTTACTTACTTATTGCAAATTCTGTTAACATTAATTCAAACTGTACAGCAAACGCTAGTCCCGAGTGAAAAAAAATTCCTACAAATCCAGTTAGGCTCACATTTTACACATTACCCTAGTTTGACCCGGAAGTGAAAGGTAACATGCTGCCATATGTTGAAAAGACCATTGATGGTGAAATCGCTACGTTATATTTTGTGTCACATTGGCTTACCGTAATATAACTACAAGTATTGCACAACGTGGAGATATCAAGACAGTATGGGTAAACCGAAAAACAAGGGGAAGTCCCAAAATATGTACGTGTAACCTAAGTTTGATTTCACAATCTTTCTTTAGTGACAATTGAAGTTGGTTTGTTTGTAGTTCCAAACGTAATTAATGTTTTAGGAGGGAATATATATTACTGAAGTATAATAACTGTTTAAGACTATTTTGGACCATGTTATTTTTACACCAAACTTTGAAAATTCAAGATTATGTCTGTACAGTCCTGTCTACAAGTTTACGACCAAATCAACAAATTTCGGAGGTATATTTTTTCCAAGTTTTACTTAATTTTATCATACATGAACTGTTTACATTGGGTTGTTGAAGTTTCAGTAAAATTACCATTTCGGTAAATGACCATTTCAGTAAATTGTGTGTAAGGTTGCAGTAATTGAATATAATGCCGATATGAACGCCAAATTTTATTGTGTTTGACGTATAAGTAATTGTTTCAAGGCTGTCAGCGGTTCGCGGTGATACTAAACAGAGTCTGGTAGAGTCTGGGGGCTTTTAAAGAAGATTAGGTGCATTGTCATGATTATAATGCTGATAAATAACATTATTTAGTATGTTTGCAGCTGTAACAGGTAATATCCTTAACAAAATAGCCTATAATAGCTTGAAAACACCCGGCAAATATTACCCCGGTGACACGGTAATGGCCGACGTAAGTCGGGTAGTGTCTGGTCAAGTATTGGAAGCCCTATTAGTATTAGAATACCCTTAATTTTATCAGAAAACATTCTGCTTATATTAATAAGTGATTTTATCATAAATATAAAAGCAGTATGCACTTGATATGTATTGTATAACAGATTATTATTTCGCTTTTTCCAAACTGCAGTCTGGCGAAATTTTGGAGGGTAGTGTACGTAGAGTCTGGAGATGAAAACGGAAGTTAAGGCCAACATACTGCTTTTGAATTTATGATGAAATCACTTATTAATGTATGTAGAATGTTTACTGATACAATTCATGGTATTCTTATACTAATAGGGCTTCTAGATAATACTTGACCAGACTCTATCCGACGTAGGTCGGCCATTACCGGGTAACATTTACCGGATGTTTTCAAGCTATTATACGCTCATTTTTAAATGGATATTAATTACTATAGCTGCAAACATACTCAATAATGTTATATAACAGCAGTATAATCTTTAAAAATGCACTTAATCTTCTTAAAAAGCCTCCAGACTCTACCAGACTCTGTTTAGTAGCACCCGCGGTTCGCACTCAGAGACGTGGTTGTGTCAGACTAACTTATTTTGGCTATTTTGCTCATGTTTCTGATGCAGTGTTAAGTTTATTCATAATTTGACCTGGAAAATCTTTGCATATTCGAATAAAACACTTGTCTTTGCTTACGGAATAGCTTTTTATTTGATCGAAATCATGCATTTCTTGCAATGCGAAGAGTTTAAAGTAGAGATGTGAATAATTTGGACCTTTTGAAATTGGATCCCTTCATTCTATATATACATATACCGACTCAAACGTGTCTTACCCCTGTGATTTTTTGTAGCCGTTTACATCATTAATATGAATGTAAGAAATAATGATTATTAATTATTACGAATATTAACCCTTTTCTTCATATAAACCCATTTTTACACATTTGCAAACAGAGTAGACCCAGATCAGACATCTCCTATAGGATCAGGGTCTGCTCTGTTTGCTAATGGATTTTGAAAGATAATTTTTTTTACTTTCTGAAATGGCTGCATTTAATTCATATTTCATTACATGTGTCCATGAGTATTCAGTAAGTATTGAAATTTGAAACAAATACAGTAAAACCTCTCTATAAGGACCACTAAATTACATCAATTATTTTGTGTTAAAGGCAGGTGTCTGCTTAAAGCAAGGTGAAAGTAAAACATATACAATGTAGGAGCGTTCTGTTCTACTTTCACCTTGCTTTAAGCAGCCACCTGTTCTAAATACCAACTAATTAACGCAATTTAGTGGTCGTTATAGAGAGGTTTTACTGTATAGAACAGGGAAAGGGTTAATTAGATTATTAATTATTATAAATATTAATTGGATTATTTTTCATGATGGCATGTGAATATCTATAGGAATTTTTTGTCATGGTTGAGACTAGAATCGAATCTATTATTCTATATATCGATTTGTAAGGAAACATAGCATACCCTGACCTTACAGGAGATGTCTGATCAGGGTCTGCTCTGTTTGCAAAGATGTATTGTAAGGTAAAGGGTTAAAGAATTAAACCACTTGAAGGATTTTTGGTTTAAAAAATGTATTATTTCATAAAAAAATGCTTCTTTTAACCCCTTTCCTTCATATAAATAATTTTTCATGACTTTGCTATAAAGGGATAAGATCCAGATCACATGGCTCAGGACTGTAGGGGCCGTCTGGTCAGGGTCTGCTCTGTTTGCCAATGAAATTTAATAGATCTGTTTGCTTAGTTAGATCTGTTTGCTTAGTTTCTAAAATGGCTAGCCGCTACAATTTCCCACCTTCCATGTTTCAATATTTAACTATTTTCCATGAATATTCAGTAGGTATTGAATTTTGGAATAAATATAGAACAGGGAAAGGGTTAAGTGATCAATTCATGCATAAGTGTTCAAGTTGAAAAGATTCTCACATCTATGGTTCAAAAGGGAAGACGTTAATCAAGGGCAGAGTTGCAATAAAACTCTAGTATGTTCAGTTTAAATCCTTTACTTTTGTGAATATTCATTTAGAAATAATGACTGTATGAATAAATTTAGTAAGAACTTGAATTTTTATAATGGTATCATGAATAGGCTGACCAGATATCTTTACCGTAACAGAAACTGTAGAGTCAGATCTATATTTCCTACAGCACAGACCCTGATTAGACAGGTCATACACTATTTGACAGGCCCTACACTATTAGAGACAGGTCATACACTATTAGACAGGTCATACACTATTTGACAGGCCCTACACTATTAGACAGGTCATACACTATTAGGCCGGCTTATACACTATTAGACAGGTCATACACTATTAGACAGGTCATACTCTATGGTGTAAAGGATTACAGTAAGAACAGAACATTTCATCCAACAGTTTACTTATACCTGGTGGATGTCAATTAGCTCTTTCCTTCATATACACACCTTTTGATGCCTTTTTGCCAACAGAGTAGACCCAGATCTGATCAGAAAGCTCCTGTTGATCTGACTACAGTTTCTACCATTATAGAAAAAAACATATGTATATACAATGTATGCCTTTATAAAAATTCAGCTAATAAATAAATATATGTGATGTCATTAATTCTTACATGGATATTCAACAGGGAATTGATTTTAAAAAAAACTTGTATACATGTACTGTGCAACTTATTGAAGTGTTTTCGCCTTTCAAGGGACGAAGATTCAGATACAGAATTGGTGGATCAGCCGCAAGAGGAGATGGAACAGCCAGCCAGCAAACCCTCCAAGAAGGAAAAAAAAAAGAAGAAGAAAGATGATGACTGGTAAGACACCTGAAAATAGGAAAACTTCAAAAGGGAGTTTGGACTTTTGCAAATATTGTAGACTTGGATCAGTGTGACAGTGTTACCATGTATGCAAGAAATATATATACTGTGAAACTCATTATATTGAAGACGGGTGTCATTTTATTCTTCTATGTGTACATACACTGACCTCGGTTAAGAAGTATAAAAATATCAGCTACTTTAAAGTCATAATCTACAAGAACTAGTTAACCCTTTCCCTGTTCAATATTCATGTAAGAAATATGGTAATGATTACATGAATATGTATTAGTTCAAATTTGTTAATGTAAAATTTTCTAGGTAATCTTTTGCTTTGATAAAACTAGAATCAGTTCTATATCATGTCAAAAGCAAACAGAGCAGACCCTGATCAGACAGCTGCTATAGGAGCCATCTGATCTGGGTCTACTCTGCAAATTCTTGAAAGGATGTTTCTATTGAGATAAAGTGTTAAACTAGTTCTGTATATATAGAGTATTCATTTTGCAGGAGAAATACACTTGTTAATGCTTACATGTAAATCATCTTAACTCTTTGCACGCTAGTGGCGAAACTGTGATAACCTATGCAAACTGTTTGTCGGCTTGACCATGTTTTTGCAAAGAAATGAGAGAAAGTTTATTTTAAGAATTGAAGCAGATGATAATTGTTGCAGATGAAAAATAATAATTACTTAGCATGCAAAGAGTTAATACTCAATACTGAATACACAACTAAATTGAAATTTTTCCTTAACATATTAATTTTGGTCAAAATCATAGTTAATTTGATTTTGACCGAAATTACTGTCTTAAGTCTCATTGGACCTATGTGACATATATTATGTATATTTATTTATTAATAACAACAATGTACATCATCATCACATCATCATCATCTGTTTAGATTATCCAGGCCTTTGATTATTCCTTTTACAAGGGTAGAGGCCTGGTTGTCTAGTCGAGAGAGAATTCTCCCTCTCCATGCCTTGTGGTCATGTGGATTGGTACCACCCATTCCTAGAGACTCATGGTCCCGATTCACTAGGTCATCCAAGAGATTCACTAGGTCATATCAGGACAGCTTTTGTCCTCCTGGGGCTCGATGACCTGGGATTTTCAGTGTACAGAAATGTGATATCCACCCTGTACTGCGCTCTGCATGGCCTAGCCATCTCAGCCTACTTGTCTGGAGAATATCTGTAATATCTCTGTTAACCCTTCGCTTGCTATTCGGCGTATTCGCGTCAATATACCTACCAGTAAATAGTGAGGACCCAGGGTCTGCACTATTTACAAGTTGATTGTGCAACCAGCACACTCCACAGCAGTGATTGCACAGCAAAATACTTGTACACAGTGAAGATATATGTAATTATACAACAAGGCATGGGTAAAGAAGGAGAAATGTATTTTAAAATTCAGCAAGCCAAGAGTTAAACTGAGAGAGAAGAGTCTACAGGCTTGACAAGGCATATCCATCTTATCATGGCTCTGTCTTTGCGTAGCAGTTTCCTAAGAGTGGTAGCTGTTACTGCCCGTGTTTCAGAGCCATAGAGCAACACATGTAGGTTGAGTAGAGGTGACCTCTGGTGGTGATTAGCAGATGTTTACTTGTAAAGATTTGAAGAAGCTCTCTGAATTTATTCCAAACAGACTTGCAGCATGTTGTTACTGCAAGTTCACAGCCACCTCCAGATGACAGAGTGTCACCAATGGTTGTACAAGTAGAATAAAGATATGTTCCGTTCTGTTCTCATTAGAACATCGGTGTAAGAGCTGATGAGTGACATTGAGCTTCAGACACTGATAACTCTAAATACCCCAAGTATACAGACAGATAGGAATATAGTGCAGACCCCTGAAGGAGCAGTTTGATCAGGATCTTCACTATTCAATACTATGTCTGATTTATCCTTGTACCTGTTCAATATTTATGTAAGAAATAATGACATCATGAATATTTATTAGATAAAATGGTTCAAAATTGAATTATTCAGCTTTTCAAATACAGTAGATGGAGAGGGGAACTGGGTGCCCGAGTACTTACTTATATTCAGTTTTCTTTAACAATTATTATGCAGCTAATACTACTGGGGATTTCCTGTTTAATTTTACAAGTGTCATCATTTCTCCTCCAAATCCAATATTGTGATTACTCTTTAGAATCATCCTTTTGAGATGATTCTTATAAGTGGTCACAACATGGGGTCTTGAGAAGTACAAGAGCTATTTTTGAAACTGATACTTTCTGGACCGTCTACATTTTCCAGTAGTCACATTTATAAATGATTTCACAGGCTAGTGAGTTTTAACCCTTTCCTCCATAACTACACCTTTCTATGCCTCTGTAATAGTCACTTCTTGAAACCATTGTGATAAATAGGAGCAAATGCTCTATTTATCACAATGGTTTCAAAACCACCAAATTCTAAAAAATATTCCTTTTCTCTAGTTAATGCTCCTTTTCAGTAGATTTATTCAAAGAGGTTTGATCTAAAAATAGCCTATGAAGAAATGGGTTAAATAGTGTAGACCTTGATCAAATGTTTTGTGAAATATTATTCAAAGTGACTCATTTAACCCCTTTACTCCATAAATATGCCTTTCTGTGTCTTTGTATACAGAGTAGACCCAGATTGCTCGTGTAGGAGCTCTCTGATCAGGGTCTGTTCTGTTTGCTTACCATATGATATGCATGTGTAGATATAATTATACAGTTTCAGCCATGGTCAGCCATTCCTGTGTCCATGTACCGTTATAAAAAATAATCTAATTAATATTCATGATATCATTATTTCTTACATGATTATTCATAGTGTAAAGGGTTACAATGTACAGATGAAGATTGTCTCTTTTCTGTTCCCCAGGGAAGCAGATGTAGCCAGTGAACTAGCTAGTTTGTCTCTTGAGGCCAATGAAGGGATGCCGGAGGAGGAGCCTGAGGAGGAGCCACCTGCCCCAGCTGTAAACAAGAAAGAAAAGGTAACTGTGCTGTTGATAGGAAATCTATACAGTAAAACCCAGGGCTCTAAACCAGAATTCTAGTAGAGAAGAATTTAGATACATTTAGGCAGATGGCTGCTTAATGCAAGGGTGAAAGACATGCAGAAAGCTCCTAGAGGAGCTTTCTGCATGACTTTCACCCTGCATTAAGCTGCCACCTGTCTCCAAGACCAATATTTATACTAATTTTGATGTCCGGTTTAGATGGGGTTTTACTGTAGTTCTATTAATATTTTTTATTTCTCGCTCAGTCATGCTTCAAGAGCAAATGGTCGATTTACCACAATGGTTTCAAAATTTCACAATTCTAAAAATGTTCCTTTTCTCTTGTAAATGCTCCTTTTTGATGGAATTATACAAAGAGGTTGGATCTTAAAATAGCCTATGAGATAATGGGTTAATGACACAAATATTTATCAATTAAGTGGCCACTTTAGAGGGTTCGACTGTAAATATATTTGTCTCTCTATAGACAAGATTTTGTCTAGATTACAGCTTTAATATTTTTACTGATTTTTAGAAAAAGAAAAAGAAACAGAAGGACGATGATGAAGATGACGATGATCTTATTACTAGCAGCAAGAAAGCTTCTGCTTTCAACATGTTGATGATGGATGATGATGATGGTGACAATGCTAAGTCAGAGGTAAGTCTAGTAGTTACGTGAAGTTTCCAGGGAATCTGTGGAACACTTTACAGTTGAGCTTCTATAACTCGAACTTTAACACATTACCTCATAGGCTATTTTTAGATCCAATCACTTTGAATAAATCTACCGAAAAGGAGCATTAAGTCGAGAACAGGGAAATTTTAGAATTTTGTAGTTTGAAACCATTGTGATAAATAGAGCATTTGCTTTCATGGTTTCAACAGGTGATTTCTACAGACGCATAGAAATATTACGTATATTTACGTATTTATGGAGGAAAGGGTTAAGGGACCATACAGATTAGTTTGAGTTATCCTCTTTCTTATCTCGAGTTCAAAGCTTCATACAGGCCTAAAGTAATGCTGAAAGCTCTTGTAGGAGCTTTCAGCATTTCTTTAGACCTGTATTAAGCTGTCACATGTGTTTCTATATATCTGTAGCGATACATTTTAGTGCAATTTTGTATTGTAAGTTTTGGAAGGACTGAACTTTTGTTCGAGTTATCCCGAAGTTCGAGTTATCCGAGTTCGAGATATCGAAGTTCAACTATACGTGACAAATATATACTGAATGTATAATAGACTGATTGGACATATACTGGAATAGCTGCATATATTGACACTCATGATACAACTAAACTTTGCATTATGATTTAATTCTCTCAGGGAGGGAACCAGTTGCACTGCATTTTGGAAACAGTGTAGACCCAGATCAGAAGGCTCTATTTGCCATTCAAAATCCTCTAGTGAAGTTAATCCATTCCAGCTGAATGGACTCTACAATAAAAACAGTGATGAGCCATCCTATTTTAAACATACATCATTCACAGGCTTGCTCCAAAACCTTTTGCCATGTTGTTGATGTTATTGTTGTCCTTATGCAAAGAGCTTGTAATATTTCGTCCCAGTTTCAATATAGTACAGCTATCCCTGAGAAATAGATCTATCAAATTTCATTGGCAAACAGAGCAGACCCTGATCAGATGACTCCTATAGGAGTCGTCTGATCTGGGTGTACTCTGTTTGCAAATGTGCGAAAACACATTTACATGAAGGAAAGGGTTAATTGTCAACTTATTATTACCCGTAAAGTCATTTTTAAGGTGAATATTCCTTAATTAAATGACCTGGAATTAGACCTCTAGTTCTATAGATCTCAGTTCTATAACCCTTTCCATCCTTTAATGCAAACAGAATAGACCCAGATCAGGGTTTGCTTTATATAAAATTACAATAGATCTGATTCTCAGTTTCTATCACTACCAAAATATCCTCTGTACATATATCATTATAAAATTCATCTAATAGATGTATATGGTGTCATTATTTCTTACATGACTCTTCAACAGGGAAAGGATTAAAATCAGTTTTTATTGCTTGTATGATTACAGAGTGATAATGAAAAGGAAGAAACAAAACAAGAAGTCCAGGAATCAACAAAGCAGCAGAAGAAGAAGGACAAGAAAAAGAAGGACAAGAAGGACAAAGGTAAAACAACAGAGGAGGAGGATCTAGATGCCATTTTGGCAGAGATTGACAAGCCTGCTGAGAAGACAGGGAAAAAGGGAAAGAAGGGGAAAAAGACTGAAGCACAAGAAAAAGAAGAAACTAATGACCAAGAGGCTGAAACTGGTGCAGAAGCTGTCAAACCTGAAATTGAGAAGGTTGCACCCAAAATTGTGACAATGGAAGATCTTGAGGATGAGGAAGAAGATAGAAAGAAGAAAAAGAAGAAAAAAGGAAAGGAGAAAGAAGTGAAGGAAGAGGTAGATGGTGAGGAGAAGGCAGAAGAAGGTGGTGAGGGAGAGGAGGAGGAAGGAGCAACAGTGAAAACAGCAGCTCAGAAAAGAAAAGAAAAGAAGGAAAGAGAGAAAAAGAAACTGGTAGGTTGAATGACAGCATCTGTTGTATCACATTAATTTTTGGCTCACCAGAGCACAAAGTGCTCAGGGTGAGCTTTTGTGATTACCTGATGTCCATCGGCATGCGTCGTCCGGCGTCAGCAATTTGAAACTTTAAAAATCTTCTCCTCTGAATCTACAGGGTTCTCGTATTTCATCTTTGGCGTAAGCGTCATCTGTAGGTCCTCTACAAAAGTTATATGAATTATGCCCTTGGGGTCAAAATTGGCCCTGCCCCAGCGGTGCCTTATTTTCTATAGAAACATATATTAAAACTTGGAAAATTTTCTTTTCTGAAACTGGAAGGTTCTCAGCTTTCATATTTAGCACATAGCATCATGTTCAGGTCCTCTACAAAAGTTTTATAAATTATGCCCCTGAGGTCAAAATTGGCCCCACCCCAGGGGTGGCCAGTTTCCAATAGAAACATATAATGAAAACTTCGAAAATCTTCTCTGAAATGGGAAGGTTCTTAGCGTTCATATTTGGCACATAGCATCATGTTCAGGTCCTCTATAATTTTTTTATAAATATACCCCTGGGGTCAAAATTGGCCCCGCCTCAGGGGTGGCCATTTTTCAATAGAAACATAGTGAAAACTTTGAAAATCTTCTCCTGAAACTGGAAGGTTCTTAGCTTTCATATTTGGCGCATAGCATCATGTTCAGGTCCTCTACAAAAGTTATATAAATTATGCCCCTTTGGGTCAAAATTGGCCCCATCACAGGGGTGGCCAGTTTTCTATAGAAGCATATAGTGAAAACTTCTCCTCTGATTGTCTGGTGAGCGATATCAGGGCCATCATGGCCCTCTTGTTTGCATTAGTTTTGTTCTGTGACTGTGATATAAGGGATCACTTCTTCCATGGTGACAAAGACCCAGATAGAGTGTGTCAATTAAAACATTTTCAAGAATTATCTCCAGCAAATGCTCTGTTGTGACCTGTCATTAGAATTGTAAAGGGTTAATTAGTTAAGTTCAAAAGGATACAGTTATCTACTCTCAACTGTTTAGGTCAAAAGGATACAGTTATCTACTCTCAACTGTTTAAGTTCAAAAGGATACAGTTATCTACTCTCAACTGTTTAAGTTCAAAAGGATACAGTTATCTACTCTCAACTGTTTAAGTTCAAAAAGATACAGTTATCTACTCACAACTGTTTAAGTTCAAAAGGATACAGTTATCTACTCTTAACTGTTTAAGTTCAAAAGGGTACAGTTATCTACTCTCAACTGTTTAAGTTCAAAAGGGTACAGTTATCTACTCTCAACTGTTTAAGTTCAAAAAGATACAGTTATCTACTCTCAACTGTTTAAGTTCAAAAGGGTACAGTTATCTACTCTCAACTGTTTAAGTTCAAAAAGATACAGTTATTTACTCTCAACTGTAGTTCAAAAGGATACAGTTATCTACTCTCAACTGTTTATATTTTAGTATTATGACAGCACAAAGACGGGTAAAGTGATTCAGAAATGATTGTATCATTATACCCTTTCAACCCCTAATTATATTTTAAGAATGAATTAGCCCACCAGTGTTTAACCCATTACCTCATAGGCTATTTTTAGATCCAACCTCCTTGAATAAATCTACCGAAAAGGAGCATTAACTAGAGGAAAGGAAAAAACTAGTATTTAGTAGTTTGAAACCATGTTGATAAATAGAGCATTTGCTCCTATAGGAGCAAATGCTCTATTTATCACAATGGTTTCAACAGGTGACATGCAAAGGTGCCAAAAGACGTCAATATGAGGGAACTGTTGATTAACTTGATTATAGAGTCCATTAATCAGCCAAATTTTTTAACAGTCTTTTCAACAAGGGAATTTTTTAACCGTGGCAGAAACTTTCGACTGTATTATTTCATAAGCAAACAGAGCAGACCTGATCTGACATGAGCAATCTGATCGTGGTCTACATCTGTTTGCAGAAGTGTTTATAAATATGAGGAAAAGTATTAATCTTTAACACACTAAGCAAATATTACTTGGCAGAAAATGTTTTCTAAATTAGATCTTAGAGTAGACTATTGTTCCATTTCTTTTAAAGAGGAAGTCCCTACAATGATCGCATATTTTCAATAATATAATAAAACTTGGTATTTGGTATGCTCTATCATTATTATGAAGGTTCCCAATTTGAACTTTTATCGAAAAATGTCCCTGTGATACAAATAAACCGATTCCATCAATACTGATAATTTTTGTTCTACAACACAATATTATCGGCCTTTTCCGTTAAATTCTTCCGCGTTTTGCCGATGATCACCCGATCCCTCTATTGTTTACATAATAGCTTTCTCGGAAGTGGTCGGAGAATCGCGAATAGGGCGAACAGTTACGAAACTAAAACCCAACCCGAATAAAACTGAAACATCGGGGAGTAAAACCGGGATTGGCGATATCAAACACATAGATGTTTTGTCATTATAAACGGTAATTGAATGGGGCTTTTTGCGATATACTACTTTTTAGCATATAAACAAATGAGTTTTGTATACTTTAAGTGTTTATGAAACACGTCAAATGTAGGAACATCCCCTTTAACCCTTTACTCCGTATGTATGCCTGTTTACACCTTTGCAAACAGAGTAGACACAAATCAGATGGATCCTGTAGAAGCCTTTTGACTAGGGTCAGCTGTACAAGCTTGTTTATGAAATAATTATACTCCCGAAGGTAACTTTGGTCGTATTATGGTATGGCGCTTGTCTGTCTGTGTAATTGATATTCATAATGTAATTTTTTTTTACCTTAACCCTTTCCCTGTTTTATGTTTGTTACAAATTTCAATGCCTACTGAATATTCATGGACAAAATAGTTTTAATGAAATGTGGAAGGTGGAACATTGTAGACATTTTAGAAAGCAAAGAAACAAATTCATCAAATTCTATTAGCAAACAGAGCAGACCCTGATCAGACAGCTCCTCTAGGAGCTGTCTGATCTGGGTCTTCTCTGTTTGCAAATGTGTGAAAACACATTTTTATGAGGGAAAGGGTTAATAAAGAAAGGTTAAGAGGTTAGTGCTGAACTAATACAGCTGGTATGTTTTTACAGGCCGATAAGAAGAAGCAGCAGGCCATGAAGAAGGAAGGCAAGACCGAAGAAGGAAAGGATGGAGAAACAGGGGGAAAGTCTGAGGAGGCAACTGAAGCAGGGAAAGGCGAAGATGCAGGTACCGTCAAACAAGGGTTTTTTTGTATACAAGAGGCAACTATGTGACAATCTATGCCAACAGTCTCTTTCAAAATGTTGATACTTCATTTTTGAAGAGAAATAAAGAAAAAGTATCCCCTCCAAAGACAGAGAGATATAGTTTTCACAGTCCTTCCTTCGATCTGTGTGTCCCAGAGTCATATCACAGAAACAGTTTAGAATTATTTTTTGAAACAGTGTGTAAATGTTTAGTAACATAAAGAAATGTGGGTCTGCAAGTATCACTAACATTGATCTTGGAACACCAGAGTTATGGCCTTTTGTGAAACGGTCACATTTTTGTCTGCACATAGCCATTTCTCAAACTGTTTTTTTTATGAAAGTACAAACATTGTGTAAATGTTAAGTAGCATAAGGAAATGCAGCCCTGCAAGTGTTGTTCATATTGACCATGAACCACCAGAGGTATGGCTCTTTGTTTGCGAAAAATGTAATGTTTATGTCTGACCAGGTTCATTTCTCAGAAATTGTTCTGAGTTTTCCGTGAAACTTTTTTTAAATGTTAAGTAGCGTAAGAAATTGCGGCCCTGCAAGTGTTACTCACGTTGACTTTGAAACCCCAGAGTTATGGTCCATTGTTTGCCAAAAACTTGACCTTTACATTTGTCTGGAGTCATATCTCAAAAATTATTGGAGTTTTTGTATGAAAATTGGTGCAATTGTTTAGTATTATAAGGAAATGCGGCCCATCTATTATCAACTACAGCCTCTGAACCACAGAATTATGGCTCTTTGTTTGCAAAAAAACTTAGCATTTTTGTCTGTCTAAGTCATATCTCAGAAATTGTTTTAAGTTCTTCTCTTTCATTTCTTTCATTTTGCTGAAAAATGTTTCAGAAAAGAAAGGGTCAGGTGATGAAGGGGAAGGAGAAGAGGATGGAAAGAAGAAAAAGAAGAAAAAGAAAGGCGAAAAAGAAAAAGAGGAGAAAGTTAAAAAACCCAATGCAAGGGTAAGACAATGTCTTCTGTAACTGTATACTTGATAGAGATACATTGTAATTTGTATTTGAAAGAAAAGTACACCAAGAGCAGAAGCTCCTATATTTGATATGTGATTACAAAATATTTTTTGATCTGATTCTATTTTTTTTTCATAGAAATGTGTTCAATTGTTTTTGTGTCACCTGCTGTTTTTCCTAACAAAATAACATAGATCTATTTCTACACTCTGCCAAAAATTCCTTCCTTTGTGATGCCATTAATGATTATATAAATTCACCTAGTAAATTAATATTAATGCTGTTGTTATATTTCTGACTTGCATACTCTTTGAGTAAAGGGTTTAAAGTAAACATTGTTCTAGTATTGTTGTGACTTCTTGCACAGATCAAAGCCATGCAGGAGATACTGAAGAAGCAGAAGGAGGAGGAGGAGAGACTCGAGCGAGAGGAGGAGGAGAGGATTAAAAAGGAGGAGGAGGCCATAGCAGCGGCCATTGAAAAGGTTGGCCCATTAACAATTTACTCAATAGATACTCCTTTTAACGCCTTTGCAAACAGAGTAGACCCAGATCAGACGGCTCCTGAAGGAGCCGTCTGATCAGGGTCTGTTCTGTTTGCTTGAGGAATAATAAAGATCTGATTCTATAGTTGCGGTCATGACCAAGAAGTAGTGTGTTCACATGCCCTTATAATAAATGAACTTATTAATATTCATGATGTCAGTATTTCTTACATGAATATGCATGGACTGAATGTTTGAAACCACTAATGCTCGTACACTAAAACCATTATCATTATCTGGCTTTAAGACAGGTGGCAGCTTAACCCATTCCTCCATAGGCTATTTTTAGATCCTACCTCTTTGAATACATCTACAGAAAAGGAGCATTAACTAGAGAAAAGGAAAAATTTAGAATTTTGTGTGACTATTACAGGGGAGTAGAAAGGCGTATTTATGGAGGAAAGGGTTAACCCATTTCCTCATATTAACTGCTTTTGACACCACTGTAAAAGTTACTTTATCACATTGGTTTCAAATCTACACATGTCTAAAAAAATCTTTTTTATAGTAGATGCTCCTTTTGGGTAGATTTAATCAAAGGTGTTGGGTCTAAAAAATAGTTTATGAGGGAATGGGTGAATGCAGAGTGAAAGTCATTCAGAATGTTTCTCGTGGAGCTTTCTGCATGACTTTCATCCTGCATTAGGTAGCATCCTGCCTAAAAAGGCATCAATTCTTCATTACTAAAATTTGAAATTAAACAAGTTTTGACTGTATTTCAATGTTTTGTGTAGAAACGACTGGAAGAGATTAAGAAGGAGGAGAAGAAGGAGCGACAGCGTCTGAAACGTGAGCAGCTGAAGGCGGAGGGCAAGTTGCTGACAGCCAAGCAGAAGGAAGACAGGAAGCGGGCCATGGAGATGTTGGAGATGATGAAAGCACAGGGTAAGTCTTATTGTAACTAAGCTGTAGAAATAAGGAGTACCAATCTTACTTTCCCCTATACTCCTTTAATACGCCTTTCCACGCCTTTGCAAACAGAGTAGACCCATATCAAACAGCTCCTCTAGGATCAGGGTCTGCTCTGTTTGCTTATAATATGACATAGATATATAGGCCTTTTTGTGGCATCTACATGGGTCTATTGAAAGGTCCAATGCAAAATAGATAATGTTTTTCCAGTTTGGGATATAAAATCTGGAAAAGAGGCCAAATTTTGATTGAAATGCTTAAAAAAAGTAAAAGAAGTTAAAATGTGCCCAAAAATACTTTCCAAATCAATGAGTTTTACACGTTAAAAAAATCTCATATATGAAAATACATTCTTTCCAAAATGGCCAGAAAAAGGCCTGAGATGATTCTACAATATCTGCCACGGTCATTAATTCTAGTGTCCATTTGGTACTATAGCAAAAATAATCTAATGATATTCATGACATTTCTTACATGAATATTCATTGAGGAAAGGGTTAATCCTTAACCTAATGAATATTCATGTAAGAAATATTAACCCTTATTCCCTCATAGGCTATTTTTAGATACAATCTCTTTGAATACATCTACTGAAAAGGATCATTAACTAGAGAAAAGGATTTGTTTTGAATTTTTTTGTTTGAAACCATTGTGATAAATAGAGCATTAAAATTGTGCTCCTATAAGAGCAAATGCTCTATTTATCACAATGGTTTCAAACAAAAAATTACAGAGTCATCAAAAGTCGTCAATATGAGGGAATGGGTTAACCCTTCGCTTGCTGAATTTTAAAATACATTTCTCCTTCTTTACCCATGCCCTGTTGTATATTTACATATATCTTCACTGTGTACATGTATTTCGCTGTGCAATCACTGCTGTGGAGTGCACTGGTTGCACAATCAACTTGTAAATAGTGCAGACCCTGATGAGACAGCTCCTGCAGGAGCTGTCTCATCTGGGTCTATACTATTTACAGGTGGGCATATTGACGTGAATAGCAAGCGAAGGGTTAACATCATGAACGTCTGTCAGTTGAGTGCATATAAATTAATGCTGTATAAAGACAGTACGTGTTGGCCATTGCAGAAACCGTAGAATCAGATTTCCAGTATAAAATTCTATAGGTAAACAAAGGCATCAGAATGCACATCTATTAGGGAAAAGCTTAATCTCATATCTTGTAGGTACTAAGTACAGTAGAATCTGTCTTAAGCCATTCCTCCATAGGCTATTTTTAGACCCAGTCTCTTTGAATGAATCTACCGAAAAGGAGCATGTACTAGAGAAAAGGAAAATGTTATAATTGTTTAGTATAGAAACCATTGTGATGAATAGAGCATTTGCTCCATAGGAGCAAATGCTCTATTTATCACAATGGTTTCAAGTAGTGGTTATTACAGAGGCATAGAAAGGTGTATTTATGGAGGAAAGGGTTAAGCAACCATCAAAATGAGGTCTAATTATGGGTCTGTAAGGCAGGTGGTAGCTTAAAACAGGGCAAAAGTAATGCAAAAAGTTCCTATAGGAGCTTTTTGCATTAATTTTGCCTTGTCTTAAGCAATCACCTGCTTTTTAAGATTCCTGTGTTCAATTAATACAAGGTCGCTTAAGACAGGTTCTAATGTATTAATTTTAATGGCTAAAAAGGCTGTGTTGAAGTTTGAGAGGGGGTATATAGGAGTCAGTGTGTTGGTCGGTCGATCTGTCTGTCCGTGGCTCAACCTGGCACAAATGTTGTTTAATTTGCGTTAAGGCAGCAAACCGGGGGGTATCCCATCACCTTTAGTGTAAGTTCCAGTTCGAACTGTATTTTTCAGGTCTACAAATTCCTGACAAGGAGGAAGTGAAGAAGAAGAGACCAGTGTATGAACACAAGAAGAAAAAACAACAGAAAAAAGAAGGTAATGATATGTTTACATATGTATTATTGTATAGTGTCTTTGCATGATTGAAACGTATTTGTTCTATGAACACAATTTTACACTTCAGTTATGATGTTCTCATCACTTCTGCCAGGGGACACATGTATTCCTTTGAACACTCTTGTTTAGTCACAGTTGTTAACATCAGTGTATCTTTTTGATATAGAATAGTAATTATGTCTCCCCCAGTATACTGGGGAGACATTTTGTTTTTGTGCATGGCGTCCGTCTGTCCATCCGTCTGTCCGAATTTACTTTGTCCGCACGGTTTCTCCAAAACCTTTGGTTGCATTTTCATGAAACTTCATAGGATTAATCCCAACCATGCCTATATGTGCATATCATATTCCTGTTCCGGTTCGATGATTTTCTGTAGAGTTATGGGACTTTGAAATTTTACATGGAAATTTTTGTCTGCGTGGTTTCTCCAAAACCTTGGGTTGCATTTTTATGAAACTTCATAGGATAAATTCCCACCATGCCTAGTTGTGCATATTGTATTCCTGTTCTGGTTCGATGATTTTCTGCAGAGTTATGGGACTTTGAAATTTTACATGGAAATTTTTGTCCACACGGTTTCTCCAAAATCCTTTTTCAGATTTTCATGAAACCTCCTAGGATTGATCAGCACTATGTCTAGTTGTGCATATCTTATTCCTGTTCCGGTTTGATGATTTTCTGCATAGTTATGGGACTTTGCAATTTTCACATGGAAAATTTTGTAAGCGCAGTTTCTACAAACAATTTGACTGATTTTTCCTGAAACTTAATAGGATTAATCAGCACCATGCCTAGATGTGCATAGTTTATTCCTGTTCCTGTTTGATGATTTTCTGCAGAGATATGGGACTTTGAAATTTTTACATGGAAATTTTGTCTGTTGGGTTTCTCCAAAATCTTTGGTCGGATTTTCATGAAACTTCATAGGATTGATCAGAACCATGCCTAGTTGTGCATAGTTTATTCCTTTTCTGGTTTGATGATTTTCTGCAGAGTTATGGGACTCTTTGGAAAAAATTTGTCCATGCGCTGGGGAGACATCAGTTTTTAGCTCACCTGAGCAAAGCTCAGGGTGAGCTTTTGGGATACTTGAATGTCCGGCGTCCGTCGTCCGTCGTGCGTCGTCCGTCGTCAACAATTTGCTTGTGAACACTCTAGTGGTCACAATTGTAGTCCAATCTTCATGAAACTTGGTCAGAATAAATGTCTTGATAAAATCTCGGACGAGTTCGAAAGTGGGTCAAGTTGGGTTAAAAACTAGGTCACTAGGTCAAATAGTAGGAAAACCTTGTGAACCCTCTACAGGTCACATTTTTAGCCCAATTTTCATGAAACTTGGTCAGAATGATTGTCTTGATAAAATCTCGGAGGAGTTTGAAAAATGGGTTATGTGGGGTAAAAAACTAGGTCACTAGGTCAAACAGTAGAAAAACCTTGTGAACACTCTAGTGGTCACAATTTTAGTCCAATCTTCATGAAACTTGGTCAGAATGAATGTCTTGATAAAATCTTGGACGAGTTCGAAAGTGGGTCAAGTGGAATTAAAAACTAGGTCACTAGGTCAATCAGTAGAAAAACCTTGTGAACACTCTAGTGGTCACAATTTTAGTCCAATCTTCATGAAACTTGGTCAGATTGAATGTCTTGATAAAATCTTGGACGAGTTTGAAAGTGGGTCAAGTGGAGTTTAAAACTAGGTCACTAGGTCAAACAGTAGAAAAACCTTGTGAACACTCTAGAGGTCACATTTTTTGTCCAATCTTCATGAAACTTAGTCATAATGATTGTCTTGATAAAATCTCAAACGAATTTGAAAGTGGGTTATGTGGGGTTAAAAACTAGGTCACTAGGTCAAATTGTAGGAAAACCTTGTGAACACTCTAGAGGTCACATTTATAGCCAAATCTTCATGAAAATTGGTCAGAATGATTGTCTTAATAAAATCTTGGACAAGTTCGAAAGTGGGTTATGTGAGGTCAAAAAGTAGGTCACTGGGTCATATCTTAGAGAAATCTAGTTTACACTCCAGTGGCCACATTTTTAGCCCAGTCTTCCTCAAACTTGCTCAGAGTGTTTGTCTTGGTGATATCAAGGTTGAGTGTGATCATGGGTTGGGTGGGAATAAAAAGTAGGTCACTAGGTCAAATCTTAAAAAAATTACTTTAGAGGGCACATTTTTAGCCTAATCTTCATTGGTCAGAATCATTGTCTTGATAAAATCAATATACTAAATCTTTGAAAATCTTGTTCTGCAGAACCACTGCTCATGATCCACTATCAACATTGTTCATATATTGTCCCTAAGGTTAAAATTGACCATACCCATGGGCCATGGGCTACCCAGCAAAAATCTTAAATCTATGGTAATCAGGTGAGCGATTAAGGGCCATCTTGGCCCTCTTGTTGTATCAAAAACAATTCTAGTTTCAAATTTTATTACTGCATGAAGATTCATTGACTGAAGCATTTATAATTACATATTAACAAGTAAATTGTTTGCTGTGACAGACACTTCAGGTTTAAATATTATTTCAAAACGCAAACATAGCAGCACCTGATCAGACAGCTCCTTTAGGACCCTCTGGGTCTACTTTGTTGCCAAAAGCTGTCTTTACGAAGGAAAGGGTTAAATGGCCCCCATGTCAGTAAATCAGAGATTGAGAAAAGAATTTGCATTTCAGAAGCTTTACATCCCTTAATCCAACAAGACATCTGTTTCTATTTGAACATAGCTGCCAACACATATACATCCGTACATGTCTAGGGTTCATGCACATAAAAGTTTTGGAACAGTGTAGACCCAGTTATCTGTGTGTTTGTATATGTCCTTGGCCCTGTTTCCTTGAGACACTGGTCATGCAATACAATGTATTGCTGATCTTGGTAAATAATTGTTTCTCTTATTGTATCAATTAGATGGAATTCTTATCTTAACCCCTTAATTCATAAATGCATCTTTGTATGCCTTTGCAAAGTGAGTAGACCCAGATCCCACAGCTCCTGTCAGAGTTCCAGATAAGATGCGTAAATTTAGATATTTTCAAGTATAACTTCTTTATATCTCCACCAAAACCTATGTTGTGACCACTCTTTAGAATCGTCTCAAAGAGACGATTCTAAAGAGTAGTCACAACATGGGTTTTGGTGGAGAAATGACGATTTTAGTATTTGAGTTCGCACCGTTATCTGTAGCTCTGGCTCCTGTTGAAGCTGTCTGATCCGGGTCTGCTCTCTTTGCGTATGGAATGAAAATAGATCATATTCTTGTTTCTGGTATGGCTAAACTTTCCAATATTTATATGCCATTATAAAATGAATCAAATTAATATTCATTATTTCTTAAATAAATATCCATGAAATAAAGGGTTATTAATTGTAATTGTGTAACAGACTCATATACTGGTTTCTTTTTTTATCTTAGACACGCCAGGCTCTGAGGAAACACCATCACCAACTGACACACCAGCCTCTACTCCTATGCAGGAAGATGCCCCAGAGATAGAGACAAAAGAAGAAACAAAAGAGGAAGAGCAGACTGAAGCAGAGGAAGAAGATGTTAAAGATGAGTGGGACGCATCTTCTGAAGAAGAGGAGGAGGAAGAGAAAGAATCATCACCAGAAGCTGGTAAGGGTTTATCACAAGAATCTTTGACACAGGTTCAGTCAACCCGTTACTCCGTATCCCTTCCCTCCATAAATACGCCTTTCTACGCCTCCGTAAAAGTCACATATTGACTATCAGTCGGGGTTCAAATCCCGGTCCCTCCCGGAAATTTCAGAGACGCTTTTCCGTGTCTCCCACCTGCACATCCTCTCCACCCAGGGGTTAAAATGGGTACTTGTGAGGGTCACTCGCCGGTACTGCGTCTGCATGATTGCGCCATGTGTTAGCAGTGCTCAATATTGTAGGCCAATGACTCAATGACCAGGGGAGTAAATGTACAGTCGGCTGAGCGGTCATTCGGACTGAAAGTAGACTACAACTAGGTACTTTTTTTTTTTTACATATTGAAACCATTGTGATAAATAGAGCATTTGCTCCTATAGGAAATAAATGGTCAGGTTTCAAATGAATCGCACAGAAATATTCCTTGAAAAATCTGTAAAATATTTTAATGGGTAAACAAGAGACTCTAAGAGATGGTTATATATTCTTAACTTGGCATGCATGTGCAATTGGGGAGGCGAACATTTTTAGGGGTGACTTATTAAGGTCAAATTAATGGTCAAATTTATATTGGTGATAATCTGGGCGTAGTGTTTCACCAACACATCTTGTTTATATTATATATTTTACTTACAACCTACCTGACTGATGTCAAAATAAATGTACTGAAATTCCATGCCCTCATATATATATATGTGTGTTCTGTATCAGAAACCAAAATAGAAGTTGTTGACAAGAAAGAATCGGAGGAACAAGAAGAGGAGGAAGAGGAATCCGAGGAGGAGGAAAGTGATGAGGAAGAGGAGGAGGAAGAAAGTGAAGAAGAGTCGGAAAGTGATGATGAAGGTCTGACGCCTTACGAGAGAGCTGAGCAGAAGATCAAGGTGGGATAAGATATATTGTATGGTCATGAAATACAGTAGAACCCCTCTAATGCTCTAGGAGCTTTCTGCATTACTTTTATCCTGCATTAAGCTACTACCTGCATCTAGCACCCAGAATTATACCTCTTTTAGGTGGTCGCATTAGCAGGGTTTTTACTGTAGATATAATGTCAGTTGCACCATTCTGTGACTCATATCTCACTATTGATGTCGTATTTTAGATTCTTTCTATAAACACTTTACGACATGAATAACTAGACAAGAATCTGTCATTGCATGAATATTTATTGACTATCACAGGTCCAGGTAAGAAGTGTAAATTTAAACATGTTCAAGAATAGCTCCTTTTTTTTCCACCAAACCCTATACTGTGACCACTCTTTGAGACGATTCTAAAGAGTGGTCACAGTAAAGGGTTTGGTTGAGAAATGACAAAAAAATAGAATAATATTTGTTAATATATTGTTAATTTCTTTATTTCTCTGGTAATCATAACGGTCTCTGGAAAGTTTTAACTTCCGATAACTTGAACAAATTTATCGTCCCCGAGGGTGTTCTAACTTTCGAGAGTCGACTGTAGACCAAGATCTGGCCATTGTTGGAACTGTCTGATCAGGATCTGCCCTGTTTGCTTATGGAATTTGCTTATGGAATTGTATAGAACTGATTCTACAGTTTTTGTCATGACCAAGCAATTCTGTGATCATATACCATGATAAAAATTCATCTGATTAATCCTTTACTCCATAAATACACATTTCTATGCCTTTGCAAACAGAGTAGACCCAGATCAGATGGCTCCTATAGGAGCCATCTGATCAGGGTCTGCTCTGTTTGCTTATGAAATAATATAGATCTGATTCTACAGTTTCTGCTATGGCAAAAAAATCCTGTGTGCATATACTATTATAACAAATTGATCTATTGATTAATATTCCCGACATCATTATTTCATTTTGTAAAATTAATGATTTGAATTTTACAGAAACACCATGATAAGTGTGAAGCTAACAGAACCACAGACAAACTTCGAGCCCCTGTGGTGTGTGTGCTAGGTCATGTCGACACGGGCAAAACAAAAATACTGGATAAGGTAAGCTATAGTACCCCCTCCCCCTCCCCTGAAAGAATCTTAATTTTTTCAAATTTTCAATATTATCTTGAGGTTACTTAGCAATATAAACAGTAGGACTATCGGGTAATAAGAGAATTTACTTGTTTCAAATTAATACGTTACACTACTGGCAGATGATTATCTATATTTGACACCTCTTATGGGAGTGACCTTAAAAGTCGCATTGAATAAAACCTAGCTTAGCTATGGGGAAAATGATGCCAGCAAAAAAAAATATTCTAACTCCTATCCTGCTAGACCAGACCTGGCTCCAAGGTCATAAAACGCTGTCTGACCTTGCTCTGAGGTCATAAAATGTTTGACCTGGCTGAGGCTGGATCTAAGGTCATAAACATCTTTAGTTTATTCTCAAGTATCTTATTGGTCAGATGGTTTAGAATAAACTCGGACTCGAGCAAAATATTGAATAACCTCAAGGCCTGACTTTTATTTTCAAACATGTTCATTGGACTGACAAGTAAGTCTACATCTTATTCGGATCTAAGTTGTTTGACATTTGCCTCATTATAAGACAACAGGAGTTATCCAATCTGGGTCTTCTCTGTTTTCATAGGCGTTAGAAGGCATCTCATCATGGTACCTGTCAACAAATTGTTGATTATATAATTTGTAGTCTGTAGACCCCTAGGAGCCCTATAATGTGGGTCTATACTGTTTGCAAATGCTGAGCTGTTTTCATCAGAATCTGCTGTTTGCATTTGATATGATGATATAGATCTGATTCTGCAGCATTGATTGTCAAGCAAACAAATTCCCTTGAAAATTTTATGTTATAAAAACTCAGGTAGCAAGTAGTCATGATGTCATTATCTATTACATTAATACAGTAAAACCTGCTGATGAGACCACATAAAAGAAGTATAATTATGGGAGCTAGATGAAGGGGGTAGCTTAATGCAGGACAAAAGAAATGCAGAAAGCTCCTAGAGGAGCTTTCTGCATTACTTTTGTCCTGCATTAAGCAACCACCTGCTTATAAAGACATCCATGTTTATTCATTAAGTGGTCGCATTAGAGGGGTTCTACTGTATTGAACTGATAAAGAGTTGAGGTGATGAATCACTATGATCTTGATGTGAGCTCAACACATTCTAGTGGTGATCTGTTGATAACCGCTGCAAAATGTTTTGATCCAGATAAGATTAGGGTTACCATACATCAAGGAAAAGTCCGGGAAATTTCGAGAACTGTCAGGGAAATTTGAAAATATGGGCAAGTATTATGAAACCAGGCATGAGAAGATTCTGGACTGGGACTGTTTGCATAAGAAACCACAAATTCACAGCTAGTGTACATATTCATCTTGTTTTTCATTTCAGCTGCGGCGGACGAATGTGCAAGATGGTGAGGCAGGGGGCATAACTCAACAAATTGGTGCTACAAATGTTCCTGCTCATGCCATAATGGAGAAGACCACAATGTGCAAAGATGTAAGTGTGCTCCATGTGTCTTGTATGCCTAAACCCCATTTCTGCAAATTGTGCCTTCCTGGAATTATTAACCCTTTCCATCATGAATATTCATTTGAGAATTAATGAATGTACGAAAATCATTAGGCAGAAATTTATAATACCACCATGAGGTGGGGTTTTTTCGCAATTGATCATCGATTAAAAGTCACGATTAAATTCTAATATGGCGGGCTTATTTGAGTTTGGGTAAAGGCCAAATATTGATTGTAGGTTTACAATCAATATATATCCGGACCAGTGTGTTTGTCTACAGCATGAAATTTGATATTACGTGTGAACTGTGTTTTAAATCTCAGATTACATAATGATTCAGTTGAGTTAAAAGCATTGTGACAAACAATGTGTAAAACCTTAATCAGATGTTTAGCCTTGTCTTGCTTTTACTGTTTGCTAAACTGAATGGTCTCCACAAGGTTATGTATAAATCGTCAATGATGGCTTGTCCTTCGTTGATCATCTCATCGGAACCTTCATAACATGACCGCTGAGTACTGCAATTAATCGGCACAGCACTAGCTAAAACATTTCCTCTGGTTTCCATAGCATTCAACTTTTCTCCTTCCTTACAATGCTCCTTAGCACTAAGTTGGTTTCTAGTCAAATATTCAGATTCTAAAGTCGATTTGCAACGCAAAATTTTAAAAAATATGAGCAGAAAACATTAAAACCCTTTACTCCAATAATATGCCTGGCTACGCCCTCTCAAACAGAGTAGACCCATATGAGAAGGCTGAACAGGGTCTGCTCTGTTTGTTTATGATTCTATAGTTTCTGCCAAAGCCAAAAATCCCTGTCTCCTTGTGCTATTACAACAAATTAATCTAATTAATATTTATGACATCATTATTACTTACATGAATATTCATGGAGTAAAGGGTTAACTCTTTAAACCATGAATTTTCAGAATGGAAAATCAGCGGTTAACTATAGAGTGTACTTAGTAGGAAAGGCTTAACCCATTACCTCATAGGCTATTTTTAGATACAACCACTTTGAATAAATCTACCGAAAAGGAGCATTAACTACAGAAAAGGAAAATTTTAGAATTTTGTAGTTTGAAACTATTGTGATAAATAGAGCATTTGCTCCTATAGGAGCAAATGCTCTATTTATCACAATGGTTTCAAGAAGTAACTTTTACAGAGGCGTAGAAAGGCATATTTATGGAGGAAAGGCTTAAACACACTAGAGGATTTTAAATGACGAACAGTGCAGACCCTGATCAGAGGAGCTTCTCTGGGTCTACACTGTTTGCAAATGAATGCATGTTTTCCCTAGTTGAAAGAGTTAATGATGCTGGCAGATGATTACTAAAGTTTGACACCTCTTATGGGAATGACTTACGGTCATATTGAATACAACCTAGCTTAGCTATGGAAACGATGATGCCAGCTTTGAATTTTTTACTTCATAGCTTTTCAGAGCTACAGATAGACATGCGATTCTAAAGAGTGGTCACAACATAATATTTGGTAGAGAAATAAAGGATTTTTTCTTGAAAATATTTTAATTTATGTATCTTATCTGGACCTCTAGCTTTTTAACATCTTTGCAAGCATAGTAGCATCAGACCAGATACTAATTACCCTTCTCTCTTGAGTTATTTCTATTTCTATCTCTCCTACCCTATTTGTACAACAATTGAATAAAATCGGCTTGTCTGTCAGTCCATCAGTACATCTGTATGACTTTGGTGATATAAACCGTTACTATTGATTATGATAAAAGTTGTTTAACCCTTTCCCTGTTCTATATTTCTTCCAAATTTCAATACCTACTGAATATCCATGGACAAAATAGTTATAATGAAATATGGAAGGTCGAACATTGTAGACATTTTAGAAAGTAAAGAAACAGATCTTTCAAATTCCGCTAGCAAACAGAGCCGAGCCTGATCAGACGGCTCTTATAGGAGCCGACTGATCTGGGTCTACTCTGTTTGCAAATGGATGAAAACATGTTTATGTGATCAAAATTTGTTTAATAAAGGAAATCATCATAAAGTGGTCCAAACAGTATTACTTAAATGGTTATAGCATATTTTCCAAAAACATGTTATTCATAGACTGGTTAGCTTTAACCCATTCCCGCATATTGACGCCTTTTGATGCTTCTGTAAAAATCACTTTGTGAAACCATTGTGATAAATAGAGCATTTGCTCCGCAGGAGCAAATGCTCTATTTAGTATTTATCACAATGGTTTCAACGCTACACAAATCTAAACAATTCCTTTCCTCTAGTTAATGCTCCTTTTTGGTAGATTTATTCAAAGAGGTTGGATCTAAAAATAGCCTATGCGGGAATGGGTTAAAACAGAATCAACCATTGGTTCATTGTTTCTTTACAGTTTCATAAGAAGGAGATGAAGGTTCCAGGCTTGTTGATTATTGACACACCTGGTCACGAGTCTTTCAGGTAAGACAACAGTTTTTCACATAAGGCGATACTGACAGACAATAAGTGTATACCCAGATTTCTATAAAACTTCACTGCTGATCACTGTGAATTGTTTTTGTGCATATCGCCAGGGTAATATGGTTTGATTATTTTTCAGTTTTGATTTTTAGCTCACCTGAGCCAAAGGCTCAGGATGAGCTATTGTGACCGCTCTTTGTCCGGCGACCGTCTGGCGTCCGGCGTCCGTCCACATTTTCAAACGACATCTCCTCTGAAACTGCTGACCCGATTTTAACCAAATTTTGTCAGAAGCATCATAGGCTAGGGGGAAAGAAACGTTATTCACATTATGACCCCCGGACCAAAAATGGCCCTGCCCAAGGGCTTATCAGTTTTTCATAGGAAAATCTTTAAAAATCTTCTTCTATGAAACTGTAAGGCCTAGACCTTTGATATTTGGCATGTAGCATGATCTAATGGTCCTCTACAAAGACTGTTCAAATTATGACCCCTGGGCCAAAAATGGCCCCGCCCAAGGGCTTATCAGTTTTTCATAGGAAACTCTTTAAAAATCTTCTTCTCTGAAACTGTAAGGCCTAGACCTTTGATATTCGGCATGTAGCATGATCTAATGGTCCTCTACAAAGATTGTTCAAATTATGACCCCCGGACCAAAAATGGCCCCGCCCAAGGGCTTATCAGTTTTTCATAGGAAAATCTTTAAAAATCTTCTCTGAAACTAAGGCCTACACCTTTGATATTTTGCATGTGGCATGATCTAATGGTCCTCTACAAAGATTGTTCACATTATGACCCCCGGACCAAAAATGGCTCTGTCCAAGGGCTTATCAGTTTTTCATAGGAAAATCTTTAAAAATCTTCTTCTCTGAAACTGTAAGGCCTAGACCTTTGATATTTTGCATGTAGCATGATCTAATAGACCTCTACAAAGATTGTTCAAATTATGACCCCTGGGACAAAAATGGCCCCGCCCAAGGGCTTATCAGTTTTTCATAGGAAAATCTTTAAAAATCTTCTATGAAACTGTAAGGCCTAGACCTTTGATATTCTGCATGTAGCATGATCTAATGGTCCTCTTCAAAGATTGTTCAAATTATGACCCCCGGGCCAAATATGGCCCCGCCCATGGGCTTATCAGTTTTTCATAGGGAAATCTTTAAAATTCTTCTCTGAAAATGTAAGGCCTACACCTTTGATATTTGGTATGTAGCATGATCTAATGGTCCTCTACAAAGATTGTTCAAATTATGACCCTGGACCAAAAATGACCCCGCCAAAGGGCTTATCAGTTTTTCATAGGAAAATCTTTTAAAATCTTCTAAAACTGTAAGGCCTAGACCTTTGATATTTGGTATGTAACAAGATCTAATGGTCTTCTACAAATATGTAGCTTTGGCTTGTAGTCTTCTGCCAAGAATGTTCAACTTACGACCCTGACCTCTGGGTGAAACTTAGCCCTGCCTTGGGGCTTATTAGTTTTCTACCAAGGTTGTACAAATGATGACTTCCTGGTCAAAAATGGCCCCACCCCTGGGGTATCTCAGGTGAGCGCTTCAGGGCCTCATGGCCCTCTTGTTCACAGAGTTTTGTCTCTTTGAATAATAAAACATTTGCATAAAATCTTAAGTTCTGAAAAAAACTCCTAAGCTGTGATCACCATGAAGTGTAGTTGTGCATATCCCCAGGATGATCTGATATGATTATTTTTCATATAAAAAATTTACATAAAATCCAATATGGAAAAATCTTCACAGCTGTGATCACAATGAAGTATAATTGTGATGGAGATATTAGGGAGTGCATTTTCGGTTGGGGAGGGAGACAAGCAGTAAATTTCAAGTTTTCTGTCATATATGGCATTTTTTAAGCTAATTTTCTGTCATAGATATGGCTGGGTTTAAGATCGCCTACATCTGTTTTCAGTAATTTGCGGTCACGTGGATCGTCGCTCTGTGATATAGCTATTCTGGTGATAGACATAATGCATGGGTTAGAACCACAGACCATAGAATCCATAAACCTGCTCAAGGAACGGAAAACGCCATTTGTGGTTGCCCTCAATAAGGTAAGAGTTGAATACAAGCACTTTGACTATTAGTACACTAGCGACCAGTTTGTATTGACTGATGCAAACAGCTTGGGTCTATCACTGGGTAACTCAGTGTCTCTCCAGAATGCAAACTGTTAACTTGGATATTATCCCCTTTGTTCTATGAATATTCATGTAAGAAATGATGACATAATGAATATTAATTTAATATTCATTAATATTAATTAATTTTTAGCTCATCTGGATTTCGAAGAAAAAATTATGAGCTATTGTTGTAACTCCAGCATCCGCGTTGTCATTGTTGTTGTCTTTATCATCAAAAAACTTTAATGTTGGCTATTACTTTTTCACTATTCATGCAAATTGTATGAAATTTCACACACTTAATGAAGTCGTAATTGAACAGACAAGCATAGGCTTCCACATGCGGTGCTCTTGTTAGCTTGTCTGTTGTGGGTTGTTTTAAGAAAAAAATACAAACTATTGTCGTAACTGCGGTGTCTATTCATTCATAGATTTTTACTGCCATTGCAAAGGGTAGAGAATCAGACCTGTAACTCATACATGACCATAGGTATTCAGACACCAATCTGCCCCTCTCTACTGGTTTGTAGAGCTGAATAAATTTAGCACCATCTTAATAAGACATAAGTTACCACCTGCCTTACAGACCCATAATAAGGCCTGTTTTTGAATGCCACTTAAATCAGGTTCTAATGTAACCAAACAGAGCAGACCCAGATCAGACAGCTCTTACTGTGTCTTTTCAGATTGTTTTTGGGTTTTTTTAACAAAAAAAACCTTTGAGAGAGAACCTTGGATGATCTATTCCAATGAGTGGTTTAATAGTTTAACCCATTCCCCCATATTAAAACCTTTTGACACCTTTACTCCATGAAAATTCATTTAAGAAATAATGTCATCACGAATATTAATTAGATTAATTGTTATAATAGCACAAGAATTTTAGTCCATAGCAGAAACTGTAGAATCATACCTGTATTATATCATAAGCCACCAGAGCAGACCCTGATCAGAAGGCTTATACATGTACAGGAGCCATCTGATTTGGGTATATCCTGTTACGAAGACGTGGAAAGGCATATTTATGGAGAAAGGGTAAATTCTGATAAAAAAAAAAATAGCACAAGAATAAAGCATATTTGTATAGTGCTGTAAAGCTTTATAGCAGGGCATGTATTTTTTTCTTGCGGTTGTGTTATAGACTTTCGTCTCTTTACAGATTGACAGACTGTACCAGTGGAAGACAAACCCCAACAGCGATGTTATGAACACTATTAAGAAACAGACACAGATGTGTAAACAAGAGTTTGATGAAAGGAAGCAAGTAGTCATCACACAGTTGGCGGAACAGGTAAGCGAATACGGTAGAACCTGTCTTAACCCATTATCTCATAGGCTATTTTTAGATCCAACCACTTTGAATAAATCTACCGACAAGGAGCATTAACTAGAGAAAAGGAAAATTTTAGAATTTTGTAGTTTGAAACCATTGTAATAAATAGAGCAAATGCTCTATTTATCAAAATGGTTTCATAAAGTGACTTTTACAGAGGCGTAGAAAGGCATATTTATGGAGGAAAGGGATAGCTAAGAATTACAGGTTAACCCAGAGTTACAAATAAAGGTGCATACACATTTCTTCACCAACCCCTATACTGTGACTAATCTTTAGAATCGTCTCTTCGAGTGGTCACAGGAAAGGATTGGGGAGAGAAATAAAGGAGCTTTTCTTGAAAATGTTTAAATTTAGGCATCTTATTTGGACCTCTGCCATTGTCAAGTCTGTCCATTTGTCAGTCCGTCAGTCTCATATGTTTTTGTAAGCCAGTACAGTAGAACCTGTCTTAACTAAGAAATTCAGGTTAACCCTTTCCTTCATATAAACACTTTTTCACACTTTTGCAAACAGACTAGACACAGATCAGACTGCCCCTGTAGGAGCCGTCAAATCAGGGTCTTCTCTTATGAAATTATGATAGATCTGATGATACAATTTCTACCAAAACCGACAAATCCTGGGTCCAGGCTTATAAAGCTTTTTAGTTGAGTCTGAGTTTGTTCTCAAGCTTTTGATTGGTCAGATTTGAGCTAAAATAGTCATTTCTCTACCAACCCTATGTTATGACCAATCTTTAGAATCGTCTCTTCGAGACGATTCTAAAGATTGGTCACAACATAGGGTTTGGTGGAGAAATAAGGGAATTATTCTTGAAAATGTTTTAATTTGTGTATCTTATCTCCACCTCTGAAGCAAATGGTTACGTAGGTTTATCTATTTTGCTATCTTAGTATGCATGAACTTGCAAGTGACCAACAACTAATTGTCTTACAGAGTCTGAATGCTGCATTATTCTATGAGAACAAGAACCCTAAGGAGTATGTGTCTCTGGTTCCCACCTCAGCCCACACCGGGGACGGCATGGGAAACCTCCTCAGCCTCATCTGTGATCTCACCCAGACCTGGCTGGCCAAAAAGATCTCGTTCACTGAAGAGCTCCATGCTACAGTTATGGAGGTAAGGAGTTTAGTATTATTGCAGTATATGTGTTGTTGACTAACAATAGTTAAGTAGCTTAAGAAAAGGTCTAAAAAGGTTTTGCTTTTGAAAAGCAATGTAGATATTGACTCTCTTTGATGTATAAATCTTGATGTCTGATCAGGATCAAAGCTGTTCATTAGCCTTGTGGGCACGTTATTTGAAAAACAATGTAATTGGAAAAAAACGTTTCAAATTACATTAAGAATTGGTTCACCATAATGCAAAATGAATACTCGGTATTAAAAAGATGCAATTACAATTGGATCGGTAGTAATGAATCAAAAGTTTATGTATTCGCCAATGTGTATGCCGACTTGCCTTTTGATAGATTTTCACTGTTAATTGATTTCCCCTGCATAACCATTGCCATTGCTACGCTATGGAAAAACAAATAAGCGGTTTGGGATGAGCTCACACAAACTTTCAGCGCAAACAAAAGGTTGTATCTGATCTTATGCAATATAGGTATTTGGCGTATTTTCTAATAGGTATGTATTATTCCTGATACAAATGAGCATTGAATCCATAATAATAATAATACCATTTTATATAATCGAGTTAAGTAATCAGCTAATGAATGTGTGATTTATCTGATTTATTATTCTGTTGTCTTAAGACTATCGAGCTGTCATTTACACTTTGAAAACATTTCCGCTTGCTGCCAACAGTTTGGATTGGCGTCGGGAGGTCATGTTTCATGTATATTCACCACTATCACCTAACCCTTTCCCTGTTCTATGTTTATTCCAAATTTCAATATCTACTGAATATTCATGGACAAAATAGTTTTAATGAAATATGGAAGGTGAAACATTGTAGCCATTTCAGAAACTAAAGAAACTGATCTTTCATATTCAACTAGCAAACAGAGCAGACCCTGATCAGACGGCTCCTATAGGAGTTGCTAATTTCGGCTTTATTATACCCCCACCACCTGTGGTGGGGGCTATATATGAATCACCTTGTCCGTCCGTCACGTCTTTTTTGAGACATTTGCTTTTTTCTTGAAAACTACTTTTGATGCCACCTTCAAACTTGATACATATTATATGTGGGGACAGTCTTCTCCATGTTTCATAACTCTTGCTCAAAAGTTATGCCCCTTTTTAACTTCATATTTTGTCTCTTAATTCGGACATATTTTTTGGATATGCCATTTTCTTGAAACCTATTTATGATACTGTCTTCAAACTTCGTACACATTATGAGGGTGATGAGAGGATGTGCAGCCAACAAGGGTTGTAACTTTGATTTCATTTTTGAGGGAGTTAATCGCCTTAGTTACTTTTCAGAAGCAATTTTTTGTCCAGAGCATAACTTCTCAAACTTGTATTGTAGGCACAATTGTGAAACTTTATTTATGGATAGAGGGTGATGAGAGGATGTGCAGTCAACAAGGGTTGTAACTTTGATTTCATTTTTGAGGGAGTTATTCCCCTTAGTTACTTTTCAGAAGCAATGTTTTGTGTGGAGCATAACTCTCAAGTATTATAGGCACAACTGTGAAACTTTATGTATGGATAGATTGTGATGAGAGGATGTGCAGTCAAAGGTTGTAACTCCGAGCAACTTAAAGGTAATAGAGGGCCAGGTCATGATCAGCAGAACAAAAGAAAACAATGGAGTTCATTCCATAACAATAGAACAAGGGGACATGGCCCTTTGTTCAACAAAAGAAAATAACAAAAGGATTGGCACTTAGCCCTTACTTGGTGGCTTGTCTGTCCGTCCCAAATTTCATGTCCCTTCTGTAACTTTTTTATCAGTGAATGGATTTCAAAATAATCTGGCACAAATGTTCACCACACAAAGATGATGTGTCGTGTTCAACTCCCTGGTCCGTAGGTCAAAGGTCAAGGTCATCCTTCAGGGTCAAAGGTTGGGGGCATAAGTGTTTCACAAACACACTCTTGTTTGATGGAGTTATTCCCCTTTGTTACTTTTCGTAAGCAATTTTTTTGTCTGGAGCATAACTTCTCAAGTATGGTAGGTACAACTGAAACTTTATATATGAATAAAATATGTTTATACTGAGAGGGTGATGAGAGGATGACTAGAGAATAACTTCTCAAGTACTACTTCTACATTTCTTCGCCAATGAACCTCAATGCACCTCAAATTTTGTGTTTATAAGGATGTGTAGATGTGTGTGACATAATTTTCATGTGAGTCATGATGGACTTTAAAAAAATTTCTTTCCACAAGTGTTGATGAAAGGATTATTGAGCTATTGCCATTTGCATTGAAGTCATTGGATCTTTTGACACTGTGGTGGGTGGGGGTATTAATCACCTTGAGTGATAGTTCCAGTTTCTATTTGAGGACCGTTTTAAAAGTTCAAGTTTTGCTACAGACACGTTTGGGTTGTTAAAAAAAATACCCAAAGTATCGCGATTTTGAGCTATATTATGACTTTAATATAATGAATAATCATAAAGTGATCAATTCCTGTTAACCAATTCCTCCATAGGCTATTTATAGACCCAACCTCCTTGAATGAATCTACCCAAAAGGAGCATTTACTAGAGAAAAGTAAAATTCTAGAACTTTGTAGTTTGAAACCATTGTGATAAATAGAGCATTTGCTCCTATAAGAGCAAATGCTCTATTTATCACAATGGTTTCAAGAAGTAGTTATTACAGAGGCATAGAAAGGCGTATTTATGGAGGAAAGGGTTAAGTTATTCATTAGGGAAAGGGTTAACCAGAATTAAACACATTCCCTCATAGGCTATTTTTAGATCCAACCTCTTTGAATAAATCTACAGAAAAGGAGCATTAACTAGAGAAAAGGAAATTTTTAAAATTTTGTAGTTTTGAAACAATTGTGATAAATAGAGCATTTGTTCCTATGGAGCAAATGCTCTATTTATCACAATAGTTTCAAGAAGTGACTATTACAGAGGCATAGAAAGGCGTATTTATGGAGGAATGGGTTAATCAAATTCAGCAAAAGGTCATTGGTATTTGTTATTCTGTGAATTGTGTTTTTCTTAAAGCACAACTAATAAGGGACTCCCATTGTTGAACAGTCATGTTGTTTTCTGGTCAACATAAGATGCGTAAATTACAACATTTTTAAGAATAACTCCTTTCTTCACCAAACCCTATGATACATTTTGGTGAAGAAATGACTATTTTCGTATTTTGAGACTTGTTTTCTCACCGAGATTTTTTTTTGTTTTTAACCCTGAAGAATTACCGTATATTAGATATGATCAATGTCAGCACAATTTATTTATTTATTCAAAGCTCATGGAAATCATTTTGTTTAACCCTTTCCCTGTTCTAGTTTATTCCAAATTTCAATACCTACTGAATATTCATTAACAAAATAGCTATAAAGAAACATGGAAGGTGGAACATTGTAGACATTTTAGAAAGCAAAGAAACAGATATATCAAATTCTACTAGCAAACAGAGCAGACCCTGATCAGACGGCTCCTCTAGGAGCCGTCTGATCTGGGTCTACTCTGTTTGCAAATGCGTGAAAACACGTTTATATGAGGGAAAGGGTTAACCCTCACTACCCGATATTCATGTAAGATAATAACATCATCAATATGCATTAGATTATTTTTTATAATGGCTCATGAATACAAAAAAATAATGGCTCATAAATACAGGCTTTTTTGGCTATGGCTGTATTGATAAAGTCAGATCTATAATTCATAAGCAAACCGTGCAGACCATGATCAGACAGCTCCTACAGGAGGCATCTGATCTGGGTCAACTCTGTTTACAAGACATTAAAAAGGTGTCTGTTAATATGTACTTACCTTTTGTGAACAATTTAGAAAGGGAGATAATCTATCTGAACTGTACAATAGCAGTAAAATTTGGTTATTTCCCTTGGTCAAAGAAAAAAACTAAATGTTTAGTTGAGGGATTAAAGAGGCAAAGTATTTCTATATAGTTTCCCTGACAATTTGTTTTATAACCCTTTCCCTGTTCAATATGTAAGAAGTAATAACATCATGAAAATTATTAGCTTAACCCATTCCCTCATAGGCTATTTTTAGATTCAACCTCTTTGAATAAATCTACCGAAAAGGATACTATTAACTAGAGAAAAGGAAATTTTTAGATTTGTTTAGTCTTGAAACCATTGTGATAAATAGAGCATTTGCTCCTAAGGAGCAAATGCTCTATTTATTACAATGGTTTCAAAAAGTGACTTTTACAGAGGCGTAAAAAGGCGTATTTATGGAGGAAAGGGTTAATATTTATACTGAAACACTGTTTACCTTAGAAGAAACTGTAGAATCAGATCTGAATAGTTCCATAAGCAAACAGAGTAGACTCTAATTAGATGGGTCCTACAGGAGCCGTCTGATCTAGTTCTACTCTGTTTTCAAAGACAAGAAAAGGCATATGTATGAAGGAAAGGGTTGAATATACCATAAGCTCGATGAATTCAAACACACTGTCAAACATACTTTATTGAATGTTTTTATCTTCTTAACTTGATCCAACTTTTATTACCTGATTTGTGTAGTGTTGCATATCTGCAAAATATCAGTTTTTCCCATTGTGTAAATACGAAAGGAGTATTTCTTTTCTTAAAAACTTTGTTTACAAACCTTCTTTACAACTTTGTTTACAAACCTTGATTACAAGAAGCAAAAAGAGAAATGTACATTCCTGATATACCTGAATTATCCTAATTCAAACTTTAACCCTTTACTCCATGAATATTCATGTAAGAAATAATGACACCCTTGAATAGTAATTAAATCAATTGTTATTATAACACATGGACACAGGAATGTTTGGCCATTTCAGAAGCTGTAGAATCATATATTATTTCATAAGCAGACAGAGCAGATTAGATGACAGGAGCTGTCTGATCTGGGTCTACTCTGTATGCAAAGGGTTAATAGGCAAATAGTGCAGACTCAGATCAGACTGCTTCTAAAAGAATAGTTTTGTCTAGGAGCCATCTGATCAGGGTCTGCTCTGTTTACTTATGAAATTATAATTGACCTGACATAAATACGCCTTTCTACGCCTCTGTCAAAGTCACTTTTTGAAACCATTGTGATAAATAGAGCATTTGCTCCATTGGATCACAATGGTTTCAATACTACACAATTCTAAATTTTTCCTTTTCCTCTAGTAAAAGCTCCTTTTCGGTAGATTTATTCAAAGAGGTTGGGTCTAATAATAGCCTATGAGAGAATGGGTTAACCCTTTCCCTGTTCAATATTCATGTAAGGAATAATGACATCATGAATATCAATTAGCTGATTATTATGCGAGTGTGTATTAAAATGCTAAAATTGTCATTTCTCCACCAAACCTTATATTGTGACTACTGTATAGAATGGTCTCGAAGAAACAGTTCTAAAGAATGGTCACAACATAGGGTTAGGTGAAGAAATAAAAGAACTATTCTGGGCCTATGGATACCCTATTTTTGTGGTTATTACTGTTTTGGTGCCAGGGTCAACAAGTAAATACAAGGTAATGTATGTAATCACACATGGAGGCTTTCTTGATTGGATGCCAAGGTAACTCTTTGCAAGCTGGCCGAGACTCGTAATTGCCTATGTTGACTGTTTGTACAATAGTGGCAAAACTGTGATGACCTATGCAAACAGTTTGGATCCAGATGAGACACTGAATAATGCAGCATCTCATCAGGATCCTATTTCTGCAAAGAAAAGAGAGATGTTTTATTTTATGAATTGAAGCAGACGACAGTTGTGTAGGAGATGACAAAATTATTTAGCATACAAAGGGTTAATAGTATGAGTAATGAAAGAGTAACTCAGCACCTTATCAGGATCCAAACTGCTTGACAATATAACCTAGGATTTTGGAAGGAACAATGGAAGAAAATTATCTTTAAGAATTTTATAGCAGACGACAAATTCTGCAGACTACAATTTCTTAGCATGCAGAGAGATAAAGATTCTGGTCAGATGCAACTAATTTTTTGCTTATCACCCTATTATGTACCCTGTTCCTGACTGATATGTACTGATTGCCCTTCCAGTCTCATGCCTGGTACAGTAACAAGAAGTGGTGATCTTGCTTGACCCTTTATCTTATGCATATTCATGTAAGATAATGACATCATGAATATTTATTTATTTAACCATTTCCTCCATAAATATGCCTTTCTACGGCTCTGTAAAAATCACCTACTGAAACCATTGTGATAAATAGAGCATTTGCTCCTATAGGAGCAAATGCTCTATTTATCACAATGGTTTCAAACTACAAAATTCTAAAAAAAAAAAAAATTTCTCTAGTTCATGCTCCTTTTCGGTGGATTTATTCAAAGTGGTTGTATCTAAAAATAGCCTATGAGGGAAAGGGTTAATTCTTATAATGGGATAATGAACACAGGATCTTTTGGCCATGGAAGAAATTATAGATATTTTATAAGCAAACAGCAGGCACTGATCAGATGAATACTGGTTTGAGTCTTCTCTGTTTGCAAAGGTGCTGAAAGGCATCTTTTGAAATGGTAAGTGACCATTACACAGTAAAACTAAGTCATGGTCTGTATGGCAAGTGGTTAAAAGGTGGGGTGGAAAGCTCCAGGAGTTTCTGCATTACTTTGACCTGTATTTTGCAAGTGGTTGCTTAACCCTTTCCCTCATATAAACATGTTTTCACGCATCTGCAAACAGAGAAGACCCAGATCAGACGGCTCCTATAGGAGCTGTCTGATCAGGGTCTGCTCTGTTTGCTAATGAGATTTGATAGATCTGTTTCTATACTTTCTAAAATGGCTACAATATTCCACCTTCTATAATTCCGTTATAACTATTTTGTGCATGAATATTCAGTAGGTTTCGAAATTTGTAATAAACATAGAACAGGGAAAGGGTTAATACAAGTTTGCCTTTAACCCTTTCCTCCATGAATATTCATGACGAAATAAAGACATCATTAATATCAATTACATGTAGATAAATTGTTTTGATGGCATTATGGAAACAGGTATTTCTATCCATGGTAGGTAACTGTAGAATCATATCTATCTATATGATTTTAGAAGCAAACGGAGCAAACCCTGATCAGAAGACTCCTATAGGAGCGTTCTGTTTTACTTTCACCTTGCTTTAAGCAGCCACCTGCCATAAATACCAACTTCATGTAATTAACACAAATTAGTGGCCGTTATAAAGAAGTTTTGCTGTAGAGATGAAATAATGTAGATCCGGGAGTAGAGTTTATTGGGGTTTTTGTTTTGCATTTTTTAGCTTGTCTGTTTCGAAGAAATGTCGAGCTATTGTGATCACTGTGTCGTAGTTGTCATCGTCGTCGGCGTGCAAAAACCTTAATGTAGCTCATTACTCGAATAGTATAAGAGGTAACAACATGAAAAACTTCATAGGTTAGTAGATCTCATTGAGGGGAAGGCCCCTACATAAGAACTGTAACTCTTGATTTCAAAATTTTGGAGTTATGGCCCTTTATCTTTTTCAAAAATGTTTAATTTAGCTGGACAAGTACTAAATCAGACAATATTACTGCCTATACCATAAATATTCTGGGTCCATGCTTATAAAGCTTTTTAGTTGAGTCTGAGTTTGTTCTCAAGCTTTTGATTGGTCAGATTTGAGTTCTCAAGCTTTTGATTGGTCAGATTTGAGTTCTCAAGCTTTTGATTGGTCAGATTTGACCCAAAGGCTCAAATCTGACCAATCAAAAACTTGAGAACGAACTCAGACTCAACTAAAAGTTTTATAAGCATGGACCCAGATATCCAAAGTCTCCTTTCCACCTTTACGGTGCTAAAGATAAATGTTAACCCTGTGTTGTCACCATTCTTTAGAATCGTCTCTTCAAGACGTTTCTAAAGAGTGGTCACAACATAGGGTTTGGAGGAGAAATAAAAAGGTTATTATGGAAAATGTTTTAATATACACATCTAGCAGGGCCTCTGGGGTCAAACATCAATTTGCTCTGTTTTTACTCTAATGGAGTAGCAAATGTGTAGACCCTCATAAAACTGCTCCTTCAGGAGCAATTATGATCTTGGTCTGCACTGTTTGCTAAGTTTGTCTGTCCAAATAATTGTAGGGTAGCTACAGTATGCAAAAAAAGGGACTGAACTGAAAAAAGTACACCTTTCTTGAGTGAGCAAGGGAAAAATGTCAGAATTTCCTATTTACCTGTTGGATTTGAAATAGACTGAAAAATTGAGATGAATCGGCCGGAAGTAAGGCATTAGTCAGCGCTGGCATTCAGCCGAGGACACTCGTGTTTATCTAGTACACTGAACATCCCAGAGAACTCTTAGCTAACCCTTAGTATGTGGGGGCAAATTCTTGAATACCTTTGCAAATTGCAAACAGTTTGGATCCAGATGATATGCTCACAAAACCTTGTGTCTTATCAGGATTGTTTGTCAATTGGATCTTTGGTCTTGAAAACAAGTATGAAAAAATGTGATAATTTAAGAAATCAAGCAGGCAGGGTTTTTTTTAGCTGGTACAGAGTTAAAGTAAGCTGTCTCAAAATCTTCCTATTTATAATGGAAAAATGAATTTGTGTTTTTTGCCAAGGGTCACAACTCTAAATTGGGGTTTAGAATTTTGGTTTATATTGTGTGCAACTCTATTTCAAAGAAAGCAGTACATCGCATTGTTTAGAAGTGAAGTTCAACCTGTCTTAACCCTTTCCTCCATAGGCTATTTTTAGACCCAACCTCTTTGAATGAATCTACCCGAAAGGAGCATTAACTAGAGAAAAGGTAATTGTTAAAATTGTGTAGTATTGAAACCGTTGTGATAAGGGAGCAAATGCTCTATTTATCACCATGGTTTCAACAGGTAATTTTTACAAAGGCGTAGTAAAGCGTATTTATGGAGGAAAGGGTTTGCTTGCTAAGTAATCTTGTCATCTGCACAATTGCCTGCAGTATTCTCAAAACTCTTAAATATTTTTTCCTGATTTTTTTTTGCTGAAGTTGAGCCTGAGTGACAAAAAGTGTTGGATCTTAGATCAGGCCCGACATTTTTGTGGGTCCTGATCTGGTTCCATACTGTTTGCATAGGTCGTAAATGGCTGCAAAATCAGCTGCTAGCATGCAAAAAATTAAGCAACCATTAGTACCAAGTCTAATTATTGGTCTTTAAGGCAGATCGTAGCTTAATGCAGGAAAAAAGTGATAAAGAAAGCTCCCAAAAGAGCTTACTGTAGAGCTTTCTACCTCATATTTGCTATACATCAGGCAACCACCTGCTAAATATTTTAAAACTCATGATCATGAGGGTCTACTCTATTTGCTTATAAAATTATATAGATCTGATAATACAGTTTTGTCTAAGCAAACAATTTGCTTTTAACCCTCCATGAGCTATTTTTAGACTCAACCTTTTTGAATGAATCTACCGAAAAGGAGCATTTTCTAGAGAAAAGGAAAGTGTTAGAATTGTGTAGTATTGAAACCATTGTGATAAATAGAGCATTTGCTCCTATGGAGCAAATTCTCTATTTATCACAATGGTTTCAAGAAGTGGCTATTACAGAGGTGTAAAAGGCTCCATAGGAGCAAATGCTCTATTTATCACAATGGTTTCAGTACTACACAATTCCAACATTTTTCTTTTCTTTAATGCTCCTTTCGGTAGACTTATTCAAAGAGATTGGGTCTAGAAATAGCCTATGAGGGAATGGGTTAACAACCTAATTACTATTCATGATGGCATTATTTCTTGCATGAATATTCATGGACTAAAGAATTAATGTAATACTACAATTTCAATAAATTAAAAACTTGAGGCCTTTTAGTGACAGGTGGCAGATTTTCAGTGGCCTGCTGGCCCATAAGAGTGTCAAATCATCAGGAAGGTGATACCAACTTGATCCCTTAAAAGATATACCAGGGCTTAAATCATTCTTCAGTGCTGATTTCAGGCCCCAAATCATACTATTCATTTTTTCCCCTTTATACATAAAGTGAAAGTCAGGCAGTTCTGATCAGAATCAGATCTGTTATGACTTAGGAAAAGTTTTTTGGTTTTAATATAGAGTAAATTGTCGGCTAGGTTTAGGACATTTTTATTAAGGGCTGAGTACTAATGGTAGTTAGATGACATGTCCTTTAAATAGGATATGAAGCATTTCTGTTAAAGGATTATTTCCATTGTTGAAACAAAGTCTGTCATTATTTGGAATAATTGCATAATTTGCCAGAAGTTATAGACTGTGTTTGTCTAATTGTTTTGACCCTGAAGAGAATACAGCTTTCTTTAGAAGTGGATCCAGTCTGTCTAGAAAAGGGATGTTACTTCAGCCTGTGGCCTGCAAAGGTTATTCACCCTTATCTAGAGGTTTAGATAAGATTCGTAAATTAAATACATTTTCAAGAATAACTCCCTTGTTTCTCCACCAAACCCTTTGTTGTGACCACTCTTAAGAATTGTCTCTTCGAGACGATTCTAAAGAGTGGTCACAACATAGGGTTTGGTGGAGAAATGATGATTTTAGTATTTGAGTACACATTTGTTGCTCTGCCCTTATCATACTGAAAAAAAAAAGAAAATTTGTCTGATCAAACTCTGAGCTTGAGTAAGTTTAAGGCAGTTCCAATTCATTCAAGTTTCTGAGAAACAATTTGCTGACTGCCAACAGCTTGGATCCTGATCACATGCCAAATAAATTTGGCATCTTATCTGGATCCAATCCATTTGCAAAGGCGAGTCATGTTTGGCTAAACGCGATAATGATTAACTTTTATGACACTACGCAAAAGCATGTTGACCTTTGATAACCCATTTTGATCCAGATTATACACTGACTCACTGAGTAAATGGTTAAGTGATGAGGATCCAGACAGGTTGAAACTGATCATGGAATCTACTCTGTAAAATTATGCAGACGACAGTAATTGCAGACGTCACTTACTTACATGGGAAAGAGTCACATGTGCTGAAGCCAAACAGAAGTTCATCTCTCACGGTGGTCCAACCACTTTGTCATAGGTGTCAACCCATGAAAATTGAGACTTCCGCCAATTTTTATTTTTCGTTTTAACTAAATCACTCCCACCCTCCCAACATCTAAATTTGCAAGTGTCAGCTGTTATAATTATGCATTAAAATTGTAACAGTTGGAAAAAAGATGATAGTCACATTATGAAACCTCCCTAAAATGGCTGCTCAAGATAAATCTAAGTCAAGAGTCTTTTTGGCAGGTGGTAGCTTAATGCAGGACAAAAGTAATAGTGGGAACTTTCTGCATTACTTTTGTCCTGCTTAACTTTTTCTCTCCAATACTTTTTAGGCCAAACCCCTTTGAATTAATCTACTGAAAAGGAGTATTAATTATAAAAAAGGAGAATTGTGTAGTTTTTAAACCATTGTGATAAATAGAGCATTTGCTCCTATGGAGCAAATGCTCCATTTATCACAATGGTTTCAAAGAATGAGTTTTACAGAGTCGCAAAAAGGCATCAGTAATGTTAAAGCAGCCCCTTGCTGTTGTTAAGGAATGCCATTCATTCAGTGGCTGCATTTTGGAGTTTCTACTGTAGCAGATAAATTAAAGGAACATTCTGCTGATCATCACCCTGCTGCCTGCATTAAGCAGTCACCTGTCTCCAAGACCGATACTTATATATATATATATATATATATATATATATAAAAATGTCCGGTTTAATGGGGTTTTACTGTATTTCTTCATTTAATGATTATCATATAGGTTTTAGATGTTAGTTTCCCCTCAGAATTAAAGGGGTGGTGATTAGAGTGGAGCTTTTATTAAAGGAAGAATACAGTATGGTAGCAGGCGAGAGCATTGAATATGATATTGTGATGCTGAAGCAACAGCTTGCCAAAGACTTAAACAACACTTAACACACAGTATAAACTGCAATTAGACCCCTGATGGGCATTTGTAATCATGTGTGATGGCAACAGAATGCATAATCATGCATGATGGCAACAGAATGTGAGTTACATGACTGTTTTCAGGTGTTTTGTTAAAGTGCAGCACTGAATATCACAATAACCGTAACTGTTCAACAAAACAAATTCAGGCAAACAGCGTAAACCTAGATCAAACTGCATTTAACCCTTTACTCCATAAATAGGTCTTTCTATGTCTTTAAAAACAGAGTAGACCCTGATCAGACGGGGGGGTTATTGATGTAGTATTGTGTGCGGTCATCCGGGTCGTCTATCTGTCTGGCCATCAATATTTAACTCGTCCACACACCATCTCAGAGTTTACAGACCAGATTTCAACGAAACTTCACTAGCAATTCGATCTAGAGTCTGCGCTAAGTGTCTTAACCTATTCCTCCATAGGCTATTTTTCCAACCTCTTTGAATAAATCTACCAAAAAGGAGCATTAACTAGAGAAAAGGAAAAATTTTGAATTTTGTAGTTTGAAATCATTGTGATGAAAAGAGCATTTGCTCCTATAGGAGCGAATGCTCTATTTATCACAATGGTTTCAGAAAGTGACTTTTACAGAGGCGTCAATATGAGCGAATGGGTTAAGTTTGTTTGTCAGACTACTATGTGTTATTAACCCATTGTATGCTGAATTATATTAATTGACTTCTCCCTCTATGAATACGTATGAAGCAATATAACATTGTTCATTGCAGACTAGGAATTGTATGTCAAGCAGTGCAGACCCTGATCAGAGGGCTCCTCTACTCTAGGAGCCCTCTGATCGTAGTTTACAATGTTGGCAAATGAATGATACATTTGTTTCTCACACATAAAGGGTTAACCCATTACCTCATAGGCTATTTTTAGACCCAACCTCTTTGTATAAATCTACCGAAATGGAGCATTAACTAGAGAAAAGGAAAATGTTTAGAATTTTGTAATTTGAAACCATTGTGATAAATGGAGCATTTGCTCCTATAGTAGCAAATGCTCTATTTATCACAATGGTTTCACAAAGTGACTTTTACAGAGTCATCAAAAGTCGTCAATATGAGGGAATAGTCTAAAATAGATCTAAAATAGTTTGCTATTTACAAGCAGTATGAATTCAAATTGGATGTGACGGAAGTAATTAATTTACTCCATGAATATCATGTAAGAAATGATGAAATTACGAATATTAATTAGATTAATTGTTATGACAGGTCATGGACACAGGAGTTTTAGGCCATATCAGAAACTGTGGAATCAGATCTATATTATATCACAAGCTAACAGAGCAGACCCTGATCAGAAGGCTCCTATAGGAGCCGTCTCATCTGGGTCTACTCTGTTTGCAAAGGCATATTTATGGAGTAAAGGGTTAAGCCTTAGCAGGAATCTGGATGCAAACTGTTTAACCCTTTCAATGTTACTTTTTCAAATTGACTTTTCCAAATTTCAAAAAGGTCAAGCTTGCTGTGAATATTCTGGGATATTTTTTAGAAAAGTGTAACATGACAAACAATGCAGACCCTTATTAGATGGTTCATCAAGGATCTCTCTCATCTGCATCTACACTGTTTGCAAAGGGCATTAGTGACTAATGTGTCCAGCACTGAAAGGGTTAATGCTCAGGCCTCTGTACATGGTATTGAACCTTTTACCTGATGCATGTATACATGTACATGTAAACACCTTTGAAAATAGAGTAAACCAAGATTAGACCGCTCCTGTTGGGAGTTGTCTGATTAGGGTCTGCTCAGTTTTCTTATGGAATTAAAGTAGAACCCCTCTAATGCAACCACTTAATGAATAAACTTGGGGTGTATTTATAATTAAGCAGGTGGTTGCTTAATGCAGGACAAATTACTTTTGTCATGCATTAGGCTACCACCTGCATCTAGCACCCAGAATTATACCTCTTTTAGGTGGTCGCATTAGCAGGGTTTTACTGTATATAGATCTGTTACTACCGTCCCTGTTTCAGCCAACAAGTACTGTGATAATATACAGTAAAAACTTCTCTACAACGACCACTAAATTTTGTTAATTAGTTGGTGTTTAGGGCAGGTGGCTGCTTAAAGCAAGGTGAAAGTAAAACAGAACACTCCTATGGGAGTGTTCTGTTTTACTTTTACCTTGCTTTATGCAGCCACCTGTATTTAGCACAAAATACTTAATGTAATTAAGTGACCATTATAGAGAGGTTTTACTGTACAGTTATACAAATTTCAACTCATGATGTTATTATTTCTTACTTGAGTATTTATCAGGTAAAGGTTTAAAATACGTAAATTCTGCAGATGTAATTTTTATTAGCGGCGGATGACAGTTTTGAAACCGATGACATACAGCCATTCAGTAGATTTGTCCTAATTGCCTATTTGCACTATGCAACAGTAGTATTAGGATATGATCTAGTCATCGATAACAGCCGATATGTGCTGCTACCATGCGCAGCCCGTACAGAAAGCAAGCATCTCGCATTTCTATACGCACTGTTTGATCGTCTGCCTTTTTGACTGACCTCATGCTGGGCGACTGTCAAAACTGTTTGTGAAAAATTATTTCTTCAAAGTCTGCAGGGCGGATGTCACATTATTTAGTGTAAACACACAACCCGATATCCCGCGGGCACCTTTTGACGAGATTTCTGCACTTCCTGTGCAGTTGTTGAGAAAAAGGTAGCAACAATTGATCTTTTAACCCTTTTCAATGATGAATGTTCAAATGTAGAATTGGCCATCATTGTAGTGTCCATTAATTAACCCTTTCCCTGTTGCATAAATATGTAAGAAATATTGACATCATGAATATTAATAAGATTAATTTCTATAATGGCATATGAACACAGGACATTTAGACTCCGACAGAAACCAAAGTCAGATCTATATTGTACAGTAAGTAAACAGAGTAGATCCTGATCTGTTTTGAAAAGGCTTTTATATGAGGGAAAGAGTTGACAAAAAACTGAATTTGCTAAATGATTTTGAATGGCAAACTGTGCAGATGCAGATTGGAGGGCTGCTGTAGGATGCCTTTATCCCTTTCTCTGTTCTATATTTAATCTAAATTTTAATACCTACTGAATATTCTTTGACAAAATAGTTATAAAGAAATATGGGAGGTGGAACATTTGTAGACATTTTAGAAAGCACAGAATCAGATCTATCAAATATATTCTATTAGCAAACGGAGTAGACCCTGATCAGACGGCTCCTCTAGGAGCCGTCTGATCTGGGTCTACTCTGTTTGCAAATACGTGAAAACATGTTTATATTAGGGAAGGGGTTTATCTGGGTCTACACTGTTATCAGTTGCTGGTAATTTTTACTCATATTCAAAGGATTAAGCATTTGAGTTTTGGCATGTTTTACTAGTTTGATTCTTCATTTAATGTAGGTTGCTCAATACATTTAGCCCTTTACTCCGTGTAAATGCCTTTGCATGCCTTTGCCAACAGAGTAGACCCAGATCAAATGGCTCCTGTCTGGTCAGGGTCTGCTCTGTTTGCTTTTTGAAATTTTATAGATATGATACTTTACTTTCTGCCATGGTCAAAATAACCTGTGTCTCTGTGCTATTATAACAATTAAATCTAATTAAAATTAATGTGGTTATGGGAATGACCTTCATCTGTCCGTCCGTCTGTCCGTAACAATTTCGTGTCTGCTCCATATCTCCTATACCCCTGGAAGGATTTTCATGAAACATGCCTCAAAGTTGAGACAATGTGCAGAACATATGTGGCAGTCCTGTCGACTCAAGGTCAATGTCACATTTGAAGGTCAAGTGTTTTAAACTTCAATTTCCATTACATGTTCGTGTCCGCTCCATATCTTCTAAACTCTGTGAAGGATGCTCGTAAAACTAGTCAAATATTAGCAAAATTGAGATGATGTGCCGAACACATATGACAGTCATGTCGGCTCAAGGTCAAGGTCACATTGAAGGTCGAGTGTAATTTTGTGCCCGCTCCATAACTCCTATACCCCTGAAAGGATTTTCATGAGACTTGCTTCAAATGTTAACCAAGTTAAGACAATGTGCAGAATACATGTGGCAGTCATGTTGGCTCAAGGTCAAGGTCACATTTGAAGGTCAGATTTTTAACCTTCAATTTCCATTACATTTTCGTGTCCGCTCCAATCTTCTAAACCCCTTGAAGGATTTTCATAAAACTTGAGTCAAATGTTAGCTAATTTGAGACGATGTGCAGAACACATGGTGGTGACATATCGGCTCAAGATCAAACTCACATTTGAAAGTCAAATGTTATGTCTTAATTCAGGCTGCGGCGGGGCATTTAGCTGTCCTTTTGACTGCCTTGTTATTTCTTACATGAATATCCATGGAGTAAAGGGATAACCCTTTCCTTCATATAAACACATTTCCACACATTTGCAAACAGGGTAAACACAAATCAGATGGCTCCTGTAGGAGCAGCTGTCTGATCCGTCTTCTGTTCTTGCTAATGGAATTTGATAAATCTGTTTTTTTAGTTTCTAAAATTGCTACAATATTACACCTTTAATATTTCCTTATAACTTCTTTATGTCCATGCATATTCAGTAGGTTTTGAAATAAACATGGAAGAGGGAAAGGGTTAAAGCATTCCTCTCTGAGTTTAACCCTTTCCTCCATAAATACGCCTTTCTACGCCTCTGTAATAACCACTTCTTGAAACCATTGTGATAAATAGAGCATTTGCTCCTATAGGAGCAAATGCTCTATTTATCACAGTGCATGTTTCAAACTACAAAATTCTAAAGATTTCCTTTTCTCTAGTAAATGCTCCTTTTGGGTAGATTTATTCAAAGAGGTTAGGTCTAAAACAGCCTATGAAGGAAAGGGTTAGGGCATGAACAGGACAGGTAAAGTTTTGGCTAACCAGATAAAATTCTGTCAACTTGTGTCACTCACGCCACAACTGATCCCTTCAGTGTGAAAGGGGTCAACTTTGAGAGGGAATTGAATACTTGGAGAAAAGAATGGCTTTTATTTATTCTTTTATGTTTGGGTTGGAGAGTCCTTGTGTACCCAAAATAATCAAAGACCAACCTACAAAAGATATGAATAGCTGGATGGTGTTACATTGGTTGATTTGAAGAGTACACAAGTTAAACCCTCTCATTCATATATATATTTGCAAACAGAGTAGACCCAGATCAGATGGCTCCTATAGGAGCTGTCTGATCAGGGTCTGCTCTTTTTGCTAGTGGAATTTGAAAGATCGGGGGGGGGGGGGTAGGTATTGAAATTTGGAATAAATATAGAACAGGAAAAGGGTCAAAGGGGGAAACAAGTTTTTGTCAGCAAGTCTATACAGTAAAACCTCTCTAACGCAACCACCTTTGCAAACAGAGTAGACCCAGATCAGATGGCTTCTGTAGTAGACATCTGATCAGGGTCTACTCTGTTTGCTTATGAAATTATATAGATTTGATTTTACATTTTTAACCAATACCAAAAAGTCCTGTTTTCATATTTCGTTATTTAAATTAAGTTTTATAAATACCCATGGTGTCAGTACATGACTGCATGTATTCAGCTGGGAAAGGGTTAATCTTATAGTGCATTCATTATGGGTATAACTTGTGAGGCAAGTTTGAATGACAGTGCAGACTCTGACCAGTGGGCTCCCTAAGGAGCCCTCTGATCTGGGTCTACACTGTTTATAATGTCACTACACACATTTCCTGCATTCATAGGATTTAAATTTGGATAGACATGTTGCCTTCTTTAGTTCTTCACTATGTGGGATTTTGAGAAAAAATGACGAGAATTTTAAGACTTGAGGTTAGATGTATTTTAAATTGGCTAAGATTGGATAACATAGTGAATGTTCCGATGGGTACTTTGGAATGATGTATGGGTACTTCAAAAAACATAACCTGTTCTATTCATGGGGGCAACCGATGGCCGCTTGACAAAGAAACTAATCTCGAGGGGCTTGATTTATAACTGTGGCCCATTAAGATGAATTAACCCTTTACTCTTTATGTACACCTTCGCAAATAGAGTAGACCCAGATTAGACTACTTCTGAAGGAGCCATCAGGTCAGGTTCTGCTCTGTTTGCTTATGGTATAATTACGATACAGATCTTATTCTACGGTTTTTGCTGTGGCCAAAATTTCCCGTGATTATATAAAAATACATGTACATGTAATTGATATTCATGATGTTATTATTTCTTTAACTTGAAAATCGCCAGGATGTTTATTTAATTTTTATGTCTTCGTAACATGATTTATTGAGGAATCCCCATGAAATTATTTTCTCGTGATAGAATTTAATATTAATTTAACGCTTACTCGGCTGAATAAAAAAGCGAGTCTGCTCAAAATTTGATCTGGTGCAATTTTGACTACTTCCCATTCAATTAATCCATTCCCCCATATTGACACCTTTTGACGCCTCTGCAATAGTCACCTGTTGAAACCATTGTGATAAATAGAGCATTAAAATGCTCCAATAGGAGCAAATACTCTATTTATCACAATGTTTTCAAACTACAAAATTCTAAAAAAAAATATTCTTTTCTCTAGTTAATGCTCCTTTTTGGTAGATTCATTCAAAGACGTTGGATCTAAAAATAGCCTATGAGGTAATGGTTAAGCCTTTAAGAAGCTATTGACTCTGTGTCAAACAGCTTTGATCCTGATGAGACTCCAAGTGACTTGACGTCTCAACTGGGTCCAAGGTGTTTGTAAATGAGAGTCGGGTCTTGGATAGTTAACCCTTTCCTCCATAGGCTATTTTTAGACCCCAACCTCATCGAACGAATCTACCCAAAAGGAGCATTTACTAGAGAAAAGTAAATGTATAGAATTTTGTAGTTTGAAGCCATTGTCCTATTGGAGCAAATGCTCTATTTATCACAATGGTTTCAAGAAGTGACTTGTAGAAAGGTGTATTTATGGAGGAAAGGGTTAAATAAGGATTACACTGGTAAATATCAAAGAAATTCAGGCGATATATGTATCAAAAGTATCCATGAAATTATCCCAACAAATT
>OY755242.1:71510410-71629688 GCA_963576725.1 Azorinus chamasolen | reverse complement strand
ATTTATTCTGAAGACGTCTTTTCCTTTATCCCGCTAACTGCTTAATTGTTTATAGTTTCTCAAAACCCTGTTCCATGACAATTGGTCAATAATTTCTGAAAAATAGTGCCATGCCACTAAGTAAATAGTTTCTGAAATGATTGATTAATTCGGAAGTGGTCAAAATTGTACAAGATCAAAATTGAGCAGACATTCTGTTTTTAAGAGTTAATGCAAAACTGGGTTACAGTGTGTAATTATGGGCATAAAAAACTCATTTAAATCTTCAGTAAAGTTATTAGTAGAGCTAAGCCATACATGTGGTGACAGTTGCTAACATTTTGGACCAAGACTAGACACGAGTCAAGTCAAGTCAAATCATGTCATCGAAAAAGAAAATACATGTACAGTCAAGTTAACCCCTTCTCTTGCTGAATTAAAAAAAATATTCTTCTTCTTTACCCATGCCCTGTTGTATAATTACATATATCTTCACTGTCTACAATTATTTCTCTGTGTATTCACTACTGTGGAGTGCACTGGTTGCACAATCAACTTGTAAATAGTGCAGACCCTGATGAGACAGCTCCTACAGGAGCTGTCTCATCTGGGTCTTCACTATTTACAGGTAGGTATATTGACGTGAATAGCAAGCGAAGGGTTAAGTGAAGTCAAGTACAAATAACGAATAGCTCGACGCTTGTTCGTGATCAGAAATACTTGACTAGCTGATGGTTTTTGAATAGTTACATCTTTTGAGACTTTAATCCTTTTTTTTTTTTCTTTTTTTTTTGCTCCATGAATATTTGTGTAAGAAATAATGGCATTTTGCTCCATGAATATTTGTGTAAGAAAAATGGCATTTTGAATAGTATTTAGATTAAATTTTGTATTGGTACACGAGCAAAGGCACAATTAACCATGAGCAATATATATTATCCCATAAGCAAACAGAGCAGACCCTGATCAGACGGCTCCTATAGGAACCGTCTGATCTGGGTCTACTCTGTTTGGTAAGGCCCTGTTTGATAAAGTTGTCATTTATAGAAAGGAAGGTCCATGGTAGCCACGAGTACATTCTAATGGCTTTATGTAACACGTAAATACACCTTTGCAAACAGAGTAGATCCAGAACAGACGGCTCCTATAAGAGCCGTCTTAGCAGTGTCTGTTCTATTCTTATGGACTTACATAGTTATGCCATGGTGGAAGTTCTCTGTTAATGTACCTAATTGATATTGATATTAATGATGTAATATTTCTTACATGAATATTCATGGCGTAAAGGGTTTAATGTGAATTGAGCATACGTCAAATTGTGTAGCCTCTGGTTCCACGCTTTTGTTCATAACATCTTTTTTTTGCACTGGGTTTGAATACATTTTAATTGTTTGCTCAGGTTGTCTATGTTATGACCTTCACCATATGTTGCATAGCACATATAGAACTTTACCCAGGGGAGTGATATATGCGACACCAATGTCCTCTTGTATAATTTAAACCCTTCCGTGCCACAATGACGGGTTTATGATATCACATGCAAACAGTTTGGATCCAGATGAGACGCCGAGTGTAACTCGGCGTCTCATCAGGATCCAAACTGTTTGACACTATGTTTATTGTTTTATAAAGAAAATGGAAGAAGTGCACACACTTACACTAAAAATAAACGAAACTATGCCCAGCAGACGACAATGCTGGCACCGAAAGGGTTAATTACGCTAGTTTATTTTTTCAGGGTTCAATGCTATATATATCGAACAGCTGCATATTTACGCACTATGTAGATATAGTTAAGCACGTAAAGTAGAGAAAAAAGATTGGGATCAGTGATTTGCGTTTATCGTATTTGCGTTCTCTGTGAAGTGTGTTTGGACACAATGGGTTCCCGGTACCGCTCTAATAATAATAGATTTTACTTTCAGAAAATGGATAGAGACACCACTACAGAAGCAGTTCCCGAGGACGAAAATCCTACACAAGATTCGGAGACAGAAAAAACACACGAAGTATTGAGAGACGAAGACAATTTTATAAATAACGTTTCACAGTTCTTCAACCAGGAGGCGTTAAGTGACGTCACGATCAAAGTCGGAGAAGCACGTTATTACGGACACAAGTTCGTGCTTGCGAAATCAAGCGATGTTTTTCGGACGATGTTATATGACGACAGCTGGAGCAATGGGGCTGAATCTGATATAATACTTACGGAAAGTGCCGAGTGTCAAGCAGTGTTTGACGTTTTTCTGAGATTCATGTACTCGGCGGAAATTTCAGTTACCGTGGATACGGCGGTAGGAATTCTTTGTTTGGCTGATAAATACAACGTTGTATCACTGAAAGCGTTGTGTGTTGGATATATGGTGCAGAATACGAAATCTCCGAAGGTGCACAATGCTCTCAGCTGGTATAACTGGGCCAAGGCGCTCAACCTGGAGCCGCTGATCGAATCCTGCAGCAAAACTATAGCCTGGAACGTTGAGTCGATTATAGGCTCGTCGGAATGGTTTGCCATGGATCTTCAGTTTATTCGGGACATTTTGGACAACTCCTCCTTAGTTGTAACAAATGAATACGCTCTTTACAAAGGACTAGAGTCTTGGCTAACGGCAGACAACCATATAGAATCACTGGAATCAAACGCAGCCGTATTGATGCCGCTAATCCGATTTCCTCAAATGCTTGTAAGTCAACTATACTTGATAGAGCAGTCGGACTTGTTTCAGAATTACTTAATCAAAGGTGTTTTGAAGGAGCTAGTTGGAAAAGCTTACAGGTTCCGTTCACTTTGTCCATCACAGAGTAAATTAGATGTAACATTCGAAGAATCTTTTTACAACCCGAGGAACTACATGGACCTAGGAGTCGACTCAGTTCGAATGCAGAACAACCTACGGTTTGGTATCCAGGTTGATGTACGAACCTACGTTGGGCCGGTGGCATCTGATGATCGTCGTGGGGAGTGGAAAATAAACTATCGGAAACACGACAACACGTGGGCTATACAGCTGTTCTGTCACGAGTCTGCCACGATCGACGGGGAAGCATACATCGAAACGAGCGTATTGGTTATAAACGAAGAAGACAAAGTAATCCAAGTGGAGATGATGGCTGCCTCAGTCTGCACGCGCTCCAAGAGTTTAGGTATCAACGTGGAAATCGAGAACCCGTCAGACTCCAAAACCATGATATTATTAATCAAACCAATACCCCATTAATTCTTATTTGCGCCAAACAATTTTCGTAGGCAAACAATGTTGTCTGCTGTATATTTCAGAGTGGACTATTTTCTTCAATTTATTCTCTAAAATATGAATGGTGTGTCAAACAGTTTGGACCCTGATGAGAGGCCGAGTTACACTGTGCCTGATCTGGATCCAGGTCCATGCTTATAAAACTTTTAGTCCGAGTTCGTTCTCAAGTTTTTGATTGGTAAGATTTGGCTCAAATCGGACCAATCAAAAGCTTGAGAACTCAAATCTGACCAATCAAAAGCTTGCAAATGTTATCATTGCAGCAAACCCCGTGATTCACTTTCAGGCGACTTCCGGCGGTGAAAAGATTTTTATAACGTTTAACTCTCTACTCTATGAATATTCATGTAAGAAATAATGCATATTAATTAGATTATTTTTTATAATGGAAGATGGACACAGGAATTGTGGGCCTTAGTAGAAACTGTATAATCATATCTATATTATATCGTAAGAAAACAGAGGAGACCCTGATCAGACGACTCCTAGAGCAGCCGTCTGATCTGGGTCTGTACTGTATGCAAATGCGTAGAAGGGCGTATTTATGGAATAAAGGGTTTTAAACGTTATCGGCAATCCGTTGTAATCTACTGTACGTCTGCGTCTTATCAGGGGCAAATCAGTTTGACACACTGACCATTTGATAAAAGTGTGGAAACGAATGCATGAAAAACTATTTTTAGAAGTAAAGAAATTAAACTTTGTGTTGAAGATATTTGACTAGAGCTGCTGCTTAGCATGCTAATGGCTGACTTGTTAACGTGTGTTGTACAAAGCTCCTTTAACCGTGTACATGTATTTGATTGTGCCGTTTGATCTTGGGTCTACTCTGTTTGCTAAGGCGTACTTATGGAGTATATGGTTAAGGGTTAAATTATATATTCTGTGTGCAAATAAAACGAATTGCTACCGGGCCCCACAGTTGTAAAATGGTTTGCTTGAGTCTAATTTCATTCTGAAGTATGTAAAGGCAGACAGTTAGAAACTTTAGATCTGAATTACAGTGAACCCTCGTTATACCGGCATTCGTTACAATGTCACCCTCGTTATACCGGCATTCGTTACAATGGCACCCTCGTTATACCGGCAATATGCGTTGAAACAACATCACCGTTAACTCTTTGAAACAACCACTGAATAAATAGGTACAATGCCAATAGCACAGGTGATTGCTTAATGCAGAACACAAGAAGTGCAAAAAGTTCCCTAAGGGAGCGTTTTGCACTTCTGGTGTTCTGCATTAAGCTATCACCTGTTGGCACTAGTTTAAAACTGGCCAAATGGTTCCTTTCATATTTAAACTCGTTATAACGGCAACGTCGTTATACCAGCACAATGTCTGGAAACAAACACCTCCGTTGTAATGAGGGTTCACTGTACATGTATTTCATAAGCAATCAGAACATACCAGGTCAGACAGTTCCTACAAGAGTTGTCTTGATATGGATCTACTCTGTTAGCTTATTCAGTCTGAACAATCGGATACTTAAGAATGAGCCCAGTCCTAGTCTTAGAGGGTTTCTCATTTGACCATGTGCAAACTTGAAATCATGAACAGTATAGCATTGTAAGCATGTTTAAATTAAACAGTAAAACATGTCTTAGGAGACAATTAAAAGTCAATTAAAACGTTTGGTCTTTCTTGATAACATTATTGTGGCATCTGAACTCTTTCCCAAATATATGCGTTGTTTCGCGCCTTTACAAACAGAACATACCCACCGTCTGATCAGGGTCTACTCTGTTTGCTTATTGTAATATATCCTGTCGTTCAGTTTCTACCGATACCAAAAGAATCAAGTGTACAAATATCATTATAAAAATCAGATAATGAATATTAATGATGTCATTAATTCTTACCTGACTATCCAACAGGGAAACGGTTAATACTGGTTAAAAGTAGTGCAAAAAGTTACTATAGGAGTTTTTTTCGCATTACTTTTACCCTGCATTAAGCACCTACCTGTCTCCAATACTCAATACACGGTAACTTAAGACATTCTCTCCCACTGATACCTTTTTGCGCCACTGTAAAATTCATTTATTGAAACCATTCTGATAAATAGAGCATTTGCTCCATAGGAGCAAATGCTCTATTTATCACAATGGTTTCAAAACTACACAATTCTAAAATTCTCATTTTCTATAGGTAAAGCTCCTTTTCGGTAGATTAATTCACAGAGGTTGGGCCAGTCTAAAATGGTCTCGGAGGGAACAGATTCTGTTATAACTAACCGCGTTCAACGGAATTCAAATGAAAGTTATTGTATATAGATAATAAACATTGTTTAAAAATGAGACATTTATTAAGATGATTCTTGTCATACAATCTTGCTTCAACTGTCTATACAACAACAAAGATAAAGACGCAAGTCTGAACAGTAAACCCGCATTTAACCATTTCCCTGTTCAATATTCATGTAAGATATTATGTCATCATGAATATTTATTAGCTGTATTTTTATAATGTAAAATGTTCAAGGAAAATGTAGAATCAGATCTATAATTATGCCAAGCAAACAGAACAGACGGCTCCTATCCTACACACTCATTTTCACATATTAGCAAACAGGATACATGCTTATAAAACTTTAGTCGAGTCTGACTTCGTTCTCAAGTTTTTGATTGGTCAGATTTGAGTCTTTGGCTCAAATCTGACCAATCAAAAGCTTGAGAACCCAAATCTGACCAATCAAAAGCTTGAGAACGAACCCAGAGTATACCAAGATCAAAGGACATTCTGATCAGTGTCTGCTCTGTTCGCTTACATGTACATGTATGTATAATATTGATATGATTCTACAGTTTTTGCCTGAGCAAAAATGCACCGTGTTCACATACCATTGTAATCTTATTAATCTAATTAGTATTATTGAGGCCATTATTTATTACATGAATATTCAACGGGGAAAGGGTTAATCAGATCATGTCGTTAACTAATATCACTCCCAATATCGCCAAAATGCACAACGACAAATAGTGCAGTCTCGGACCAGGCTTCGCCTTTTAAAAGCGGCGATTCATCAGGAAGTTCGCTGTTTTGGCTCAACCTCTACATCCACGTCTGCAGCTTATTCCATTGAAATTTACATTTGTTTTACTGATATGGGTTGCAGACAGACGACAATTTGAAATTTGGCGCCAACAGAGTTAAGGAGTCGTTCTGGTGTTAATTCACTTAGTGACACTGTAATGAGGCTTTACTGTACCTAAAACGGGAGAACCTGTCTTAACCCATTTGCGCCCAGTGGATTCTTCCATGTTTTATATATGGGATAAGTCAATTTTTATCTAAGGGATGCCTAGTCTAAAGTTTCAGTTTCGTTTGTTTTATATTGAAATTCCTATCAGCAAACAGTGTAGACTCTGATCAGACGCCGCATTATGCGGCGTCTGATCAGAGTCTACACTGTTTGCCTACGTCCAATATTTGGAATCGTGGGAGCAAATGGGTAAAGCGACCATGAAAAAGAGGTCTTATTATTGGTCTGTAAAATAGACGGTACCTTAATGCAGGTCAAACGTAATGCAGAGAACTCCTATAGGAGCTTTCTCCATTGCTTTTGCCATGCATTAAGCAACTACGTGCATTTTATGATTCCTATGTTCAACAAATGAATGACCGCCTAAGACAGGTTCTATCGTATTCACACAAACACAGGCACCCAAAAGAAATACATGTACAATTAAAGCAGGTAATTGCTTTATGCAGGGCGAAAGTAATGCAAAATGCTCCTATAGGAGCTTATTGCATATAACTTTCGTTCTGCATTAAGCTACCCAGAGAAATATATATACATGTATGTATATATCTCTGACCCAGCGTTAGATCTATATTCAATGGTCGCTTTAGAGGGGGTTTACTGTTCAACAATCAAAATCAAGCATGTCACGCATCTACTAAAATAGTTCACTCATTTGCATAAAGTGGAAGACGATTAAATATTATTCTTTCTTTTTAAATAGCATGCAATATCAAACGGATTGTTAACAAAATCCCTTTTCTGTGACGCACTGTCCGCTAGAGGGCGCAAGAAAAAGTCGGCCATTTTGACACATACATAATTGATACACGTCGCTGTACTGGTTCCCGGCTTGATTTGGAGAACTTTGTGGAATATTGTTCAAGTATAAGCTGGTTCCGTTCAATTTTATCTGAAAACAATCAAACAATAGTTCTTAAAATCGTCTTATATTTTGTGATGATAGCACATTTATCAACATTTTAATGACAATGCTCTTTGTAACATAACCTCTGGCGCATGCGTGTTTGACAACCATGGCACAGGTACCTCCAATGACGTACATATGAATAATATAAAATGTATACAGTAAAACGCCTCTAAACCAGAGATTACATTTAGTATAAAGATCGGTCTTTACGACTGTTGGCAGCTTAATGGCGGATGAAAGTCACGCAGTAACTGCATGATTTACGCCCTGTATTAAGCAGCCACCTGACTAAACGCATCTACAGTTTTCTCTACTAGAATTCCGGTTTAGAGGGGTTATAGGAACATTGTAAATATGTATATATAGGATCTGTCACGAGATGTCTTCCTTTAAACGAGTTCACAAAAAAGTTACTAAGCGAGCCTTAGGCGAGCTTAATACTTTTTTCTCTCTGGACGAGTTTATTGGACGAGTTTAAGAAATTTTTATCTCAAATGACAACGAGTGTCAGCTCCTTTTTATCACGTAACTTATTCGCCCAACTTTGATATTTAGACGAAGGGGCAGAAAACTTCAATATTGCGATGCTGACTAGATTCTATATTTAGTAACAAAGATGAATCCATGTCAGCGCGGAATGGTTATAGAAAGTTTGCAACTGTACACATAGACGCAGGGGAAATATGCTGTGTACCTGTCTACCAACCTCCAACGCAGTTATCACCCCTAATCGCTACGCTGAAGCACGAAGTGACAAGGGAGATCATTGAGAGGAGTTTACCAGTCTACATTTACGAAAAGTAATCGTGTGGCGCCACATCTTATACCGGTATTACATATGTTAGATATAATAAATCTATCAGATTATATTAACCGAGAGACAAGCAAAGTTATGTGATAAATAGTCATATTTCCAGTCTTTCACAAGTGAATACATTTCGATTTTCGAAAGGCGAGTATAATGCCGGATTCTCAGAAACTATAGGGGAAAGGAGGTGAAAGTGTTTCTGTGGTCAGATTTAAACAACTTGTCTCTGAAAACAATTAAATATAATACCACTGGTATGTTTTAGTTTTAAAAAGTCCCAGTAAATGAATTTCAATGCATAAAGTTAATTATTTTTTGTCATACATACAGTAGAACCTGGCCATTCAATTATTGAACACAAGAGTCTTAAAAACGGGTGGTTGCTTAATGTTGGGCAACAGTAGTACAAATAACTCCTATTGGAGCTTTCTGCATTACTTTAGACACGCGTTAAGCTAACACCTGCCTTTGGACTTCTTTTTGATTTCCGCTTAACCCATTACCTCATAGGTTATTTTAAGATACAAACTTTTTGAATAATTCTACCGAAAATGAGCATTAACTAGAGAAAAGGATTTTTTTTTTAGAATTTTGTAGTTTGAAACCATTGTGATAAATAGAGCATTTGCTCTTATAGGAGCAAATGCTCTATTTATCACAATGGTTTAACAAAGTGGTTTTTACAGAGTCGTTAAAAGTCGTCAACATGAGGGAATGGGTTAAAACAGGTTCTACTGTAAATACATGTACATATTGGAAGGAAAATGAGCTGTGACATGACCTGTCTGAGACATGTACAATAAAATATCTCTTAAGCGACCATCCACAAGAGTAATAATTCTTAATCTTAAAGGCAGGAACTAGCTTAACCCTTTCCCTGTTCTGTATTTATTCCAAACTTCAATACCTACTGGAAATTCATGGACAAAATATTTATAATTTAACACGGAATGTGGGACATTGTAGCCATTTTAGAAAGCAAAGAATCATATCTTTCAAATTCCGTTAGCAAACAGAGTAGACCCTGATCAGACGGCTCATTTGGGATCTGGGTCTACTCTGTTTGCAAATGCGTGAACACGAGTTTATATGAATAAAAGGGTTAATGCAAGACGAACGATATGCAGAGAGATCCTACAGGATTATATTACTCACTTCCTACATTAGCAATCCCATGCTTTTAAAGACACCTATATATATTTATTTTAGCGATTGCTTTGGACAGGTTCAACTGTACTTAACATGTTATGCATTTTTTCCCTAGCAACCAGTTTATGTAGCCAAGATAACAGTTCGTATATGTCTGATAAAGGCTCCTCTTTAGACAAACATTCTAGAAATTATCCATACACTAAACTTTGGATCTACGCTGTCCGAAGACACATGTTCTCTTTGTTCATTTCATTACTCGTAACCCTGTGCTGAATTGCATTTCAGTTTGAAGCAAATTTTATAAAAAATTCTAGATTGTTTTAAATATAGATTAAATTAACACATTCTTAAAATTGCATTAACCCTTTTCCTGCCAATGCTGCATCTGTGATTACATATGAAAACAGTTTGGATCCAGATGAGACGCCGAGTAACTCGGCGTCTCACCGGGATCCAAATTGTTTGATGATTTGATTATTTTGTTTTAAAGAAAATGAAAATTGTAGCAGACGATTAATGGTATATACATGTAGGAAACGGCGAAGTTTTTAGATAACTCTTTCAATATTTCAATAAAAAGATAGTTCCAGTTGCCTCCCTTCCTTACGATGTATACATGTATTTGGTATGGTATATCGCGCAGATGGTCAGACTATGAATGTAATATGAAGTGTTCTTGGCAATATACAGTAAACGTGTTAATCCATAACTCCATAAATACCCCTTAACAAAGATAGTAGACCCGGATCAGACGATTTCTGTAGGAACTGTCTTATCAGGATCTGTTCTGTTTGCTTATGAAATGATATAGATCTGTATGACTCTACATAATCTATTTCCTGTGTTCATGTCATTATAAAAATGAATCAGGTAAATATTAATGACATCGTTATTTCTTAAACAAATATATCCATAAATTAGAAGAACTGTGGAATGGGACATACGTGACAATACGAACCTGTTTTTTGGACTGGAATATTATATCATGGGTACTCTCCATTTCTATTCCCCCCTCAGGGGCCTCAACGGACACCCCGTACATTCCTTGCAGTAGAATGGAGCTGGATACCGACTCCAGTCTGACAAACGTAATAAAAATGGTTACAACATATAAATGATCGATTTTGGAACTTATTGTCTCTTTACCTCATGAATATTCATAATAATTAACAACTGTATGAATATTAATTAGCTTAACTTTAACCCTTCGCATTCTATTCACGTCAATATAACTACCTGTAATAGTGAACACCCAGATGAGACAGCTCCTGCAGGAGCTGTCTCATCAGGGTCTGCACTATTTACAAGTTGATTGTGCAACCATTGCACTCCACAGCAGTGCTTTCACAGCGAAATACTTGTACACAGTGAAGATATATGTAATTATATAACAGGACATGGGTAAAGAAGGAGAAATGTATTTTAAAATTCAGCAAGAGAAGGGTTAACAATGGCATATGAACACATGATGTTTTAGCCATGGCATAATCTGTAGAATCGGGGTTATGTAATTACATAATCAATATCAAAATTTCGATCGATTAGAGCCCACCTTCGGTTACCATGGCAACCAATACGTTTTCGAAACATCTAACCAATAAATTTGGAATATCGAAAACGGAAACTTACTTCGTGATTTTTTCAAACAAGACTTGAGTTAACATAGGAGTAATGTGCGCAGTGTGCAATGCGCTTAATTTTCACTTTGAGAATATGAACTTAATGTATTGGCGTGGTGTAATTATTAACATAAATTAATTTAATGCGCTGAGTTTTTTTTAACCCATTGTGATTGTTACCAAGATGAGGGTCTGCACTGTTTGTCATGGTACACTTTTCCTTTTTAGAAAAAAAACCTCTAAATATTCACCGCAAGCTTGACCTGTTTGAATTTTGGAATAGTCCATTTGAACATTCAGCATTGTAAGGGTACATCTGGTCGAACCCTTAGGATTTGCTGTATGAATTTGTACCTATTTCTGCTTAACCCATTACCTCATGGGCTATTTTTAGATACAGCCTCTTTGAATACATCTACAGAAAAGGAGCATTATCTAGAGAAAAGGAAAGTTTTTAGAATTTTGTAGTTTGAAACCATTGTGATAAATAGAGCATTTGCTCCTATAGGAGCAAATGCTCTATTTATCACAATGGTTTCACAAAGTGACTTTTACGGAGTCGTCAAAAGTCGTCAATATGAGGGAATGGGTTAATTATACCTTCACTCAATGAATACTTATGTAAGAAATAAGGACATCATGAATATTGATTAGATGAATTTTGAATTAGCATATTAACATAAAAACATTTCGCCATTGCAGAAACTGTAGAATCATTCCGTAGGTTAACAGAACAGACTCTGATCAAACGTCTCCTAAAGGGGTCGTCTTCTAAAGTGTGGTCACAACATAGGGTTTGGTGGAGAAATGACGATTTTAGTTTTTGAGTACAGTGTTTTACGCACATTTATCTGTAGCTCTGGTTTTATTGTATGTACATGCTATAGCTGAGGCTGAACAATGAGTTATTGTTGATGCATGACTTACCTCAAGGAACCCTTGTACGGTCCTAGAATAGTTGGTGTTTCTACAGACCCGTTAAAGACGGCTTTTCCTGGAATGGGTAAAATTCAGTAACTAAGAACCATTTAGCATAAAATACATACAATTTTGTATTAATCAACAAATATACATTTAACCCTTTACTCCATAAATATGCCTTTATAGGCCTTTGCAAACAGAATAGACCCAAATCAGACGGCTCCTATAGGAAACGTCTGCTCGGGGTCTGTTCTGTTTATTATGAAATATAGATATGATTCTGCCATGGTAAAAAATTACTGTGTTCATGTGTGATTATGAAAATTAATGTAATTGATATCAATGATGCCATTCTTTCTTACATGAATATTCATGGAGTATAGGGTTAAAACAATCATAGCATTGACCATTCTCATGTTAAAAACTCGACACTACTGAACTGCGTATTTCAAACTATTGAAAAACTACAGACCGATTGTCAGTCAGATTGAGTATTGATGAGACGCACATTTAGCATGGAAAGGATTAAAAATGCACAAATGGGCATAAGTAAGCAATGCGCATGTTGTCAAAATTACCAACCTTCAACATGAAACTAGAGCTATTACTTAAGGAGATTGATAATTCTAGCAACACTGCAATGACTCTTCATTGTCTTTAAGTTCGGCCACAATATGTTACGTACTGTACCTCACAGTATGTTTGCAATATCAAAGACGACCATCAGGCGGTCATCGTGAAAGCGATTGAAAAAATCGATCACATACTGGTCGCCTTTGTGAATTTTCAAGAAATTGCGGCAAAACTGTAAAGCTAGCTCGCTTTACAAAGAAATTGCAATATCCAAGATGGCCGCTAGTCTGCCATCTTGACTCCAACCGAGAAAACAAATTATATCATGTACATGAGTATATATGCTGCAAAATAAGTTCGCTCATCAGTTTAAAGAATCCAAATCTAAGAGATGAGATGCTACAGAGAGATCCTGAACATCTCTTAAAAAGATCACATAACCATTGAAGAGGTCCGCAGTCGGGTTCGGGCACTGATTGGCCCTATGAAGAGTGTCACACTGTAGTTAAGAAAAGGAAGTTGATATGGTATGGGCACGTCTCCCGCTCAACGGGCAATTCCAATTCTCAAGGGAATAGTTAATGGAACAAGAAGGCGAGGAAGACAAAGGAGGAGACGGGAAGATACCATCCAGGACTGGACATGATTGACTTTTGCAACATCACAGAGAGCAGTGTGAGACAGGACACAGTGGAAGGAGATTGTCATGAAGTCAGCTAAGATGTTCCTACGGCCGACTAGGTTACGGGAAAAGTGAAGTGATATGAACAAGGGATTATTTGGCCAAGGCAAAAACTTACATATCAGATCCATAAGCAACAAAAACATACCCTGATCAGACAGTTCCTACAAGAGCTGTCTGATATGGGTCTCCTCCGTCGCAAATGTGTAACAAAGGCTGGACCATGAACGAAGTAAATGGTTAACTGGGACACGGGGAAACCATGTAGATTCAGACCAGAGGTTCCCCATTGGATTACACAAACAAAGCCTGCTGTTGCTTCATAGTTTCCTCACAAAAAATCGTTCACTACTTACCGTCCAAATTTAAAGTTGTATCGTTTATTATTTAATCGATTACATCATAGGCTATTTTTTAGATCCAACCACTTTGAATAAATCTATCGAAAAGGAGCATTAACTAGAGAAAAGGAAACATTTAGAATTTTGTAGTTTGAAACCATTGTGATAAATAGAGCATTTGCTCCTATAGGACAAATGCTTTATTTATCATAATGGTTTCAACAGGTGACTTTTGCAGAGGCGTCAAAAGGCGTCAATATGAGGGAATGGGTTAATCATTAAATATTAATCGTTACATTGGTTATAAAGGATTAGAAAACTCACCGTTACATGTGACCTCGTCCACACCATACCGGACGCCCTTTTTGTTGACCTTGAATCGGCTTTTCCCTGTAGTATCACGAATCTCAAAACTATCACTCGTGGCTTCTATTCTATTACGATCTGAAAACAAAACCATACAATTGACTACAGATACGTGAAGAGGTGTGAAAACGCGTTTATATGAGGGAGAGGGTTAAACCATTAAAATAAATATAATTGTATATGTTCAACGCAGGTTGCTGCTGAAATCAGAACAAAAAGTGATACTTAAATCTTCAAAGGGAGCTTTCTGCATAAGTGTTGTATTTTTGTCCTAAATTAATTAAACCATATGTTTTAATATTGTTACGCTTAACCCTTTCCTTCATATAAACACATTTTCGTGAATTTACAAACAGAGAAGACCCAGATCAGACGGTTCCTAATGGAATTGATAGATCTGCTTCTTTAGTTTCTAAAATGGCTAAACTGGTTCCATATCTCATTATAACTAATTTGTCCATGAATATTCAGTAGGTATTGACATTTGTAATAAGTATAGAACAAGAAAAGGATTAAGGTATTTCTGCTGCAGGTAAACAATGTGACCTGTTAGGCTATTACATGCTGACAATGTGCTTTTTATTAGACAATTTGCTGTGATATATAGTGGTGTTGGGAAAAAGTGAAATTGGAACATTTATCATATAATAAGGACTTATTAATACACCAACCGGACTAAAGAAGATATTTGGAAGGATCCTTTTGATTGTTTCAAAAACAAATATCTGGAAAAATGAGTTATATGACACTTCTGCATATTCTCAGCTACAAATTGAAGTTTTATTTAACTACATGTATTAACCCTTTCGTTGCCAAACTCTGTCGTCTGCTAACTTTGTCGTCTGCTACAAATTTTCATTTTTTTTTATTTTCTTCATTTTTGTTTCAAAAACATAGTAACAGTAACAAACAGTTTGGATCCTGATGAGACGCCGAGTTACTCGGCGTCTCAAGGGTTAAAATGAAATTAGAATATTTATTGTTAATATTGTTATTGTTATTAATACACCAACAGGACTAAAGACGATATTTGGAAGGATACTTATGGGAAAAACGGGAAGGGGGAAAATCTGGAAAGGTTAGTTATATGACACCTCCTTGTTGCATATTTTCAGGTAATTTTTTTGCATCTATCCAGACAAAAATTTAAGTTTTATTCAACTCTTAAAAAGCGTTGTTTAACATTTATGAACTACACTAGGACCTTTACTTAAAAGCTGTATTAAAAATTGTTAAGAATATTAGATTTAATAAATTTTTTAATATGAATGTCAAATTGAAAGGAAGTAAACAAACGGCAATTGCTGGAAATACATTAACCCTTTAGCTGCCAATGCCGGATCTGTGATTACCTATGCAAACAGTTTGGATCCAGATGAGACGCCGAGTAACTGTTGTTACTGGTTCTATGCTTTTGAAACAAAATAAAAATGAAGAAAATCAAAAGAATGAAAATTTGTTGCAGACGACAAAGTTAGCAGACGACAGAGTTTGGCAGCGAAAGTCTTAACTAGTAAGTGGTCCTTTAGACCATGACAATTCGTAAAGGAAAGGCTTAAGATCACCAATAGCTTTCCCTAAATTCATATAAATACTGTAAAACCTCTCTATAACGGCCACTAAATTATATTAATCAGTTGGTATTTAGGGCAGGTGGCTGCTTAAAGCAAGATGAATGTAAAACAGAACGCTCCTATATGAGCGTTCTGTTTTACTTTCACCTTTCTTTAAGCAGCCACCTGCCTTTAACACAAAATACTTGATGTTATTAAGTGGCCGTTATAGAGAGGTTTTACTGTACTGTAAATATTGGATGGCTCATCAGGTTGCAGAAAGTTATAAACTGAAATCATGGCCACGGCTCAACAAAGGAACGAAAAGTTTTTAATCATACCCTCTTATCGAGGTTTTCTTGAACATGCATCATATACATGTACGCTGATGCTGATTTAAAAGTAAACCCGAACGAGGTATGTCTGTAGGTATTATAGACAGGTGAAGCTTAATGAAGGTCAAATAAATGTAGAAAGCTCCCTGCATTACGTTGGTTTCTGCATTAAGTCAGTCACCTAATATTAAAGACCAACTATTTATTTATTAAGAGGCCGGTTTTAGCCAGTTTCTGCTTCAGTATTTCATGATAAGCATTAACCCTTCGCTTGCTATTCACGTCAATATACCTACCTGTAAATAGTGAAGACCCAGCTGAGACAGCTCCTATAGGAGCTGTCTCATCAGGGTCTGCACTATTTACAAATTGATTGTGCAACCAGTGCACTCCACAGCAGTGAATGCACAGAGAAATACTTGTACACAGTGAAGATATATGTAATTATAAAACAGGGCGTGGGTAAAGAAGGAGAAATGTGTATTAAAATCCAGCAAGCGAAGGGTTAAGTTACTATGAAATAGCAACAGGTTTCTAGTTTATATGAAACAGGTGCAAAACCTGGCACTTATGTTTCTTGAAAACTGCAAAGTAAATATTTAATCGTTTCTTTAAGGCATATAAAACGTCTAAACTTTAAGTATAGTATTATTTTCAAATCTCTCTCTCTCTCTCTCTCTCTCTCTCTCTCTCTCTCTCTCTCTAGAGGTATAATTATGGGTATGTAAGGTAATTGGTAGCTTAATACTGGTCAAAAGTAATACAGCGGCTCCAATAGAAGCTTTCTGCATTACTTTTATCCTGCATTACGCAACCACCTGCTTTTTAAGACTCCTACGCTCAATAAATGAATAACCGCATATGACAGGTTCTACTGTATATAACAGACTAGAAATGATTGCACAGTCAAACCCCTCTATAACGGCCACTAAATTGTGTTAACTAGTTGGTATTTAAGGCAGGTGGCTGCTTAAAGCAAGGTGAAAGTAAAACAGAACGCGCCTACTGGAGCGTTCTGTTTTACTTTCACCTTGCATTAAGCAACCACCTGCCCTCAACACAAAAATACTTGATGTAATTAAGTGGCCGTTATAGAGAGGTTTTACTGTATTCGTACTTACATAATTCTATTCTACTTGAAGATGTATCACCACTGTCCCCAGCAGACACAGTTACACGACTTTGCCCGTTTATCGTCAATCCCTCCTCCTGAAATATACACAAGGAAAGTCAGACTTTGCTAGAACCTGGGCCAGCAGCTGTCATTTATATGAATATTCAGGCAAAAATAATGACATCATGAATATTAATTAACCGAATTTTTATAAAGGCACTATGGAACAAAATATTTTTATAATGGCTGAAACTGTAGAATCAGGTCTATATCATATCAAAAGAAAACAGAGGAGACCCTGAGGTTTATCAATGGAATATGAATACAGTAGAACTCCTCTAAACCGAACGTTCGATTATTAAAGTATAAATATCGGTCTTGGAGGCAGCTTAATTTATGGTGAAAGTCATGCAGAAAGCATTTCTAGGCAGCCACCTGCCTAAAAGTATCGAAATTCTTCTCTACTAGATGTTTTACTGCATTGTATTTTGTTTAAAGTACAACTTCAGTTAGAAGATAGGTCTTAACTGTTTCCCTGACAGAAGCAAATTATGATGTCTTTGCAAACAGAGCAGACCAAGATCATACGGTACCTGTATGAGCCATCTGATCAGGCTTTTCGTTATGGAATTACACAGATCAGGGTACATGCTTATAAAGCTTTTTAGTTGAGTCTGAGTTTGTTCTCAAGCTTTTGATTGGTCAGATTTGAGCCAAAGGCTCAAATCTGATCAATCAAAAACTTGAGAACGAACTCAGACTCAACTAAAAAGTGTTATAAGCATGGAACCTGGTTCTACAGCTTATTCCATGGCCAATATATCCTGAGTTTATAAACTGCTATAAAAAATCAGCTAATTATAGATATTCATGATGTCATTATTTCTTATATGAATATTCATGGATTAAAAGGTTAAAACGGTTAAAACTCCAACGTTGCTGCACCGGGTGAAAGTGACAATACATGTACTGCAATACACAAAACACCAAGTGATGCATCCAGAATTCTGGTAAATCTGATTAAGTCATTAGGTAACTGAATTCTTCACCTGGTAGTATCACAGTAGAACATAAATAACGTATGTCGTACTGAGACCAAAACAACTTACATTAATCATGTGTGAAATATGCACGCGCGTTGCTTGACACGATTCCTGATAATTGTTTCTTTGTTAACCTTTAGCATGCTGTGTTTTTGTGTATCCCTTTACTCCAAAAATATGCCTTTCTACGCTTTTGCAAACAGGGTAGGCCCAGATCAGACGGCTGCTGTAGGAGCCGTCCGACCAGGGGCTGCTCTGTTTGCTTATGAAATAATATATGTTATGAGTTTATAATTTCTTCCTTGAGCAGATATTTATGCAAAAGTTGTCATTTCCCTTACATGTACCACATATCTGTTATACAGTACAGCCTCGCTAATTCGAATACTAAACCCTCGCTAATTCGAACACTCAAACCGTCGCTAATTCGAATACTCAATATCGCCGTTAATTTGAACAGTCAAACCCTCGAATTCGAAGGTTACCCCATCATATAAACACCTTTTCACGCATTTGCAAACAGAGTAGAACCAGATCAGACGGCTCTTGTAGGAGTCGTCTGATGAGGGTCTGCTCAGATTGCTGAAGACATGATATAGATCTGTTTCTACAGTTTTTGTCAAAAGCAAATCGCTTTTAAACTTTACATTATCAAAATTCAGCTAATACAATGTATATACAAAAGATTGAACCCCCAAACCAGGGCACTCTTAACCCATCATCACATGAAAATTCATGTATGATGACACGACGAATATTAAATACATGATTTGTTTTTAAATTGACATTTGAACACAGTAAATTTTGGTCATCTCATTGGCCCTTTTACTGGCATCTACACGGGTTCGTTAAAAAGGACACACCATTCCCAGTGCAAAATAGTCTTGAGTTTTACGCATGAAAATATTCCAAAATTATCAAAACGCATTTTCCCCAAAATTGCCAGAAAAAAGGTCTAGACATACTTACACTGTAGATCTAAGTTATTCTATAAAAACAAAATAGATCTACATGTACATTGATCAGGTGTCTCCTACAGGCTCCATCTCATCTGGGTCTAATCTGTTTGCAAAGTTGATTAAATTTTTAGTTTGAATTTTGTAGTTTTGAAAGGACAGAACATTTAGTTCGAGTTATCCCGAAGATCGAGTTATCCTAGTTCAAGATATCGAAGTTCAACTTATGTAGTAAATGGATAAAGCAGAAAAACGTCTGCATTGTTTGTTTCACAGATTTTTTTTTCAAATGTTCACATCGACTAATACATATTTTGCAAATAACACAGCTCCAAATCAAAATATTGGATCGGATCATAGGGTATCGTTCTGTTAACCCTCACAGCACTGGAAACGAGTCACTAATGTCCTTTTTAAACATTGTAGACCCAGATGAGAGGGCTCCTCTATGGCCTGCACTGTTTGTCATGTTACACTTTTCTTTTTAAAAAATCCCTAAATATTCACCATAAGCTTGGCCTGTTTGAAATTTGGAATAGTCCATTTCTAACTTCAGCATTGTAAGAGTTATCCCTTAACTCGCTATCCGCGACCTGGCTCGCACGTGCAAACCAGCTTGGATCCAAATTGGACGCCGAGTACCTTGATTTCTTTTCAGGATCCAAGCTGTTTGACACTCGGTCCGTAGTTTAACAAAAAACCAACACTTGAACAGTAAAATTTGAACAGATCCAATGTTGAACAGACATTACTTTTTCACAGCTGTGCAAGGATTAACCCATTCCTTCATGTAAACGCTTTTTCAATCATTTGCAAACAGAGTAGATCCAGATCAGGCCATCTGATCTGGGTCTGCTATGTTTGCAAATGCAGTAACACCTCTCTATAACGGCCACTAAATTGTGTTAATTAGTTGGTATATTAGGGCAGGTGACTGCTTAACCCTTCTCTTGCTGAATTTTAAAATACATTTCTCCTTCTTTACCCATGCCCTGTTGTATAATTACATATATCTTCACTGTGTACAAGTAATTCGCTGTGCAATCACTGCTGTGGAGTGCACTGGTTGCACAATCAACTTGTAAATAGTGCAGACCCTGATGAGGCAGCTCCTGCAGGAGCTGTCTCATCTGGGTCTTCACTATTTACAGGTAGGTATATTGACGTGAATAGCAAGCGAAAGGTTAAAGCAATGTGAAAATAAAGCAGTTTTACTTTCACCTTGCTTTAAGCAACCACCTGCATTTAACACAAAATACTTGATGTAATTTAATGACCGTTATATGGAGAGGTTTACCTGTGCCTAGAAAGGCATATTTTTTAAGTAAAAGGATAAACAGACAACAATGCTCTTTGCTAATGGAATTCGAAAGATCTGTTTCTATACTTTCTATAATAACTACAATGTACATGTACCATCTTCTATAATTCATTATAACTATTTTGTCAATGAATATTCAGTAGGTGTTGAAATTGAGAATAAACACAGAATTGGGAAAGGGTTAAAAACAATATATAATTATCTTAGAGTAGTGCTGTGCGACCTATTATCGATAAAGATGGGAAGTATACGCGTATTCGAGCTCTAATTATCTCGAACCTGTCCAGTTGCCTCGTATAAGTAAAATGATTTTAACCAGGTGTGTATGCTGTTATTTCGCCCTTTCCCTCATATAACCGCTTTGCACGCCTTTGCAATCAGAGCATACAAAGATCCCCCGGTTACTGTAGGAGCTGTCTGATCAGGGTCTCCTCTGTTTGCTTGTGAAATTATAATAGATCTGACTACAGTTTCTACCAATACCAAACATATCTTGTGTACGTATGCCATTATAAACTTTCAGCTGATAATTACTCATGTTGTCATTATTTCCTACATCAATATTTATGCGGGAAAGAGTTAAGCCTGTATTTCATTTACGGTACAACCTACTTAGAGTGATGATGAATAAACATGGGGTAGATATATTAGAGTAGGGAGTTGCTTAACCCTTTCCCTCATATAAACGTGTTTTCACGCATTTGCAAACAGAGTAGACCCAGATCAGATGGCTCCTAGAGGAGCCATCTGATCAGGGTCTGCTCTGTTTGCTAATATAATTTGATAAATCTGTTTCTTTGCTTTCTAAAATATCTACGATGTTCCACCTTCCATATTTCTTTATAACTATTTCTTTTTAAAAGAATATTCAGTAGGTACTGAAATTTGTAATAAACATACTGTAGAACAGGGAAGGCGAAACTAACGGTAATGCAGAAAGCTTCAGATTGGGCATTCTTGCATTTATTAACCCTAAGCCCATCACATATTTTAGTACTCTGTCCTCTTCGAATATCAATTAAGCAAACCTTTACAAAAATATACAGGATATGTTGAAATGATTTTCCTAAGCAAAAGCACAGAGCATGCAGGCATATATTTTCCATGGTAAACAGTGCAGACCAAGACGAGAGAGCTCTCATCTGGATCTACACTGTTTGCAAATGCAACTATAGTTGTGGCTGGTGTACTGTGGGTTAAGCCATCATCTGTCTTATTAACAAGAAATAGTATGTGATGTATACAAATACTGAGGTGTTTGTAAAACGAGTGGACACATATTAGGCAGCTCCTATAGGAGCTGTCTGGTCAGGATCTATTCTGTTGGCTTAAATGATATTGTAGGTCTGCTTCTACGATGTCCGACGTAACAAATTCCTTTGTGTCATGCACTTTAACAATAATTCAGTTAATTAACCTATTCCCTCACAGGCTATTTTTAGACCAAACCTATTTGACTAAATCAACCGAAAAGGAGCATTTACTAGAGGAAAGGAAATTTTTAGAATTAGCTAGTGTTGAAACCAATGTGATAAATAGAGCACAATGGTTTCAAAAAGTGACTTTTTCAGAGGGTTCAAAAGGCGTCAATATATGGGAATGGGTCAAAAGGCGTCAATATGCGGGAATGGGTTAATATTCACAAAGTTCAAAACCATTGCATCTGTTTTCATTAAATCCAGGGGCCCGCATCGTTTGACTGACAGAAGGGGGATTCAATAATGACTCCATGCCCTTTAACCCGACATACTTTGTCATGATCATTATAACAGTAGGGTCTCGTTAAAACCAGCACATCATTTATTAACTGAAAAAAGACTGTAAAAACAGGTAGTTGCTTAATGCAGGGCAAAAGTGATACAAAAAGCTCATACATGAGCTTTTTGTATCACTCTTGTCTTGCATTAAGCTACTACCTTAAAGGCCTTTTTATAACAACAAAATTAGAATTCTTTTGAGTGGTCGTATTATCAAGACTGTACTTTATAAGCAAACAGCAGACGACGTACAACAGATGCATTGCAGCAGACGACAGTTTATTTCATGCGAAGTATGGTGAGATACTAGGAATAAATTAGTAATATTCTGGCTGCGATCCATTGATCTTGCATTCTGGAACAGTTTGGCAAATGCAGCTTTACCCTCAATCTGATGAATATTCATGCATGACCGAGCACATTATAAATATCAGACATTCTAATTCTTGCATTGAAATTAAACAAGAGCTGTCACAGTCACGTGACAAATGCCCCCATAGGATATCACCGACACTAAAGCATGGGTCATGTGTATGCCTGGACCATGTTGCATCTGTGACCTTGACCTTTGAAATAGGAACCTGGTCCTTTTTCGCGACACATCTTCTCAAGGTGGTAAACATTTGTACCATATTATTTTGTAATATACTCATGTGTGTATGAGTTTTCAGAGCGGACACGATAAAATGTCCCCATTTTTTACCTTTGACCCTGATTGTGACCTTGACCTTTGAGATAGGAATCCGGTTCTTTTTCGCGACGTTGGTGAACATTTGTACTACAGTTGAACTTTGATAACTCGAACTTCAAGGGACAGTACAAATTAGTTCGAGATAAGAGGAGTTCGAGTCATCCGATTTCTAATCTGAACGTTTGAAGGCCACAGCTTAATACAGGTCTAAAGTAATGCTGAAAACTCCTGTAGGAACTTTCAGCATTACTTTAGACCTGTATTAAGCTGTCACATGTGTTTCTAGATATCTGTAGAGATACATTATTGGAGCAATTATGTATTGTAAGTTTTGGAAGGATTGACCTTTTTGTTCGAGTTATCCCGAAGTTCGAGTTATCCGTGTTCGAGTTATCGAAGTTCAACTGTAAATTATTTTGAAATCCACTCATGTATTAAGGAGTTACATAAAGCGGGCACGATGCGGGACTAACAGACTGGCTGACTGACATACTGGACGGACAGAGCGATTACTATAACTATGCTTCTCTTTGGGGGCATAAAAATAAGTAAATCGATTGCCGTGACTTACTGTAGAGAAACTGTTATATACGATGTATAAACAACGGTCCCTACAGAAGCCATCTGACTGGGGTTTACTTTGTTTGCAAAAGCTTGAAACAGCGTCTCAATCAGAGTATGTTTCTGTCATGGTGAACCGTCTCTTTGATCATATGGGTTGGAGTTATTGTCATTATTTCTTACTTGGGTATTTCATGGAGTAGGTGGTTAACCCATTCCCTCATATTGACGCCTTTAGGCGCCTCTACAAAAGTCGCCTTTTGAAACCATTGTGATAAATAGAGCATTTGCTCATATAAGAGCAAATGCTCTATTTATCACAATGGTTTCAAACTACAAAATTCTAAAAGTTTCCTTTTCTCGAGTTTCTCTAGTCCTTTTCGGTAGATTTATTCAAACTGGTTGGATCTAAAAATAGCCTATGAGGTGATGGGTTAATATCCATTATGGACGGAGAAGCCTTGTGTGAATATGCATCAGGTAATTGGTTCACGTGACTGGCGTCGGTAGACGTTGATATGCCTACAGGTACCTACCCCTAGATTATGTATTTGTTCCGCGTGTAGTGTCCCGTGCACGGCTGCCCTTCCGTTCACCACGACCCCGCCATCTTTTATCTGTACCGTACCCATATGCAAGCCTTTCTGTAAGTAATGACAGGGTAATTTTGACATATTTTCAATGCCGCAAATTTAAGATAGACACTAATTAAATCTTTAAGAAATTGTCTTTATTACAAATGAGTTGTCTGTTACTGTTCTCTCTGTATATGAGAGGAGAACCTGCATTTAGCTGTCACACCAAGCAAGTTTCCAAGTTAGAAATAGATTGAGTGTAACTCTTGTTATCTCGAAGTAATTTGTATGGTTCATTAACCCTTTCACCGCCAATGTCGCAAAAATGCACCACGACAACTAGTGCAGTCCCAGATCAGACGCCGCCTTTTCAAGGCGGCGTATGATCAGGGACTTCACTTTTTGTCTCAAACTCTATTTCTATATCGGTGCTTTATTCCTTTGAAATTTGCATTTATTTATCTTTCTTTATTTTACTGAATGATTTAACGAAAATAGATTGCAGACGACAATTAGAAATTTGGCGCCGAAAGGGTTAAAGTTCGAGATATCGATGTTCTATTGCATTATTTAATGATAGAATTTACTCAGATTGAAAGATTTAATTTTCGAGAGGATTTTATTTACAGACGACAACTGAAGCACGTGTTTCAAGTCAATGTTACGAGCAGCTTTCATCTTACAATGTTGATGTTTAGAACCCGGATGATCCAGACGGTGAGAGCGAGGTTCATAACAACGATGATGATGATGAAAAGGATGATTGCATATAGACACTGCTTCCTCCACCCGTATATACCCGCCGGCTGGTACCCGGACTGGGTGAAATCCGACGACCGACCCTGCCCCATCTCTGAAAAATGGGAACCAAAGATGATCATTAATTAACCATTCGCTAAGCGCGATCTGACTGCATTTGGATCTGACTGCATTTGGATCTGACCATTTGGATCAGACTGGAATTTGGATCTGACAGGCATTTGGAAACAACATCGGTCCAGATGAGACGCCGAGTAATTCGGCGTCTCATCAGGATCTAAGATCTATAAAATCAGTTCTATCTACATGTATATTATTCCATAAGCAAACAGGGAAGACCCTAATATGGGTCTACAGTGTTTGCAAAGGAGTGAAAAGGCGCTTCGGTCAGGTAAAGGGTTAATTACCAATGGTGAGACGTCTTCTGGGTGACCTTAACTCATTCTCTCCTAGGCTATTTTTAGATCCAACCTTTTTTAATTAATCTACTGAAAAGGAGCATTAACAAGAGAAAAGGAAACTTTTAGAATTTTGTAGTTTGAAACCATTGTGATAAATAGAGCATTCGTTCCTATAGGAGCAAATGCTCTATTTATCACAATGGTTTCACAATGTGAATTTTATAGAGGCGCAAAAATGCGTCACTATGGGGTAATGTGTTAATTAATAGACAATTTTAACACTGTCCCTGTTTAACATTTATTCAAGATTTCTTCACCTCTTGAATATCTATGGACAGAATCAATGTATAAATCCTAATCAGCAAACAGAACAGGTCCTGATCAGACGGCTCCTATAGAAGTTGTCTGATCTGAGTCTACTCTGTTTGCAAATATGCGATTTATTTCCACGTTACAGGAGAATCTGTTATTATCAATTACAAACGGTTTGGATTCAGATCAGACGTGGAATAACTCCGTCTCATAAAAACTTAAAAGTTCACCCTGACAATGTTTTTGAAGAGATGTAAAGGGGGGAAACTTATGAGCATTGCAGTGAATAATACGTTTTGCAGATAAAACATCACTTAACATCTAAAGAAGTGCAAAACATGCATTGACAGGCGCTTAACGCATTACTCTATAAATACGCCTTTCTACGCCTTTGCAAACAGAGGAGATCCAGATCAGACGGCCCCTGTAGTAGCCGTCTGATCTGTGTCTGCTCTGTTTGCTTACGAATCTACAGTTTCTGCCTTGGCTAATAATTCCTGTGTCCATGTGCTATTTTTTTTAATCTAATCAATATTCATTACGTCATTATATATTACATAACTATTCATGAAGGAAATGGTTAACCCTTTACCTCTTAGGTACGCTTTAACGCTTTTGCAAGCAGAGTAGACCCTGATCAGACATCTTCTGTAGGAGCTGTCTGGTCAGGGTATGTTGTATTTGCTTATGAAATAATGTAGATCTGATTCCACAGTTTCTGCCATGGCTTAAACACCGGTTATTCATATACATGAACCATTTAATACAGTAAAACTCTCTATAACGGCCACTAAATTGCATAAAGTATTTTGTGTTAAAGACAGGTGGCTGCTTAAAGCAAGGTGAAAGTAAAACAGAACGCTCCTATAGGAGCGTTCTGTTTTACTTTCACCTTGCTTTAAGCAGCCACCTGCCCTACATACAAACTAATTCACACAATTTAGTGGTCGTTATAGAGAGGTTTTACTGTAATCAACTCATGAATATTCATAGTGTCATTATATTTTTACATAAATATTCAGTAGGTAAATCGTTAAATAATTACATTCGATTATTCCAGTCTTTTATCTTGTATTCTTTTTTTTCTTAGATGTTACATTCTGCTGTAAACCGGGTACTTCACACACAAATAACACCAAAGGCACCCCGTGGAAAAAATATATCAATGTCAAGTTTCTTGCTTGTTTTGACTGTTAGCACTGACATTCCGAAAAATAATGTTACCGAGTGTTTGGCGCATAATTATAACTACATTCTGCAACCCCAGTCTTTTTCTATCTCATACGGAGTTTCTTTCTTTTAAATATTTTCAAAAACAAGAGCAGAATGTTAAACAGTTTAATTCCTAATATGGCGACGAATAAATCTGGATCCAAACAGCTTGCTACGGTATTCGTAAAGTGTACATAAGTAAATCTGTATTTAGCAACCATATATAGATTAAGCACAGAAGCCTTAAAAAGCAGGTGGATGCTTAATGCAGGGAAAGTGTAATGCATAAAGTTCCAATTGGAGCTTTCTGTATCACCCTTTTCCTGAATTAAGCTACCACCTACCTTCAGTACATAGAATTGTACTTCTTTTTCACGGACGCTTAATATACCTTTACCTGATAGAGGGGTGGGGGTTCATGTCTTTGCAAACAGAGAAGAACCAGATCAGACGGATCATGTAGGAGCCTTCTGATCTGGATCTGCTCTGTTTTCTGTTGGAATACTATATATGTGATTCTACCGTTTCTGACTTGACCATAAAATCATGAGTTCATATGCCATTATAAAACTTCTTCCAATTATTATTATTATTATTATTATTATATTATTATTATTATTATTATTATTATTATTATTATTATTATTATTATTATTATTATTATACCACATTTATATAGCGCTCTTTTCACACAGGATATGTGCGTTCAAAAGCGCTTCACATAGATTAATAACAATTAATATTCATGATGTCATTATTTCTTACATGAATATTTATTTGGTGAATGGTTAAGCCATGTTTTACTGTTTAGCTACAGCAGTTGTGTAATAAACCCGAGTCAATTGCTGATAGTGTTTTTTACATGTTCATTTTAATTTTACAGAGATGCATATTATATGTGTGCTGAAATTGATAGCAGATGGTAACTTTAATGCTTTATCTGAGAAGGACGCCACTCAGCGCCTTGGTAAACACAGTAGACTCGGATCAGAATGTAGAAGCAGTCCGAGCGGAGTCTACCCTGGGTCCATGCTTATAAAGCTTTTTAGTTGAGTCTGAGTTTGTTCTTAAGCTTTTGATTGGTTAGATTTGAGCTCTCAAGCTTTTGATTGGTCAGATTTGAACCAAAAACTTGAGAACGAACTCAGACTCAACTAAAAGTTTTATAAGCACGGATACTGATTGCTTATGAAATAATATAAAGGAACCTCAAAGTACAATGTAACTGATCATATACTCAACTCGTATCTCTCCATACGTAAGCCAGCCATTTAATTAAACCCTTTCCTTCGTATAAACGTCTTTTCGTGCATTTGCAAACAGAGAAGACCCAGCTCAAACGGCTCCTAGAGCAGCCATCTGATCAGGATCTGTTCTGTTAGCTAATGGAATATTATAGATATGTTTCTTTAGCTTCGAAAATGTCTACAATGTTCCACCTTCCATATTTCATGATAAATATTTTGTCCAATGAGTGTTCAGTAGGTATTGACATTTGGACTAAATACAGATCAGGGAGAGGTTTAACCTTATAGTCGGCCTTATCCCCTTACCTGACAGAGACACCTTTTGACGTCTTTACAACCAGAACAGAACGACATCAGACGCCTCCTGTAGGAGCCATCTGTTTAGGGTCTGCTCTGTTTACTTTTGAAACAATATACACATTGTATCTGTTTCTACAATTTACGCTATTGTCAATTATTTCCTTGTACATGTACATAATGTCCGTATATAGTTTATTGTTTTTTACATGAATATTCATGAGGTAATGTTAAAACTGGTTAATTGTAGGACTTTTTTGATAATATTTCCCATTAATGATTTGTTTTAAATCTTTGAATGCGGGACAAACATGCACTGACATTTGCAAACAGTGTAGACCCAGATCCGAGGGTTCCTCAAGGAACCCTCTGATGAGGGTCTGCACTGTTTGCGATTCAAAATCCTCTAGCAAGTTTAAGTCTTTTATACTCAGTGAGGGTTAAAACATGTTTAAATATTTCCCTAATATCCATTTATGCATTAATTTATCATTTCAGGCTTAACTTATGTTTCCAAGGAAATTGGCTTAAGACAAAAAATGGTAGGGTCAGAGCTATAAGAGTTTATAAACAAACTGACTGACCCCGATCAGACGGCTCGTACAGGATCATTCTGATCTAGGTCTACTCTGTTTGCAAAGACATAGAAATGCGTATTTATGGAGTAAAGGGTTAATCTACTACAATAAACATTTATATAATTATTATTTGAAACAGATGTGTGTGCAATTTGACTACCGTCTGCGTATAGAAATACAATTGTGCTACTTGACGATTCCGTTATCTGGACAAATTGTGATGATTAATTATAAGATACAAACACACAAAAATACCAACACAGACCTTGATTTCACCTTCCGGTATGCATCGGCGGTTCCTGCGATATCTTATCTCCAAACTAACTCCTGTAGTTGATGAGAAGGAACGAGGTGCGATATTTTCTTGTCGTTGAAATACGACAGAACTGATATATTTACAGGAGTTTTATCAGACTCCTGAAGAGATATTCCGATAACACAGAAAGAATGCAATAGTAGAATGAGGTTTTTTAAGGCCTATCTACATGAAACATATTCCTTAAGTCACTTTCCCTTTCTTTTACAGTGAGTTAATGTGTGTGTAGCGTGTTTTCCCACAGCAGTTACACGGAGGAGGTAAAATGAGCAGCTGGTTCTCCTGCAAATGTGGCAAAAATATAGCAAGGGGTGCCAAATGGGGAATTCAGGAACTAGGCTTATAAGCACTTCGACGAAACAGCGTAACACCTTACTTAGTAAGAAAATAATTCAATAACTCTTCAATAATTTAAAATGAATGATAATGAAATAATTTACTAGATGCCCTCTATTAGTAGGTAAATGAAAAATAGAGACAAAGACAATAAGAAGAAGCAGAAGAGGAAGGAAGGAAGGGGGAGGACAGAAGAAAAAAGAAAAAGAGGAAGAAGAAGAAGCAGGAGAAGAAGGAGAAGGGGAGAAAAAGAAACTATGAAGAAGGAGAAATAGAAGAAGAAGAAGAAAAAAAGAAGAGGAAAAGGGCGGAGAATGAGGAGAAGATGATAAAGAAGAAGAAGAACAACAACAATAGAAGAAGAGGGCGAAGAAGAAGAGGAAGGAAGAGGAGAAGAAGAAGAAGACGGTGAGAAGAAGAAGATGATGATGAATAAGAAAAAAGAAGAAGAAGAAGAATAAGAAGAAGAAGAAGAAGAGAAGAAGAAGAAGAAGAAGAAGAAGAAGAAGAAGAAGAAGAAGAAGAAGAAGAAGAAGAAGAAGAAGAAGAAGAAGAAGAAGAAGAAGAAGAAGAAGAAGAAGAAGAAGAAGAAGAAGAAAAAGAAGAAGAAGAAAAAGAGAAGGAAGGAAGATACAAAAGAAATGAAGATTAGAAATAAGGAAAGAAAACTAAAAAAAGGAAAGAATGAAAATGAGATAAAAAGGAAACAAGAAAGATTAAATTTAAAAAAAAGAAAAGAAAAAAGGATAGGCCATGACGTACAACAGCAATAACAACAAAAACAACTAGAAGAACTTAATTTATTATGGCAATTTATTGATTATGAAGAGACTCCATTTACCTGTATAGCTATACACGCATTTCTCGTTTATAGAAGTGGTGTATGCACAATATTTATATCTACAAGCTGCTCAATATGAAACAGTTGTGAAAACCTATAGATTTTTGAAATATTGTTTTGAGTTTTGGCAAAACTCCCAGACACCGACATAATCACTAGCATGGATGAGGGAGTATAATTAAGATTTATTATCACTAACTGATCTACCAAATGTTAAACGCTTTAAAGCTATGCGATGGGTTCTTGGCTGCTATATCTTACGCCTACAACAACGTTTAAACTTTTCTCTCTTGAATATCCATGCAAAAAATAATGACATCACGGATATCTATTGGCCCATTTTTTATAATGGTACACATAAATGCTTTATATCGGTAGAAACTGTAGAGTCATGTCTATCATAAGCAGACACTGATCAGATGGCTCCTACAGGAGCCATCTGATCTGGGCCTTCTGTTTGCAAATGCGTGAAAAACGTTTATATGAAGGAAAGGGTTAAAGGTGCGAAAACGGTCTGTTAAAGATATCATTAACCTGCAAAAACTTGAAATTTGAAGTTATAAACGCAGACAAGAAATAAATAGGTTTACATAACCGTATTTCATATGTTAACAATATCTAAATTTCGACCAACCACATGCCACTATCGGGTTACCATGACAACCGACACGTTTGAAAATATGCTGTTAAACTAGGCGTACACAAATAACCCTACATACCAATTTTCAGCAAAATCGAATAATAATATAAATTTCGACAAATCAGAGACCACCATTCCATTACCATGGTAACCAACCTATACTGAAATATCCCGACACCCCAATTTTCAGAAGAATCGAACAATATCCAAGTCCAAACCAATCAGAGCATATCATTCGGTTACTAAAGAAACTTAAAACTGGAGAATTGCGGAATGTACATTCGCAAATAACCAACATTGTTCATGTGAAGTTTCATTGAGAATGGACTCTTGCTTAACCCATTTCCTCCTAAACTGTTTATAGACCAAATCTCCTTGAATAAATCTACCGAAAAAGAGCATTTAATGCAGAAAACAGAAATTTTAGAATTGTGTAGTTTTGAAACCACTGTGATAAATAGAGCATTTGCTCCAATGGAGCAAATGCTCTATTTATCACAATGGCTTTAAAACGGGGCGTTTACAGGGGCGTCAAAAGGTGTCAGTAGGAGGTAATGGTTTAAACAGAGAAATATATCGCACAAGTTCATGGCGGAAGAAGAGATAAATGCGACAGTCAATGATCGCGCATTCAGTAAGAGCTATATTAATATTGGTTGTTGGCTAAAAAATATAAACAATAGAAATTAATAAATAGATAAAATCGGGTTCACTTGAAGTTCACCCTTTTAGATCCCCACATATTAAAACATTTCCCAGAATTTTGTATTTTTTCAATATCAGATTCGATCTGTTCAGACATATGTATGATCTCATACAAACGTTCATATCATTAAAATAATGCGTACAGCCCATTTTCCAACATTTACACACATGTATATAATATATGTGCACGTACATGTACATGTATGTCGTATTCAGCTAAATATTAACCCCTTCCGTGCCACAATGACGGGTCTATGATATAACATGCAAACAGTTTGGATCCAGATGAGACGCCGAGTAACTCGGCGTCTCATCAGGATCCAAACTGTTTGTTACTGTTACTATGTTTTTGAAACAAAGATGAAGAAAATGAAAAACTGAAAATTTATAGCAGACGACAAAGTTAGCAGACGACAGAGTTTGGCAGCGAAAGGGTTAACGACACAATGATGAAGATTATTCTCTTCTTCTGATATCGTCAATTGGAGTATAATATTTCGATATAATTGTGCGATACAGTCGAAAATTCCAAAGAAAGTATAAGCCTTTCTTCTGAGTTAACGAAATCTGAATATTGCTAAATCCTTTGAAAACCGTCGACTTTTAACCCTTTCCCTCATATAAACGTGTTTTCACGCATTTGCAAACAGAGTAGACCCAGATCAGACAGCCCAGATCAGACAGCTCCTAGAGGAGCCGTCTGATCAGGGTCTACTCTGTTTTCTAGTGGAATTTGAAAGATCTGTTTCTTTTCTTTCTAAAATGGCTACAATGTTCCACCTTCCATATTTCATTATAACTATTTTCTCCATGAATATTCAGCAGGTATTGAAATTTGTGATAAACATAGATCAGGGAAAGGGTTAAAACAGAAAACATCGCCGAACCATATTCGGCCAATCTCCGATTTCGAGACAACACTATGAATACTAACCCTTTCCTTCATTCAAACGCATTTTCATTTGCAAGCAGAGAAGACTCCGATCAGGCGGCGCCTGTAGGGGACGTCTGATCAGGGCATGTTCTGTTTGGTTATGGAATTTATATGGATCTGATTCTAAAGTTTCTGTCAAGGTAAAAAAAATAATGTGTTCATGCTCCATAATAAAAAAATGGCTAATTAATATTTATTATAGTCGAATGTGTAGAAACACTAAAAGAGGATGCCCGCTGTGTAAACCTGTACCTACATGTACATCGAGTAAGCGTGATACACATTAATTGCTAATTCCAGTACATCCGGCCTATTCCCGTTGGTTTCCGATGTAGTACAAATGAATCCCCTTTCCTATACAAACAACTCTTTCATGCATACGGAAAGTAGCCCAGCATCTGATTGGGATCCAAGTTTGGGTCCAGATCAAATGCCAAATAACTTGGCGTGTTATTCTGATCCAAGCATTTATCCAGATCAGATGCTGAGTAACTCAGCGTCTAACTTGGATCCAAGCATTGATTCAGGTCAGATGATGAGTAACTCCGCGTCTGATCTGAATCCAATCAGTGATGCAGATCTGGGTCCATGCTTATAAAGCTTTTAGTTGAGTCTGAGTTTCGTTCTCAAGCTTTTGATTGGTCAGATTTGAGTTCTCAAGCTTTTGATTGGTCAGATTTGAGCCAGAGGCTCAAATCTGACCAATCAAAAACTTGAGAACGAACTCAGACTCAACTAAAAGTTTTATAAGCATGGACCCAGATACTGAGTAACTCTACATCTGATTTGGGTCCAAGTATTGATTCATATCATACGCTAAATAACTCGACATTGGACCCAAGCACTGATCGATCCATAGCAGATGATAAGTAACTATTTCTGACTGTGAAACATGGAGTTTTATTCCAATAAAATCATACAGTTTTTGAAAGTCAATGAGGAATGTTCGTTGACCAATTCAGTTACTAAACGAAAAATCCAAAAGCTTGTGAGCAGTGCTAAACAGGCATACACATGAAGTTAAATTATCGTTAGCCAGACCATGACCCTTTCTTAAACGGACCGTGACATACATAACAACCACGATCGCTATCCAAACCGTTACATTTCTGTGCAGAATGCAGTTATTGTGATGGTATTGCCTTTTCCAGTTTGAAATGATATACAAACTTCGACATTCGAAACGGAAATTAGTCTTTTTCATGATCTTACAGTTTTCAAACAATTGAAACATTTATCTGACATTTACAACGGTTTAATTCACAATGCAGAAAATCTACTTTCGGTTTCGATTTGCGAGCGTTTTTTCTGGAAATCTCACGATTATGGAAATTACGCTTGATTCAAATGGTACAGAATTGTAAAGTATAATGTTTTTGACTTTATTTTTGTAAATGTAAACAAGAAGAACGATTTTATTTTTATAAGAAATATACCAAATAAGTCAGTTAAGTCTTTTCATCTTGCTGATTACTTCGCAACTGTTTCACGACGACCTGTCGCAACCATTCCAAATTCCGCTCTGACGGACTTGGGCACCAGTGTGGACTATGAACAAAAATGTCATCAGATAGGTCTAAAACGATTCAGACTTAAAAAAGTAACGCGTCATGTTAGACTGTCCTTTTGCATCCCCTGACACCTTTATATAAAGAAAAAAACCAACAACGAAGTCTCATAATTCTGTCAAACTTTAGGCCTATATAGCAAACGAAATTCGTTTTATTGTGTACATCTTTCACATATTTCACATATTTCACATATAGATGATTGCCAGATATGGACATGTCCATATAAACAATACGTTTTTTAGGCAATATTAGTTATGTTTTCCCTAATTGGAAAGGTAGTGCCATGCACTTAATGGTTTTGTATATATATAGTAATAGTTATGAGAAGGTTTTTGGTATACATTTTATAATGGTAAAAAATCTTTATATGTACATTAGGCTAAAATATCTTTAATACTGACAGGTGTTAACTTTAGTTTATATACATGTTTAAGGCCTCTGATCCTCAATAAATGCTTTTCTAACAATACTGTTAGAAGCAAGATCAGTGACGATCAAACTAAGTACAATTAGTTAATATTAACTAATATCTTTAGAGCCATCTGTCAGGCTTAGCAGTTTAGGGTAGGCTTATACAACCCAAACTATTTTAAAACTGATATTTGAGTGCCTCTGTCAGTTTAAGCATTCAGGACTGAACTTGTCTGGGCCCCCTACCCATTTCGAATTTAGTCGTTCTTTAAAGGAGTTGATCGAGGGTGCCAGTACTATATCATTGGGAAGTTTATTCCATAATTTTATGACCCTCTGACTGAAGGTGGTCCTTCTTAGTTCAGTGCGTGAGCGCTTTGTAAATACCCTCAAAGAGTTACCACGCGTGTTCTGCGAATAACTAGGGGGAGATCTTCATATCAATCTTGTTCATCTGTGAATATATGAGGCAAATACAATAAATCATGTAATGGATGTTCGAAACACAATAGTTTGTACTTTATGTATAAAATGTATCTAATATAATGAGCAACATTAGCGCATTTATCCTTTTGCCGACATTTACACTGGACGTAGATCTAAAAGTCGATAACAAGAGTAGGGAATCGCGCCCGGGTTTCTCTGTATCCTCTCTCCTCTCTCTCTCTGGGGCGTCCAATTAGCCCATAGTGAGCAGAAACGGACGTTAATCAACACAAACAAGCAATTTTAATCTCTTCTTATAGAAACACAACCAGCGATAGTCTTTCTAGTGCTTTGATTATTCGGAAATCGCCTCTCGACCAATCAATCGTCAACACACGTAGCCGGAAGTTGGTTGACAAAATGGAGGTGCACTCAAAGAAATTTGCCGTACTGGTGTTTGTTGCAAGCTGTATTTGTCTATCATTGGCAGTGCAAAAGAAGAAAGAGGTTGAATATAAATCTATTTATCTATACAGTCGTTGTTTCATGTTTTGCGTGTAAGAATGTGTTTTCTGATTACAAATCAGAACGTATTCGCTAGCTATTGAAGGTGGGTGGGGTAATACATTGCCGGTAAAATTATCAACATATTGCCAGATGCCGTGTCAGGTACACTTGTTTAGAATGTATTCCACAGAGATGTAAGATACCAGTGTAAAATCGTTTTCTGCACACTGTTTGACTCTCTCTGTTTTACCGCTCTGTAATTATTAATAAAGCATTGCTACTAGCGCTACATGACTGACAATTGGAGCCAGCCAGTCCTGGGTAAATTGCTTAATCAACAAGTGAAATATACATTTATCCAAGCAAGGTCAACACCTCTTATGTAACTATTAGATCATGCACACTTTATTAAGATCTGTGAAGACATGCAAATTTCAATTCACGCTTCATATGAATGCCTTTGCAAACAGAGTAGGCCCAGACCCTGTAGGAGCTGTCTGATCAGCTAGGGTCTGCTCCGTTTGCTTATGGAAATTTATAAATCTGATTTCGCAGTTTCCACAGCGAAAAATTCCCTTTTCCATGTTCCATTTTATTGATTCTGTCCATTAATATTCATTATGTGAAGAAATCTTGAATAAATATTAAAGATGAAAAGAGTTTTGGGTTGATTGAGGGGGATAGTGAATTGTAATGAAATTGAATATTAGCATCTATTCCAGTTTCTGAGTAGTATTAATATGACTAACTAGCTGCTCAGTCTCTTTAATAGCATAAATTACTTTGTGGATACCCTTGGCCTTAGGTCATAAAACATATTCACTTTCCTGCAAAACAAGACATTAACTCATGTAATTTAATGAATTGAACTCAAAAAACATAATTTTAAAACAACTACTCATATCACGACACCATGTAAACCTTTCTCTTATACAGATGCTTTTTTACACCTCTGCAAATAGAATAGACCAAGAACAGAGGAATCCTGTAAGAGCCATCAAATCAGAGTCTGCTGTGTTTGCAGGGCACATAAAATTTAAAAGTGTTTACTCGTCCTGCAATATAGACAAAGAATGCAACACAAGATACTCACTAGTCCTGCAGTATAGACAAAGAAGAGAAAATTACATGCAGGACGAGTGGACAAGTGAATTTTTGTCCCCTGGTTTGCTTATGAAATTATAGTAGATCCGACTACAGTTTATTACACTAGTGACTACCAAATCATGCCATTATAAACGTTCAGCTAATACTACTAGTACTAGTAGATATTCGTGATGTCATTATTTTCACATGGAAAGTGTTACCCTTTCATTCATATAAACCCGTTTTCACACATTTGCTAACATAGTAGACCCAGTCCATTCTTTTGCATTTCATTTGATCATTTGAAGTGAGAATAGCCACTTAAACATCAGAAGAAAAAAGCATTGCCTTGCTGCATCTGAATGCAAATTGACTTACATATAGTTTTGTTTAATGTACATAATAAGAGGTTTGAGATGCTTACCTGGCGTTTGTCTTTTTAACCATATACTCCATGAATATTCATGTAACATATACAGACACAATAAATGTGAATTGGCCATAACAGAAACTGTAAAGTCAGTATCCATGTTTATAAAACTTTTTAGTTGAGTCTGAAATTCGTTCTCAAGTTTTTGATTGGTCAGATTTGAGTCTTTGGCTCAAATCTGACCAATCAAAAGCTTGAGAACAAACTCAGACTCAACTAAAAAGCTTTAAGCATGAACCCAGATCTGTAAAATTTCATAAGCAAACATAAAGCAAACACTGATAAGACTGCTCCTGCAGGAGCTGTCTGATCTGGGTTTACTCTGTTTGCAAACATGTAGAAAGGCGTATGTCTGGAGTAAATGGTTAAAGAGGATATATTTTGATACATGTATATTCAATGTCAAGTTCAGCATATTAGTGCTAAATTAAAGTAAGTTTCTTACTATATATGTGTACAGTAAAAAATATTTCATATTTTATCAGCACTGTTTGGTGTTATCTGAAGCAAAACGTCTTTATCTAAAAAAATCAATTTGATCTGTATCTACTCTGTTTGCAATTGCATATCTATGAGATAATGGGTTAATGCCTACCTGTCAACCCCTGGCTAGCTATTTTACTGCTTCTTTTAAAAATATAACACTCAAAAACTTGTAAAGCTTACTGGGTAATAAAGATGATTGACTGAAATATGCTTGGTAATTTGGAAATGGTTTCATTTTAGCAGGATGCAATGTCAGATAAGGTACAGCAGATGGTTGATTGGAGCAGTAAGAAGTCTATAATACGACTTAACGCTGACAAGTTCAAGCAGTATGTGAGAGGAGTGCCAAGGAACTATTCTGTAATTGTGATGCTCACAGCTCTTCAAGCACAAAGACAGTGCTCTGTTTGCAAGTAAGTTGAGAGATAAAATTATTGAATTGCAGTTTTCTTAACCCTTTCCCTCATATAAACGTGTTTTCACGGATTTGCATACAGAGTAGATCCAGATCAGATGGCTCCTATAGGAGCCGTCTGATTAGGGTCTGATTAGGGTCTGCTCTGTTTGCTAATGGCATCAGAAAGATCTGTTTCTTTTTACTTTCTAAGATGGCTACAATGTTCCACCTTCCCTTATAGCAATTTTCTCCATAAATATTCAGTAGGTGTTGAAATTTGTAATAAATATAGAACAGGGAAAGGGTTAAAATACCACACACAGAATATAGTCAGCTTGGTAAGAATGGGTCACTTGTTAATAAAGTTTTCCCCACATAATGGAGTTAATCCTTTACTTTATGAATATTGATGTAAGAAATAATTACATCATGAATATTAAGTAGATGAATTGTCATCATAGCACATGGACACCGGAATGTTTGGCTATTGCAGAAACTGTAGAATCATATCTGTATTGTGCAATAAGCAAACAGGGTAGACCCTGATCAGATGGCTCCTACAGGATCTATCTGATCTGGGTGACCAGGGTCTACTCTGTTTTTATGGCGTATTTATGGAGTAAAGGGTTAACCCTTTACCTCAAAAAATGATGGCATCATGAATATGTATTAGTTGAATTTTCATAATAGCATACACACACAGAAATGGTTCGTCATGTCAGAAAATGTAGAATAAAATCTGTATGATTCCCATAGGAGCCATCTTGATATGGGTGTACTCTGTTTGCAAATACGTGAAAAGGTGTTTATATGAGGGAAAGGGTTAACACAGGGTAGACTCAGATGAGAAGGCATCTATTCAGGGTCCACTCTGTGCTTATGAGATAACATAGATCAGGTCTGATTCTACGTAAAAACTTCCGCTGCTCATAATCCTGTTATAAACATTCTGATTCAGCTAATGAATATAATATTATTATAATTATTTCTTATTGAATATTCATAGAATAAAGGGTTAATATTTATCACTTAAAGTCTTAGTGCTTGGTCATATAACATATTCATTTTGAAGACACATTTAAAGAACAAAAAGCATGTGGTTGCTTAATGCAGGATAAAAGTAATGCAGAAAGGTCCTATAGGAGCTTTCTGCATTACTTTTGACCTGCATTAAGCTACACATACAGATCCATAATTAGACCTTTTTGGTAACTGCTTAAGACAGGTTCTCCTGTATTCATTTCTCCACCAAACCCTATGTTGTGATCACTCTTGAAAGTGATCACAACATAAGGATTGGTGGAAAATTAAAGGAGCTAGTCTTAATCCTCTATAAATATGCCTTTGCAAACAGAGTAGACCCAGATTAGATGGCTCCTATAGGAGCCGTCTGATCAGGGTCTATTATGTTTGCTTATGATATAATATAGATATTCTATAGTAAAAACTCCTGTGCTTTTATACAAATCAATCTAATTATTGTTCACTACGTTATTATTTCTTACATGAATATTCATGGAGGAAAGGGTTAAATAATTGACGCATCTTACCTATACCTTTTTATAATTCAGACAAGCCCATGATGAGTATACCATCTTGGCCAACTCCTGGCGTTACTCCCAGCAGTTCTCCAACAAGCTTTTCTTTGCCATGGTGGACTTTGATGAAGGGGCAGATGTCTTCTCTCAGGTGAGATGCCAAGTCAGGAGCACAATCCTGGGCCTAGATAATATAATATAATATTTAGCCTTTCGCTCCACAATACTCCTAATTGCACCTTTGCAAACATAGTAGACGTAGATCAGAATTTGCCCTGTTTGGTGATGGAATCATATAGATCTGATTCTACAGTTTTTGTCATGGCCAAATATTCCTGTTCATGTGCCAGTTTTAAAAAATAATCTGATTAATATTCATGATGTTATTACAGTAGAACCTGTCCTAAGCAGACATTTATTTATTGAACATAGGAGTCTTAAAAAGCAGGTGGTTGCTTAACCCATTCCCGCATATTGACGCCTTTTGACGCTTCTGTAAAAGTTACTTTGTGAAACCATTGTCACAATGTGATAAATAGAGCATTTGCTCCTGTGGAGCAAATGCTCTATTTATCACAATGGTTTCAAAACTACAGAATTCTGAAACTTTCGTTTTCTCTAGTAAATGCTCCTTTTTGGTAGATTTAATCAAAGAGGTTGAATCTAAAAATAGCCTATGTGGGAATGGGTTAATACAGTGTAAAAGTAATGAAGAAAGTTCCTGTAGGAGCTCTTTGCATTGCTTTTACCTGCATTAAGCTACTACCTGCCTTACAGACCCATAATTTGACCTCTTTTAATGACTACTTAAGGTTCTACTGTATTTCTTACATGAATATTCATTGAGTTAAGGGTTAACTGTTTTAGTGATGGACTTAAATGTTTGTTCTCAATTTTCTGAACACAATCAACTTTGTATACTGAATATTCTGTGAGAAAGATAAATAAGTTGCTGGTTGAGATGTACACGATAGCCTACAATGCCAATGTACAGTAAAACCTCTTTATAACGGCCACTAAATCACATCAAGTATTTGTGTTAAAGGCAGATGGTTGCTTAACGCAAGGTGAAAGTAAAACAGAACGCTCCTATAGGAGCATTCTGTTTGACTTTCATCTTGCTTTAAGCAGCCACTTTCCCTTAATACCAACTAATTAACACAATTTAGTGGCCGTTATAGAGAGGCTTTACTGTATGTTGAGAATGTTACCTGTGACAGGAAATATCTCCTATATCAATAGAGATTACTTCAAATACATTTTCAGAGTGTTTAACCCTTTCAACCCTGAATTATCAGAGTGGTATAGCCAGTCAGTGTTTAGTTAACACTTTGCTGACATTCTCAACTTCCATCGAGCTAACTGGATAATGCCACTCTCGACTTTTGCAGAAAAAGACGACTTGTTTTTCTCTAGCTATCACAACGATCTATTAAGGGAGGCAAATCTTGCTTGATAGGCTTGTTTTACATAGCAGAGTGACTGATAATTAACTTACAATTGGATGTTTTTTGTTTTCGGTCTTTATCGTTGTTAAAATGAAAAACGAAAGTTGACAATTTTCTCATGAAAAATTGCATAAAATGTGCGGCATTCTTACAAACCGTTAAAGTTAGGTGTACGGCAGCGAAAGTGTTAAAGAGTCCACTCAGTAAGGAAGGCTTAAAACACACTAGAGGATTTTGAATGACAAACCGTGCAAACCCTGAACAAGGGGCTCCTCCACTAGGAGCCCTCTGATCTGGGTCTACACTGTTTGCAAATGGCAGATATGTGTGTCCTAAGTGGAAAGATATAATCCATGACCTCATGAATATTTATGTAAGAATAGTGACATCATGAATATTAATTAAGAGTGATTTTAGTAATGGCATATAACCAAGGAAATGTTTGGCTAAGGCAGAATGAGATCTATATTATTTCATATGCAAATCCTATAGGAGTCATCTGATCTGGGTCTACTTTGTTTACAGAGGCGTTTAACCCATTCCCTCATATTGACCCTTTTGAAACTTTTTTAGCAGTCAGTTTTTGAAACCATAGTGATAAGAGAATGTACTCCATATCACATTGGTTTCAAAACTACGCAACTCTATAATTTTTCTTTTTTTTCTAGTAAATGATCCTTTTCAGTAGATTTATTCAAGAGGTTGGGTCTGAAAACTGCTTTTTTTGTGACTGTACTAATTGAACGGTTAACAGGATTATGATGAAAAACAAGGTTGCTATGAGTCTTATCTGTTCATGTAGCTTTTCACATATTCACCACTCTGATACCGGCTAGTTTCTTTTTTCAGCTGAAATTGAACACTGCTCCAGTGTTTATGAACTTTCCTCCGAAGGGCAAACCCAAGAAGGCTGACACCATGGACATACACAGGTCAGTGGCAAAGCAGTGAAGCCAGCACAAAGCCAGTTGCAGTAAAACCTCTCTATAACGACCACGAAATTACATCAAGTAGTTTGTGTTAAAGGCAGGTTGCTGCTTAAAGCAAGGTAAAAGTAAAACAGAACGCTCCTATAGGAGCGTTCTGTTTTACTTTCACTTTGCTTTAAGCAGCAACCTGCCCTATATACCAGTTATTTAACACAATTTAGTGGTCGTTATAGATAGGTTTTACTGTATATAAATTTGTATAAAGGCCGGCCTTTCAGACAGGTGGTAGCTTAATGCAGGTTGAATGTCGTGCAGAAAGCTTTCAGATGAGCCACCTGCCTTAAAAGACCTAAATTGTTCTTTACTCAAATTCTGGTTTAGAAGGATTCTGCTGTCTATTGAAACAGATTAGCCACACCATTTAACCAACTTAACCCTTTCCCTGATAGGCTATTTTTAGATCCAACCTCTTTGAATATATCTACTGAAAAGTAGCATTAACTTGAGAAAAGGATTTTATTTAGAATTTTGTAATTTGAAACCAGTGTGATAAATAGAGAATTTGCTCCTATAGGAGCAAATGCTCTATTTTTCACAATGGTTTCAATAGGTGATTTTTACAGAGTCGTAGAAAGGTGTATTTATAGAGGAAAGGGTTAATAGGCAGATATTGCAGAGTGTGGTCAAACTGCTGTTGAAGTAGCAATTTGATCAAAGTCCCATATTGACTTTTTTCATGCTAGCATGCAGATTCTCCTGTCCTATATGACCTATGCAAACAGATTGGGTCCAGATGACAAGTGAGCAAAAGATAGCAATAGAGCATATGGCAAAATTGCTTTGTCTTGGTTGGAGAGACTCAGATCTGAAAAATAGAAGCGAACAGCAGACCTTATTCAGACAGCTCCTACAAAAGCTCTCTGATCTTTGTCTACTTTGTTTGCAAAGGTGTAAAAAGGCTAATTTTTGTCTGAGAGTCATATGCCAAGCCTTTAAAATATTTTTATACTTTTCCTTATTTTTACAGAGTTGGTTTTGCTGCCGAGCAGATTGCTAGATGGGTACAAGACAGAACAGATGTACAGGTAATACCTGCCACTGTGTTTCTATTGAGGCCACATAATTTTATAAGGCAGAGACAAAATGCCTTGACTCTAAAGTAAAGTAAAGTTTTGTAAGAAAAAATAGAATACATACCTGTATACTGTCAATTACTTATCTCAAACAATTTGAACTTGCTGCTTTATGTAAGTATTTCTCATTACATGTACATTATCTAGTAGTTCATCCCAGTAGTTTAAACATTCTGAAGGGAGGTGATCCCCCAAGAGCAAAAATTGCAACACAAAAAGAGAAAATTGCAGTCTCAGTTTTATTAAGTCTGTTCATGAACAGTAATTTAAAGTGCAACACTGCTCACGCCCCCTAGCACCGTCTTAAGCGGTATTCAATTTTCAGAACAATAAGTACTGAAATTCATGATCTCGAAGGATCAGAAGTTTTCCTCCATAAATACGCCTTTCTATGCCTCTGTAAAAGTCACTTTTTGAAACCACTGTGATAAATAGAAGAGCATTTGCTCCATAGGAGCAAATGCTCCATTTATCATAGTGGTTTCAAAACTACACAATTCTAAAAATTTCCCTTTTCTCAAGTAAATGCTCCTTTTCTGTAGATTTATTCAAATATGTTGGATCTAAAAATAGCTTATGGGGGAATGGGTTAAACCCTGTACCGGATGATTACGAATGTAAGAAAAGATAACATCGTGAATATTTATTAGCTGAATTTTATAAGTGTGTAAGAACACAGATGTATTGGCTTTGCAGAAATTGTAGAATCAGATCTATATAATTCTATACTAATTTACTAAAGCAAATAAAGCACACCCTGACCAGGTGGCTCCTTTAGGAGCCGTCTGATCTGGGACTGCTGTGTTTGAATGGGTATCTCTATCAGGTTATTAAATTAACAAAGATTATTCATGTTGTTAAGTCGTAAAACATTATTGATTTACAAACAGTGAAAATAACCTGCTTAATAATGACTTAAATACTTCTGATATTTTGAATTTAGGTACATACTCCAGGTTATTTCTAAATTGTTCTTTCCTTAGTGGTTAGATATACAATAATGCAGTTTGCAACCTTTGACATTTTTTATCTGCTATTATGTACAATTTTCTGAACTTTGGTTAAGTATTTCTTCATGCTATTACAAGAGAGCACAACAGTCAAACCTTTCCTCCATAAATAGTTTGAATATGCCTTTCCAAGCCTCCGTAATAGTCACTTCTTGAAACCATTGTGATAAATAAAGCATTTGCTCCTATAGGAGCAAATGCTCTATTTATCACAATGGCTTCAAACTACAAAAATCTAAAAAATTTCCTTTTCTCTAGTTAATGCTCCTTTTCGGTAGATTTATTAAAAGTGATTGGGTCTAAAAATAGCCTATGGAGGAAAGGATTAACTCATTACACCATGAGTATTCATGTAAGAACTGATGATGTCTGATCAGGATCTGCACTGTTCCCTTAATATGAAATTATAGATCTGATATTACAGTATCTGACATGGTCAAATACTCATGCGTGTTTCATTATAAGAATTCATCCGATTAATATTCCTGATATCATCAAACATGAATATTCATTGTCAGAGTAAAAAGGTTAAAGGTCTTCATAGTACATGTACATGTTTTGTTTGGTTTTGTGTTTGTAGATTCGAGTTTTCCGTCCACCCAATTACTCGGGCACACTTGCGCTGGCGCTGCTCTTCTCTCTGGTTGGTGGTCTTCTCTATTTGAAGAGAAACAACCTGGAATTTCTTTACAATAAAACATTCTGGGGTATTGGAGCACTGGTAAGTGTACATGCACTTAAATCTGTTTTAGGGATTGCTTACTGATTAAATATACTGTAAAACAGGTTTTATTAGCGACAATATATATTTTGAGAATGTGTTGCCTCGCGAATTAAATATTCTCTCTTATAAATCAGTTACAAGTATAAAATGAAGTAATGTCGAAAAATAGGTATATATCTGGAATATAGTCAGTTTTATCCGGATCTTCTCTGTTTGCAAATATGTGATAAAGTATTTGTATGAAGGAAAGGGTTAAGCTGCCAACTACCTGAAACTATCCAGAATTGAGCTTATTTTCAATGGTTGCTTAACTCCTTTTCTGTTATAGACGCCCTTTATGTTACCGAATTGTTGGTTGTATACTAGAACATCAAATACGTATCCTTCCACAGATAAACTCTTTTTCATGTCTTTACAAATTGATGTCTTTGCAAACTGAGTAGACCCAGATCAGGGTCCATGCTTATAAAGCTTTTAGTTGAGTCTGAGTTTTGTTCTCAAGCTTTTGATTGGTCAGATTTGAGTTCTCAAGCTTTTGATTGGTCAGATTTGAGCCTTTGGCTCAAATCTGACCAATCAAAAGCTTGAGAACGAACTCAGGCTCAACCAAATGTTTTATAAGCATGGACCCAGATGGCTCCTGTAGGAGCCATCTGATCAGGGTCTGTTCAGTTTGCTTATGACACGAAATAGATATGATTCTACAGTGTCTGCTTTTGTCAAAAATTCCTTTGGTCATGTGCCATTGTGAAAAATAATTCAAGATTCATGGTGTCATAATTTCTTTACATAAACATTCATAGATAATTCAAGATTCATGGTGTCATAATTTCTTTACATAAACATTCATAGAGTATAGGGTTAATAGAATATAATGGAATTGGTTTTGTAAAATTAGTACAATTTGTTTGTGCCAGTGCTTAGTCACTTTTTTAACCCTTTACTTCATGAATATTCATGTAAGAAATAATGACATCATAAATATTAATTAGATTAGTTGTTATAAAAGCACATGAACACAGGAATTTTTGGCCGTGGCAGAAATTGTAGAATTCTATTCATTTATGTAAATCTTTTGTTTGGCAGTCTTTTTTATTATGCAGTTTGCTATCAATACATCGATCGCCTTGTTTGCTTCTTCATGTTTGTTTCTATCAATTTGTCATTTTACAGGCGGTTATTTTCGCAATGACATCAGGACAGATGTGGAACCACATCAGGGGACCCCCAGTAATGCACAAAAATCCAAGCACTGGAGCTATTGTAAGTAAATGTCCCCCAGTTCCCCATTCAATATTCATGAAAGAAATAATTACATCATAAATATGATGTATAAGTCTTAACCCTTCCCCTCATATAAACGTGTTTTCATGCATTTGCAATCAGAGTAGACCCAGATCAGACTGCTCCTAGAGGAGCTGTCTGATCAGGGTCTGCTCTGTTTGCTAATAGAGTTTGATAGATTTGTTTCCTTGCTTTCTAAAATATCTACAATATTCCACCTTCCATATTTCTTTATAACTATTTTGTTAATGAATATTCTGTAGGTATCGAAATTTGGCTTAAATACAGAACAGGGAAAGGGTTAAGATTCACACTGATATATCAAAAGCTTTTATTCTCCCCCAAACCCTATCTTGCTGCTACTCATTAGAATCAACTCAGAGAGGTATTTCTAATGAGTACCAGTAATGAGTAATGAGAAACAATCTAATGAGTACCAGTAAGATAGGATTTGGTAGAGAAATATTAAAAGTTTGGTTTGGTATCAAAAGTTTTCTCGGAGATACCGTTTAACCTTTCTCTCTTCTACGTTTATTCCAATTTACCTACTGAATATTTATGGAAAAATAGTTATAATGAAATGATATGTGGAAGGTAGAACGTTGTAGCCATTTAGAAAGTAAAGACACAGATCTTTCAAATTCCATAAGCAAACAGAGCAGACCCTGATCAGACGGCTCCTATAGGAGCCGTCTGATCTGGGTCTACTCTGTTTGCAAATGCGATAAAACACGTTTATATGAGGGAAAGGGTTAAAATGAAATTAACCTTTCCCTCATATAAACACCTTCTCATGCCTTTGGGAAACAGAGTAGACCTAGACCAGACACCTTCTGTAGGATCTGGTCTGATCAGGGTCTACTCTTGTTTGCTTATGACACTACAATAGATCTGACTACAGTTTCTACCTATACCAAACAATCCAATGTACATGTGTTATTATTAAAATTCAGATAATAAGTGTACATGATGACAGTATTTCTTGCATGAATATTCAACAAGGAAGGGGTAAAGTTTTCATTGGAAAGAGGTGTTTCTGCATTTGTTTGCCCATTGCAAAGCATAGTATTGCAAACTAGGTACATGTTTATGTTCTTTTGTCATGTGTTGTGTTTATTGCTGGAAAAAAATTATTTTTATACCCCAACAAACCAAATTATGGGGAAGGAATGTATTTAAAAGTGTGGGGCAAATATGCCTTTATTAACCCTTTACTTCATATGTATGAAATGATGACATCATGAATATTAATTTGTTTAATAGTCATTATAGCACATTGACACAGAAATTGTCGGTCATGGCACAGTACTGTAGAATCAAATCTATATTATTGTCATAATCAAACACAGCAGTAGGAGCTGTCTGATCTGGGTCTACTCTGTTTGCAAAGATATGGAAGGGCTTTTTCATGGAGTAAAGGGTTAACCCTTTTCTCCATGGGTTAACCATTTTCTCCATGAATATAAATGTTAGAAATTACGACATCATGACTATTAACTAGGTTATGCTAATGCAAAGACTATAGTATCAGATCTATATTCTTCCATAAGCAAACAGAGCAGACCCTGATCAGATGGCTCCTATAGGAGCTGTCTGATCTGGGTCTACTCTGATCGCGAAGGCGTAGAAAGGTGTGTTTATGGAGTAAAGGGTTAACTTATTATATATAATACAACATGGGAATAAATAAGCCTTCTCTGTGTTTCGAACTCAAGATTTCCCAAACGGGAGGCTGACACTATACCACTGAGATAATGAAGTCATATAACGAAACTTTATGAGGAACCTTAATAGTCCCCCACCGGTTACCGGTTAGGGGACTATAGGTTTGCTCGATTCCGTCCGTCTGTCCATCCGTCCGTCCGTCTGTCTGTCCATCCCTCTGTCATGCTTCGTGTCCGGGCCATATCTCCTACAAAGTTATGCCAAATTCATTATAACTTCACACATTGAAGAAGCATAATGAGGGCTAGTGTCATGCACAAGGGCCTAGCATCAATATTGTTGGAGTTATTCCCCTTTTACATATTTGTTTGTCTGGACAATAACTCTTTATCAACTGGTTCAATTGATTTGAAACTTAACACATGGAACAATCATGATGAGGGGTAGTGTCATACACGAGGGCCATAACTCTAGCATCGATATTTTTGGAGTTCTTCCCCTTTTTCATATTTTCTTGTCAGTCCGTCTGTCACGCTCCGTGTCCGGGCAATATCTCCTACAAAGTTAGGCCAAATTCATTATAATTTCACACATTGAAGAAGCATGATCAGGAGCAGTGTCATGCACAAGGGCCATAACTCTAGCATCAATATTTTTGGAGTTATTCCCCTTTTTCATATTTTTTGTCCGGACAATAACTCTTTATCTACTGGTTCAATTGATTTGAAACTTCACATAGGGAACAAGCATGATGAGGGGGTAGTGTCATGCACAAGGGCCATAACTCTAGCATCTATATTTTTGGAGTTATTCCCTTTTTCATATTTTCTTGTCCAGTTAATAACTCCTTATGTACTGGTTCAATTGATTTGAAACTTCTCATATGGAACAAGCATGATGAGGTGTAGTGTCATGCACAAGGACAATAACTCTAGCAGAGGTTTTTTTTCGGTCCGGTGGGGGACTCATGTCTTGCATAACAATACAACATGCCCTTGTTATTGTTACAATAGAATTACGAATTATTGTTCAAAGAATTATGACCCCTTGATTATTCAAAATATAACATACTCTGTTAACCCTTTCCCTGTTATATATTCATGTAAAACATATTGACATCATGAATATTTATTAGCTAAATGTTTATAATGTCATATGTTCACATGAATATTTTGTATTGGTAGAAACTGTAGAGACATCTATTATACTTTCATAAGCAAACAGAGCAGACCCTGATCAGACAGCTCCTATAGGAGCCGTCTGATCTGGGTCTACTCTGTTTGCAAAGGCATGAAAAAGCATGTATATGTAGGAAAGGGTTAAATGTTAGATTATTTATTCTAGTTTTGTTTAGAAGTTATTTTACAGTACTGTCTGTAAGACAGTTTGAACTGCATTTTTGTGGTTATAGTTGAACTTCGATAACTCGAACTTCAAGGGACCGTACAAATTAGTTCGATATAACAGAAGTTCGACTAATCCGATTTCTAATCTGAACAATTTTTCAATGCCACAGCTTAATACAGGTCTAAAGTAATGCTGAAAGCTCCTGTATTAAGCTGTCATGTGTGGTTCTAGATATCTGTAGCGTTTCATTTTAGAGCAATTTCTGTATTGTAATTTTTGGAAGGACTAAAGTTTTTGTTCGAATTACCCCGAAGTTCGAGTTATCCGAGTTCGAGATATTGAAGTTCAACTGTATATAGTTCCTTGGTCATATTGAGCTGCATATTTCTTGTTTTATTTCAGCACTATATTCACAACAGCAGTCAAGGCCAGTTTGTCGCGGAGACCTACATGGTGATGTTGCTTAGTATCCTTCCAGATCATGTTTAATATAGATGTTGTCTGATAGGGGTTGGAGAGAAATAAGGGATATGGATAGATCATTATGGTGCAATGCAAAAAGTTCAGAACATGTATTTACCCTTTTCCTCCATAAATATGCCTTTCTACGCCTCTGTAATAACCACTTCTTGAAACCATTGTGATAAATAGAGCATTTGCTCCTATAGGAATTTTTGGCTATGGCAGGAACTGTAGAATCATATCTATATTATATCATAAGTAACAGAGCAGACCCTGATCAGACATCTCCTATCAGGAACTGTCTGATCAGGGTCTTCTCTATTTGCAAGGGTGTAGAAAGGCGTATTTATGGAGTAAAGGGTTAAAGCATAAAAGGATTTAATTTTCATTTGAGTTTGGTTTAACAGCACTGCAGCATGAAAAGTTTCATTTCACCAACCAAACTTGGCAAAGCATAAAATACTAATCTTAAGCATCCTAATATTAAAGCCATCAAAGTGCTTTTAAATGTTTTACAAACCTTTAGCTTGGGATATTTCCTTAACTCATAAATAGATGCTGCAATAGTTGGTGGCTTTATCATGATGAGTGAGGCAAATGGCATGAAAGGAGACCCAGGGAAAAAGAGAGGTAAGTTTTTGATCATTTGGTTTCAAAAACTGAAATTAATGAGATTGTCCGTAGGGTGCATAGTTTCAGAGTTATCCTTTAGAGTAGACAGTTGAATTAATTATGTTTATAAAATAGTTTAACCCTTTCCTCCATAAATACACCTTTCTACACCTATGTAAAAGTCACTTTTTGAAACCATTGTGATAAATAGAGCATTTGCTCCTAAGGAGCAAATGCTCTATTTATCACAATGGTTTCAGAACTACAACATTCTGAAACTTTCGTTTTCTCTAGTTAATGCTCTTTTTCGGTAGATTTATTCAAAGAGGTAGGGTCTAAAATAGTCTGTGAGGGAATGGGTTAAAAAAATGGATTTATTTTGCTGCTGTTTCTTAAAAAACAGGGAAAGAGTCGGTTTAGATCCTGCAGAGGTACTCAGCATCTCACCAGGATCCAAACTGTTTGCAAACGTAATCACAGATCTGTTGGCAGCATAGTAAAGGTTGATTAAATCAGTAATGAATACTTTTATATTTGTCCACTACACCCTACTGTGCTTTTCACTCACTTTTGTCACTCGATTTGAATCGATATGATGTAATGGGCATTTACATAAATGAAAGTGGAGCATACCATTTTTCAATAGTGATGAATTGCATACTGATACTAAAATGAATGATTTGGTTCATTTAACTCTTTCCTTCATACAAATGCCTTTTCATGCATTTGCATACAGATGACCAAGATCAGTTGGCTACTGTAGGAGCTCTCTGATCAGAGTCTGCTCTGTTTGCTAATGGAATTTGATAGATATATTTTTATGGAATTTTGACTAAATTTAGAATACTATAGGGATTGGGATATGTTGTCAACTTACTAACAGCTATACGTCCCACTCATCGTCATTCGTCGGCCATTTGCAATTTTAAATGAAGATGTTTACATTGATTTAAGGAATGAATTCTTTATTTGAAGATGGAAATTTTCATTTGAACATAAACTTGGACACAGAAGTTCCTAAAAAAACAATGATATAAGTGATTTGAATTTGCTCACAATCCATTAAGAAGTAAGAACAAAATGTTGATTCAAATTTAGTGATGAACGTACGTGAGTGAAGAGCACAGTACCGTTATGATTTTCCTTTATTTTCCTATCAAACAGTAGAAGATCTGACTTTTAATATATAAGTAAACAAAAGCAGACACTGATCAGACAGTTGTTCTACTCTTTCTGCAAAGTCATAACCGTTTACTCCATAAATACGCCTTTGCAAACCAAGAAGAACTCCTGTGGGAGCCGTCTGATTAGGGTCTGCTCTGTTTTGCTAATAAAATAGTATAGATAAGATTCTACAGTGTCTGCCATAGCCATATATTCCTGTGTTCATGTGCCATTAAAAAATTATTCTATTTAATAATATTCATATTGTCATTATTTGTTAAATGAATATTCATGGCATAAAGGTTTAGAAAAGTAGAATCTCTCTATAACGGCCACTGAATTGTATTAATTAGTTGGTCCTTAGGACAGGTGGCTGCTTAAAGCAAGATGAAAGTAAAACAGAACGCTCCTATAGGAGCATTCTGTTTTACTTTCTACTTGCTCTAAGCAGCCACCTGAATTTAACACAAAATACTTGATGTAATTTCGTGGCCGTTATAGGGAGGTTTTACTGTATATTGTAATTGTTTACTTTCAGTGTTTGCTCTGGTTGGCCTGGGCTGTGTGGCAGTGTTCTTCAGTCTTCTTCTGTCCATATTCAGATCTAAATATTCAGGATATCCATACAGGTAAATATCAAATAACTGGAATGCTGCACTTCTTAATTATATGGACCGCTTCACTTAGACATGTACAAAGAGTGTAGATCAAGATCAGTCACAGTACTTGATCATGGCAGACATATTGCAAGTTTCCAGTAGCATGTAGTCATCATTTATGGAAGGTTTAGCACAGAACTCTTGTTACTATCTACTTAACCTTTCCTTCATATAAGCACATTTTCACACATTTGCAAACAAAGTATTGTTTTTGCCCTGTCTGTTTGTTTGTCTGTTTGTTTGTCAGCAACTTTAACATTGGTCATAACTTTTGAGCCAGTACAGATAGAGACTTGATATTTGGCATGCATATGTATCTCTTAAAGACGCACATTTTGAGGGGTGACATGTCAAGGTCAAGGTTATCTTTCAAGGTCAGAGATCAAATATATGGGTCAAATCACCGACTTTAACATTGGCCATAACTTTTGGACCAGTAAAGATAGAGACTTGATATTTGGCATGCTTGTGTATCTCATGAAGCTGCACATTTGGAGGGGTGACATGTCAAGGTCAAGGTCATCCTTCAGGGTCAAAGGTCAAATTGTCTGTTTCTTTGTCTGTAACTTTAACATTGGTCATAACTTTTGAGCCAGTACAGCTAGTGACTTGATATATGGCATGCATATGTATCTCATAAAGCCGCACATTTTGAGGGATGACATGTCAAGGTCAAGGTTATTCTTCAGGGTCAAAGGTCAAATTGTCTGTTTGTTTGTCTAACTTTAACATTGGTCATAACTTTTGAGCCAGTACAGATAGAGACTTGATATTTGGCATGCATATGTATCTCATAAAGACGCACATTTTGAGGGGTGACATGTCAAGGTCAAGGTTATCTTTCAAGGTCAGAGGTCAAATATATGGGTCAAATCACTGGCTTTAACATTGGCCATAACTTTTGGACCAGTAGAGATGGAGACTTGATATTTGGCATGCTTGTGTATCTCATGAAGCTGCACATTTTGAGGGATGACATGTCAAGGTCAAGGTTATTCTTCAGGGTCAAAGGTCAAATTGTCTGTTTGTTTGTCTAACTTTAAACATTGGTCATAACTTTTGAGCCAGTACAGATAGAGACTTGATATTTGGCATGCATATGTATCTCATAAAGACGCACATTTTGTAATGTTTTTTTAAAAGAGATGTAAGATAAATTAATTTTGAAAATGAAGAGGCAACATTTTCTACTAACAATAATTTACTCTGCAGATTAAATATTGAACATGGTTAAGCCTTTGCCTTTGCAAATAGAGAAGAGTCAGATCTGACAGCTCATGTAGGAGCCATCTGGTCAGGGTCTTCTCTGTTTACTTATGAAATGATATAGAACTGATTCTATATAGTTTCTGCCCTTGCTTAAAAGTCCTTTGTTCATTTGTCATTAAAAACATCAGTTTTTGAATATTCATTACTTCTTGTTTAATCCATTACCTCATAGGCTATTTTTAGATCCAACCTCTTTGAATAAATCTACCGAAAATGAGCATTTACTAGTGAAAAGGAAATTTTTTAGAATTTTGTAGTTCTGAAACCATTGTGATAAATAGAGCATTTGCTCCTTAGGAGCAAATGCTCTATTTATCTCAATGGTTTCAAAAAGTGACTTTTACAGCGGCGTAGAAAGGCGTATTTATGGAGGAAAGGGTTAATCCTTTACTTCATGAATATACATGTAAGAAATAATGACATCATGAATTTTAATTATATTAATTTTTATAATGACTAATGAACACAGAAGAGTTTGACCATGGCAGAAATCATAGAATCAGATTCATAAAACTCCTTAGGAATATTTTAACCTTAGAGCAACTTAAACCTTTCCCTGTTCTATGTTTATTTCAAATTTCAATACCTACTGAATATTCATTAACAGCATAGTTATAAAGAAATATGGAAGGTTGAACATTGTAGACATTTTAGAAAGCAAAGAAACAGATCTTTCAATTTCTATTAGCAAACAGAGTAGACCCTGATCAGACGGCTCCTCTAGGAGCCGTCTGATTTGGGTCTTCTCTATTTGCAAATGTTTGAAAACACGTTTATATGAGGGAAAGGGTTAAGAAGAACCTTTCTGCCTACATCTCTAGCAAAACTATAGAGTAAACTTTCATTCAATGACTTCTAGAATATTTGGTACCATATATATTTTATATATAGCTTTATTTCTCTTATATTTGTTTACTTTTATTGATCTTATAAGATTAAGGAGTATTAAGCAAAATTAGGAATCTACTTAAGTTTCTCCTTAGGAGCTTTATGAATGTGAGGCCCATATTATTTCACAAGCAAATGGAGTAGACCCTGATCAGAAGGCTCCTACATGAGCCGTCAAATCTGGTCCTGCTCTTTTTTGCAATGGCATGAAAAGGTCTTTCTATCAGGTAGTCGTCTGATCTAGGTCAACTCTGCAAAAGTGTATAAAGGGGTATCTGTGGACAGGATTTTCCCTTGACCCCTTCAAAAAGACCAATTTGAGGGTCCTCTTGACCCTACTCTCTATAAAGTAAAGAACAGATCCTCTTAATTTTGAGGGTCATTTGTAAAATTTAAGGGACATTTCAGTTGAAAAAGGGAGTCAGGGAAAACCCTGTGTGGTGTAAAGGATAAATAATCATGAAGTCAAAGGCAAATTGCACGTGGTTTGTTTACAGGAGCTGTCTGATCTGGGTTTGTTAATATTCAGGGTCTACTCTGTTAGTATACTTGATGTCATTATGTCTTACATGAATTTTCATAGGGTAAGGGGTTTAATACCCGGGATCAGTGATTTAATGTTTGCTTTAGACAGGTTTCACTGTGTTCATAGTTATCAAATTTGTATTTAACTCTTTCCCTGTTTATATTCATGTATGAGATAATGACATCATGTATATTTATTAGCTGAATTTTTATAATGTTAACTTTTATTATAAAAGGAATTGTTTACTTTGGCAAAAACTACAGAATTAGATCTATATCACATCACAAGCAAACAGAGCAGATCCAGGTCAGACACCTCCTATAGGAGATGTCTGATCTGGGTCTGCTCTGTTTGTAAATGGAAGAAAAGGTGTTTATATGAATGAAAGGGTTAATACTTAAAAGTCAACAAAATCCAGAATAAAAATACAGTTCTGAATTTTGTTCTGAAGCATACTTTTTCTTGTATTTTCCAGTTTCTTGTTCAAGTGAAGAGGGATCCAGGGACGTCCATCTATCTTCAAGATTTGCTGTGATATTATGTCCCATTTTTGGAAACAGCCTAACAAATGCTTGATGATTTTGCTGAATGGCAGAACTTTTCGTGTATTTACTTAACAATGGAACTAATATGGCAATACAAGGTTGTAACTGGGCAAACTGTAAAGAATCGCAGTGTCTTATCAGCTGCCAGTTTTGAAATCCTAGTATTTTGTTTCACTATACATTATGTCTGCATTTTTAAACCTTTTAGCATGGGACACAAGTCACTTATGTCTTTTGCAAACAGTGTAGACCCAGATGAGAGGACTCCTAGAGGAACCTGCTCATCAGGGTCTGCACTGTTTATCATGGGACATTTTTCTTAAAAAGAATCCCAGTATATTCACAGTAAGCTTGACCTGACCTGTTTGAATTTTGGATCTAACCTCTTTGAATAAATCTACCAAAAAGGAGCATTAACTAGAGAAAAGGATTTTTTTTAGAATTTTGTAGTTTGAAACCATTGTGATAAATAGAGCATTTGCTCCAATTTATCACAATGGTTTTTATAGAGGCGCAAAAATGCTTCACTAGGGGATAATGTGTCAATAAAAGAAAGATTGCATTCTTATATATGCATTCTTATGTCTTTGCAAACAGAATAGATACCAATCAGACAATTCTACAGTTTCTGCCATGGCTAAAGAGTTCCTTGTCCACATACTGTATCAATAGTAAAGTCTTAATTTTAAATTATTAATTAATATTAAGACTTTACTCCATAAATATGCCTTTCTACGCCTTGGCAAACAGGTCCAGATCAGACAGCTGCTATAGGAGCCGTCTGATGAGAGTCTATATGATTCTTCAGTTTCTGCAATGACCAAACTTTCCTGTGTTTATGTGTCAGTATAAAAAATTAACCCTTTCGGCGCCAAATTTCTAATTGCAATATTCAATGAGAGCATTTTTATTCCAATTACTCTTTGCCTGCCTTAATTATAGTTATCTGTTTTCTTTCTCAGAGGTTTTTATGCCCCCAAAGGCGGGCATATAGTAATCGCATTGTCCGTCCTTCCGTCCGTCTGTCCATCTGTCCTTCCATCCGTCCCAAATTCGTGCCCGGTCTGTAACTTCTTCATCTATCAATGGATTTCAATATAACTTGCCACAAATGTTCACCAGACAGAGACGATGTGTCGCGTTCAACTCCCTGGTCCATGGGTCAAAGGTCAAGGTCATCCTTCAGGGTCAAAGTTCGGGGGCATAAGTGTTTCACAAACACACTCTTGTTCTCAATTTATTTAAAAATGTTTAAAACAGGATTCTGATATGGACATTGTTTCATTCTTCATTGATTTATTCAGCTGAATAAGTCAGTTTGACATCTTTTTGTGCTTTTTGACACAAAAATGTGTGAAGTTACTTTATCTGCTATTGCATGAATATTCATATAAGAAATACTGACACCATGAATAGTAATTAAGATTACACCATGAATAGTAATTAAGATTACACCATGAATAGTAATTAAGATTACTTTTTATAATGGCTCGCGGACACAGGAAGTTTTGGCAGAAACTATAGAATCATCTCTATATTATTTCATAAGCAAACAGAGCAGTCCCTGATCAGACAGCTCCTACAGGAGCTGTCTGATCTGGGTCTTCTCTGTTTGCAAAGACGTAGAAAGGTGTATTTATGGAGAACAGGTTTAATGTCTCACATGGATCCAAAGTGTATATGTCAGTGGGAATAGACAGAAAGCATGGTAGAATGCATAACCATATTTTTTTTCATGTGGGCGTAACGATGTAAACCAGCAGCTATACACTGCTTGTGGATAAGATTTAGGGATAGGATTATTAACCCATTCCCTCATATTGACGACTTTTGACGACTCTGTAAAAGTCACTTTGTGAAACCATTGTGGTAAATAGAGCATTTGCGCCTATAGGAGCAAATGCTCTATTTATCACATTGGTTTCAAACTACAAAATTCTAAAAAATGTCCTTTTCTCTAGTTAATGCTCCTTTTCGGTAGATTTATTCAAAGAGGTTGTATCTAAAAATAGCCTATGAGGTAATGGGTTTAGGATGTTGACTGATGTTGTCCAGTTAACTGGTATTAGTTCTAGTCAAGCCTTTTAACCCTTTACTCCATAAATACACCTTTAAACACCTTTGCAAACAGAGCAGACTCGGATCAGATGGCTCATGTAGGAGCCGTTTGATCAGGGTCGTCTCTATTTGCTTATGGAATTTTATTGATCTGATTTCTACAGTTTTTAGGGCTAAAACGTTTTCTTTTTAATATGCAATTACGAATATTAATTAGGCTAATTGATAGTCATACATACTTTATTGAATATTCATGAGGTAAAGGGTTAAGTCAGTGTGACATTACTGAATTAGGAATATTTTCTAACGGATATGAGCTGTGACAAATGAAGATTGGCAGTAGGATATTTCAGACAGTAGAAATCGAGATGAGCTGTGTTTGAATGCAGCATCTGATGATCAGACCTTGGACTGTTTGTGATTGCAGCATACAGTGACAAGAAGTTCAGACCATAATGATCATCAGATGCCTGTTTCTAACAATGCATTTGCCACATACCCTCGTACAGTTGAACTTTGATATTTCAAACTTGGATAATTTGAACTCGGGGGTAACTCAGAGTGAAAGTCCTGTCTTTCCAAAATGTTCAATACAGAATTGTTCTAAAATGTATCACTACACATATATAGAAACACGTGTGGCAGCTTAATGCAGATCGAAAGTAATGCTGAAAGCTCCTACAGGAGCTTTCAGCATTACTTTAGACCTGCATTAACCCGTTAACTTGAAAATTGTCTGGGTTAGAAATCGATTGACTTCTGATATCTCGAATTAATTTGTATGGTCCCTTGCAGTTTGAGACATTGAAGTTCAGCTGTTTATCCTAAGTATAAGGACATCGAGTTTCCCTCTTCATTGATTTGTACAGCTGAATAAATCAACTTGGCAATGTTTGTAGTACTATAAAGGACGCTGTTAGAGTAGCCAATAATGTAGACTATGATCGAATTGCTCCTTCTAAACTATTTGTCTGAATATTAAGAATAATCTGGGTCTACACAGTGTGCAATGTCTCAGTGTCCTTTAGCCAAGTTGTTGCTCAACTATAGCTGGTGGTGGCCAGATATTGATGCTTATATGCTACAGACAGAATGAAGTGGTTATCAGACCAAAGGTGCATGGTTGAGTGAATGTTAGTTAGCCATTCATCTCATGTATATTGATGTCAGAATTCATGATTTCATGAATATTTATTAACCCTTTCCCTGGTCTATATTTATCCCAAATTTCAATAACTACTGAATATTCATGGAATGTGGAACATTGTAGCCATTTTAGAAACTAAAGAAACAGATCTGGCAGATTCCAATAGTAAACAGAGCAGACCCTGATCAGATGGCTCCTATAGGAGCCATCTTATCTGAGTCTACTCTATTTGCAAATGCATGAAAACGCATTTATATGAATGAAAGAGTTAAAGGAAACAGGTTAATGATCTTCCTAGTAGCATTCCATCTACTTGTACATATACAGCTTTTAATCATTTGATGTTGTGTCTTGTTATTTCCATTATTTTCATTATGAAGTCTTTGAGTGTCAATCTAGAACTAAAAGAATACTTCATTTGTGTGTATCAGTTCTTGTGGGTCTTTGTGTTGGATGATAATCAATAAATAATGAATTTTCATGTAAAAAATAATGGCTTTTTGTGTATTTATATTTTCTTAAAATGACATTATGAACAAAGGATTTCTTGACCATGGCAAAAACTAGAATCAGATATTTATTATTTCATAAGCGAACAGAATTAAGAAATAAGAATGTCATGAATATTTATAAGCTGAATTTTTATGATGGCTTTATGTACACTGGAAGTTTTTGTTCAGGCAGAAACTGTAAATTCAGATGTATATTATACCATAAGCAAACAGAGCAGACCCTGATCAGACGGCTCCTATAGGAGCCGTCTGATCTGGGTCTACTCTGTTTGCAACTGCATGAAAAAGGCGTTTACATGAAGGAAAGGGTTGATGTGATATTGATTTAACTCATTCTCTCATAGGCTATTTTTAGACCTAACCTCTTTGAATAAATATACCTAAAAGGAGCATTAACTATAGAAAAGGAGAGTTTTAGAATTGTGTAGTCTTGAAACCATTGTGATAAATAGAGCATTTGCTCCTATGGAGCAAATGCTCTATTTATCACAATGGTTTCAAAATGTCAATTTTAATTTATGGAGGCGCAAAAATGTGTCACTAGGGGGTAATGTGTTAATGATATATCTTCCCTCTTTCAGGCAAATTTATGATGAACTTTGTAAACAGTTTGTATCCACATGAGATACTGAGTAACAAGGCATCTTGTAAGGATTTAGCCCGTTATATAAGAAATAATGAAATCATGAATATTAATTAGATTAATTACATGATTACACATGGATACAAGAACGTTTGGCCATAGCAGAAACTGTAGAACCATATCTACATGTATATTATTATATCATAAGCAAACAGAGAAGACCCTCTTACATGTTTGCTTATGAAATTATTATAGATCTGACTTTGCAGCTTCTAACAATACCTAAACATCCGGTGTCCATTTCAGCTAATGAATATTCATGATTCATGATTTCATTATTTCTTAAATGGATATTCATTATGGAAAGGGTTAAAGAAGCTATCCATTTCCAGACGGTGTTGACCCTTTATTTCCATAAAATTAACTTTAAATTCCTTTGCACACAGTTTAGACCCAGATCTGACTACTCCTACAGGAACTAAAGACTGCTCTGTTTGCTTATGAAATGGTATAAATATGAGACTGCAATTTATACCATGGCTTAACCCTTTCCCTCATATAAACCGAATGTCATGCATTTGCAAACAGAGTAGACCCAGATTGGACGGCTAGATCCAGATCAGACGGCTAGACCCAGATCAGATCTACAGAGTAGACCCAGATCAGACGGCTCCTATAGGAGCCGTCTGATCAGGGTCTGCTCTGTTTGCTCATGCAATTTGTTCAACCTTGCAAATTTCATTATAACTATTTTGTCCCCAAATATTCGGTATGTATTGAAATTTGGAATAAACATAGAACAGGGAAAGGGTTAATCACACTCTAATCCTTTGCCATTATAAAAATTAATCTACATGTAATTGATATTCACGACTTCATTATTTTTATATGAATATTTATGTAGTCAGGTGTTAAACATGTATGAGTGCTGAATTTTAATACATTTTGTATTTTGTTTCTTGTTATTAGGGCCCCACTCCATGTGTTGGTGCCCTTTAGTAATCACCCTGTCCGTCCATCACAGTGTTCATGTTTTGTCCACTCTCTATCGCAAATAGTTTTCATTAGATCTTCACCAAGTTTGTTGAATTCTGAAACTAGGCGATCCTTAGAAAGCAAAAGAAGCAATGCGACAAAAGAAAATTGCAGACTCGGTTTTATGAATGTTCATGGGCAGTTATTAAAAGTGCAACACTATTCACCTCCCCTTGCACAGACTCAGCGGTTTTCAATATTCATAGCTACAAGCAATGAAACTGATGATCTCGAAGGATCTGTAAATATAATAACACTAAGAATGAAGTGTGGGGCAAAGTTCACTAACCTGCCGAATTTGCTCCAGGATTTTCAGGATTATGGCTCTTGAATAATTGACAAAATCAGCCTCGTCTGCTCTCTAAGTTGAGCAGTTTCTAACTGATTGTCACCACAAACTTGTTGAAAATGGTGGTGGTAATAATATCTCTGCCAGGTTCGATAACTTGCCAGATCGACCTGGGTTCTGATTATGACCCTTGAAAATAACAAAACAATTGACAACATCAGCGCTCTAATTAGAGCAGTTTCTACCCCATTGTCTCTAAACTTGTTGAAATTATTTGTCGTAACAATATTTCTTCCAAGCTCTATAAGCAACCAAACAGACAAAGGCAATTCTGGATTATGGCCATTGAATAACATAAATTGACAAATTCAGCCACTCTCAAATGCAAATAGTTTTTATCTGGTCTTCACCAAACTGTATGAAAATGTTGTTGGACATAATATCGGCAATACTACAGTAAAACCTCAATTATTCGAATTTTCGTTATAAACGAATTTAGACCCTTTTAGGTAGGTGGCTGCTTAATGCATGATGAAAGTCATGCAGAAAGCTCCAAGAGGAGCTTTCTGCATGACTTTCACCATGCATTAAGCTGCCACCTGTCTTAAAGATCGATAATAATACGTATTTTAGTGTTCGGATAATCGAGGTTTTAGTGTTCGGATAATCGAGGTTTTACTGTACCTCATATTGAAGCCTTTTGACACCTTTATAAAAGTCACTTTCTGAAACCATTGTGATGAATAGAGCATTTGTTCCATATGAGCATATGTATTTATCGCAATGGTTTCAAAACTACATAATTCTAAAATGTTCCTTTTCTCTAGTAAATGCCCATTTTCTGTTGATTTATTCAAAGAGGTAGGATCTAAAAATAGCTTCTGAGGTAATGGGTGAAAAGTTATGAACACATGTCTAAATTTGGCTGTTAGCACTTCAATGGTTGTCCAGGAATGTTGTCTGCTCTCTCCCACTTTACCATTTCAGAGCCAATCTTGATTGTTCTTGGGGATACTAACCATAAGGTCTAGGGCGAGTTCATAATAATGAGGCAGATTTACAAATTATGATCATTTTCTAACGTTAATAACAAATTCTGCATAATTATTTGCCATGCAGTTCCCCTCTGGAGCATTAGGCCCCCCCGCCCCTCCCTCCCTGGCAGCATTATATGGGGACATTGCTGATTTTCAGGTCAGTGTTCTAGTTTGAATCTGTATATAGATCTACATGTATATTTAAATCAATTGAACCATTATTCTGTGAAGCTTTCACTGCCATAGGTGAATCTGTGATGATATATGCAAAGAGTTTTGATCTAGATGAGACGCCGAGTAACCTGGTGCCATCCCTGGATCCAAACTGTTTGACACTTGAATTATTTATGAAAAGAAAATTTAAAACTATTGCACAAAATCAATAAAATGAAACATGGAAAGGTTTTTGTCACTAAGGTGGGACCTGTAAAATCAAATCTATATAATTCCCTAAGCAAACATAGCAGACCCTAATCAGATGGCTCCTACAGGAGCCATCTGATCTGGGTCTGCTCTGTTTGCAAAGGAATGAAAAAGCATTTGTATGAAGGAAAGGGATACGTCAATTTTGCATAGGAGCAAATAGTGAAGACCCATATCTAACTGCTCCTTCAGAAGTTATTTGATCTGGGTCTACTCTGTTTGACCATCTGTGTCTGTATGTCAGTACTTTGGATAAGCTGTTACATGTATACATGTATTTGGTAAATAAATTGGATCAAAACACTATTTTCCTTCATGTTTGATCCATGTTTGTTACAGGATAATGGTTGTAAAACTGAAAGGGGAAAAGGATATTACATGTATCTGGAGAAAAAATAAAATTTTAAACCTAAACTGTGTTTTGTTGATTTTTAGCACATTGTGCATTGCTTTCATTCTGCATTTAGCAATGTTTAGTTTTGGCGTTTTCGACCGACCATGCGTCCGTTCGTCCTTGCACCCCGGAATGATATATCAGAAACTTTGTGTAAATGTTTAGTACCATAACAGAATGTGCGCCTGCACATTGACCTTGGAACACCAGACGCATAGCCCCTTGTTTGCCAAAAAGTAAATTGTACGGAGTTTTTCTTTCAAACTGTGCAAATGTTAAGTAGCATAAGGACATGCGGCTCTGCAAATATTATTCAAATTGACTCTGGAACACCAGAATTATGGCCCTTTGTTTGCGAAAAATATAACATTTTTGTCTTCTTGAGCCATATCTTGGAAACTATATCTGGAGTATTGGAAGACCAGAGTATTTTGTGAAGAAAAAAACCCCACTGTTTCGCCCCTCAGGTCAATAACACAGTTAACTACTGAGGCCAGCACTAGTTTGGCGGGGATATCAATTCAGCGAATTTACGTGCTTAACCCGTTCCTTGCTGAATGTTCGAAGCGGATAGTCCATCTTTTTTTAAAGGTAAAGTTCATTTAGGATGAAAGTGTATTTTGTGAGAGGGGTTTTGAATGACAAACAGTACAGATCCTGGTCAGAGTGCTCCTCTATGAACCATATGAGCTGGTCTTCACTGTTTGCAAATAACAGTCAACTCGGTATTATTCCATTACCTCATAGGAGCATTTACTAAAGAAAATGAACATTTTAACATTGTGTAGTGTTGGTACCATTGTGATGAATAAGCATATGCTCATATGGAGCAAATGCTCTGTTCATCACAATGGTTTCAAAAAGTGACTTTTACAGAGGCATCAATATGAGGGAATGGGTTAACCCTTCTCTCCATAAATACGCCTTTCTCTGCCTTTGCAAACAGAGTAGACGCAGATCCTGTAGGAGCCAACTGATCAGGGTCTACTCTGTTTGCTTATGATATAGTATAGATATGCTTCCACATTTCCTGCCATGGCCAATATCCCTGTATGCATGTATTATTATAACAATTAATCTAATATTCACGATGCCATTGTTTCAGTTAACCCTTTAACTGTTCAATATTCATGTAAGAAATAATGCTAGGTTTGTGCAGTTTCAGCCTTCTATGTGTACCGGATGATGAGGGGTGTTCAAACAGTCTTTGTATTGTCGTCTTTTATTAGCGCATATAGCTATATACATTTAATTTAATAAAAAAAATCAGAAACGCGTGGTATTCATTAATTATTTGTGTAATCATGTTTCACACATTTACGCTACGTGTCACAAAGGTTATGTGGTGTTCGTGTGTCCGTACGAGCTCAGAAACCTGTTTATATAAAAAGTTGTCATTTTCGATCATTTTTTGCTCATTCACTCTGTATGCTGGTCCAGTTAAAGGGACACGCCGAAAAATATATTTTTCAGTGGGATTTTATTTCGTCCATTAATCATCAATAACTTTTTTATCTGATGTGATAACTCAATTCTGACTTCAGATCTGCACTCAGCATACCGAATTACATACTATATGTGAATTTGAACTAAATCGGAGACATTTGTTGTTTTTTGTTTTTGTTTTTTTAAATCGTCCAAAAATCATAAATAACTTTTTTATCCGGTATGATAACTCAATTCTGACTTCGGATCTGCACCCAGCATACCAAAATACATAACATATGTGAATTTGAACAAAATCGGAGACAAACAGTTTTTTTTTTCGAAAAATTATTTTTTGTCTCCGATTTTGGGAGTTACGTACCTTTGAAATGAGCAAAAAATATGAAGGAAAGGTGACAACTTGTTTTATATAAATAGAAGGTTCCTGAGCTCGTACGGACACTCGAACACCCTAGAACCTTTGTGACATATAGTGTTATGTGTGTGAAACATGATTACACAAGTAATCATCATCATCATTACTATTATTGTTATTATTATAATTATTATCATTTATTATTATAAATTGTTATTATTATTATTTCCATCTCAATAACTAATTGGAAATTCGATGTCCTTTAAATATCCAAACTGGCTGAGACTCAGATTGTAGAAGCTATAGCCTTTGTTTCAAAAGAAGAAGCAGGAATATTTAAGCGAGTAATAATTTACTTCCAATCGTATATGATCGAGTTAACCCTCTACTCCTTAAATATTCATATAAGAAAATGTATAATCATACCTATATTGCATACCATGTAATAAGCAAACAGAGCAGACTCTGGTCAAACGGCTCCTATAGGAGCAGTCTAATCTGGGTTTACTCTGTTTTCAAAGACGTAGAAAGGCGTACATTATTTATGGAGTAAATGATTAATCCTTTCTTCCATGAACATTGATTTAACCCTTTCACCGCCGCAGTCGCATAAATGCACCACAACAAATAGTGCAGTCCCAGATCAGACGCCGCCTTTTCAAGGCGGGGTCTGATCAGGGACTTCACTATTTGTCTAAATCTCTATTTCTATATACATGTATGTGATTTGTTCCTTTGAAATTTGCATTTATTTATCTCATTTCCTTATTTTTAAAACTGAATGATTTAACAAACTTGGGATTGCAGACGACAATTAGAAATTTGGCGCCGAAAGGGTTAAGAATAATTACTGCATGAATATTCATGAACTAAAGTTGCACTTAACATAATAATTTCGGCTGTGACAGCAACCTCAGAACCATATCTCTATTATTTAATCAGCAGACAGAGCAGACTGGTCAAACAGCTCCTACAGGAGTTGTCTGATCCGGGTCTACTTTTCTTGCATTGGTACCAACAGTCATCTGCATAGGGACAGCGCTGGGAGATCTTTAAACCACAGCAGAAATTAAGCAGCAGTTTGCGGAGCTCCTCCACCAATTCCTCATCGCTGTGGTTCGAATCCCGGTCTGGACATTTGGATTTACCACGTGCGGAAGCCTTCCGGTTGACTTGCGGTAGGTCGGTGGTTTTGCCCGAGTGATCTCCTGTGTACGAATCAGTTAATTTTGTTCTGTGCACGGAAAAAATCTCTGGGATCTTCCCCCACCTCTAGATGGCTGGACGTCGCGATATGACTGAAATACTGTTAACCCTTTCCCTGTTCTACGTTTATTACGAATTTCAATACCTACTGAATATTCATTGACAAAATACGTAATGGACAAAATAGCTAAAATGAAATATGGAAGGTGGAACATTGTAGCCATTTTCGAAAGTAAAGACACAGATCTTTGAAATTCTATTAGCAAACAGTGTAGACCCTGATCAGACCTAGGATCCGTCTTATCTGGGTCTACTCTGTTTGCAAATGCGTGAAAACATGTTTATATGAGGGAAAATGTTAAATCGACGTAAAACTAGATAAACAAACAAACAAATCCTTCTGAGACACATTTTGAGTGTCGAACAGCTATGATTCCGATGGCACGCCAAGTTATCTGCGTTTTATCTGGGTTCACATATAAACATATTCACATATTCCCTCATATAAACGTGTTTTCACGCATCTGCAAACAGAGTAGACCCAGATCAGACGGCTCCTAGAGGAGCCGTCTGATCAGGGTCTGCTCTGTTTGCTAACAGAATTTGAGAGATATGTTCCTCTGCTTTCTAAAATGTCTACAATGTTCCACCTTCTATATTTCTGTATAACTATTTTGTTAATGAATATGCATTAGGTATTGAAATTTGGCCTGAATACAGAACAGGGAACCAGGGTTAAAGCGGTTAGCGCATATATGGTAGGTGGGAAAGATTTAACTCATTCCTTCATGTAAACGCCTTTTCACGACTTTAAAAATAGGGAAGACCAATATTAGCCGGCCCCTAGAGGAGCCTGCTGGAGCGGGGTCTGCTCTGTTTGATTTTGACATGATATAGATCTAATTCCACAGTTTTTTGTCAAAGCAAAAAATCCCTTGAAAAAAAAACATTATAAAATTTGGATCAACAAAATATTCGTGTTGTCATCATTTCTTACATGAATACAGGGAAAGAGTTAGGTTATGACCTCTTCTACTAATGGACAGAATCAATAAAATGGAACATAGAAAATAGATTTATTTCACTAAAGTAGAAATTGTAAAGTCTGTTCTTTATAAGTCTATAAGCAGGTAGAGCAGACCCTGAACAGATGACTCCTGCACTGTTTACAAAGGCGTAAAAAGCATTTGTATGAAGGAAAGGGATGTCAGCTTGGCACCATTGAGATATCTACAAATTAGGCTGATATAGTAGCAGTAGCAAATAGTGAAGAGCCAGTTCAAACTGCTCCTTCAGCATTAATAACGCCCCACACAACGAAATTGCTCGGGTGTACAGTAAAATCCCTCTAATGCGACCAGCAAAAAGGGGCACACTTCACAGTGGCAATGGCAGGTGGTAGCTTAATGCAGGACGAAAGTTATGCAGAAAGCTCCTATAGGAGAAACTGTAGAACGTTGTACATAATTCCACAAGCAAACAGAGCAGACCCTGATCAGACGAATCCTACAATTTGCATATATGTCAAAAGGGATGTTCCCAGATAAAAGGTTAAACCATTCCTTCATTTAATGCCTTTTCACACATTTTCAAACAATGTAGACCCAGATAAATACAGGGGCCGTCTGGTCAGCATCAGCTCTGTTTGCTTAAATAATTATAATAAGTCTGATGCTACCCGTTCTCCACATACAAAAAGTTCATGTGTACATTATAAACCTTCAATAAATAGATGTTAACCCTTCGCTTGCTATTCACGTCAATATACATACCTGTAAATAGTGAAGACCCAGATGAGACAGCTCCTGCAGGAGCTGTCTCATCAGGGTCTGCACTATTTACAAATTGATTGTGCAACCAGTGCACTCCAGAGCAGTGATTGCACAGCGAATTACGTGTACACAGTGAAGATATATGTAATTATACAACAGGGCATGGGTAAAGAAGGAGAAATGTATTTCAAAATTCAGCAAGCGAAGGGTTAATGATTAATTACAGTAAAATCTCGATTATTCGAACACTAAAATACATGTCATTATCGATCTTTTTGACAAGTGGAACCTTAATGCATGGTGAAAGTCATGCAGAAAGCTCCTAGAGGAGCTTTCAGCATGACTTTCACCATGCATTCAGCAGCCACCTGTCTGAAAGAGTCTAAATTCTTCTATACTAAATTTTCGAATAGTCGAGATTTTACTGTATTTCTTATGTGAATGTTCAACAGGGTTTTAAACCCAACTGACATGAATTGGATTGTTCAGTGTTCTCATGAGAGTGTATAGTCTGTCAGCATTAACATTTCTTTAATCCTTTCACTGTTCAATATTCATGTAAGAAAGCATGACATCATGAATATTTATTAACTGAATTTTAATGTGAATTTTCAAGGAAACTTTGTTTTGACAAAAACTGTTGATACTTAAACTGCTCTGATCTAATATTTCGACCACTAAGGGCCTTTGTCAAAGATTATCATGTCAAAATACACGTCACATTTTTGTTACATGCATTCAGCCATAAAATCAAAGTGAAAAACTGTTGTGTAAAATCTATGTCATGTCATAAAAAATAGCGAAGCATGGTCAGGTCTGAGGCTCCTAGATATGAGCCGTCTGATCTGAATCTACTTTGTTTGCAAATTCATGAAAAGGCGTTTGTATGAAGGAAATGGTTAACTCATTTCTCCACATAAGCACATTTTCACACTTTTGCAAACCGAGTAGATCAGATCAGATAGCCTTCTGATCAAGGCCCGCTCCGTTTGCTTTTGAAATTATGATATACAGTTTGTGTTATTATAAGAATTCGTTTAATTGATATTCATGATGTCATTATTTCATGTATGAATATTCATGGCGTAAGGGGTTAAGTTATATTTAATTCATTTTTAGGATAATTCAACAACAAAAACCGTCTATAAAATACTTCAAATATTCATAGCGTGAAATAGTGCCGGTGTGGTCTAAGGGAAGTAACTCTTACAATACTTCTTTTTAGTAAAGTACGAATGGCCATAAATATCAATATATGAAATATATCTGAATTAAATAATAATTATTATCATTATTATTGTATAATCCAGATAGATTTCGCATATTGATATATATAGTTATTAATTATTATAATATAATTCAGATATTTTTTTATAAATTGATATTTATGGTCAAAGGGAGAGCATTCGTACTTTTCTAAAATTGTACGATTGTAAGAGTTGCTTCCCTTAGACCACTACACGGGTAAATGGAATTTATGAAAGCATTAGTTATATTGCTTTTATTATTACTATCAAGGTAAAGATATTTTTTACCTAAAATAAGGATAAAAAATAGAATAATAATAATAATGATGATGATGATGATAATAATACTTTCAACAATTAGATCTAATAATAATAATGATTATATTAATAATAATAATAATAATAATAATAATAATAATAATAATAGTAAACATATACAATGGCGATCAATAAAATCAGAATATATCCGGATATGTGATCTTCTCGATGCGAACGCCACATACATTGAATTTAGAATTTGGGGAAGATAACAAACGTCCCCCATAATTGTAAATTAACCCATTCCCTCCTACTGGTGCTTTTTGAAGCATCTGTAAAGGTCATGCTTTGAAACTGTTGTTATAATATAGACCATTTGCTCGTTCATCACAATGGTTTCTAAACTTCACATTTCTAAAATATTCTTTTTTTCCCCAGTAAATGCTCCTTTTTGGTAGATTTGTTCAAAGAAGTGGGGTATAACAATGATGTCATTTGATTCATGAATATTCATGGAGTATTCACAGTAAATGATTACCGTAATGGATATAATTTGCAAGAGGATTTTGAAAGACAAACTGAAGATCCCGATCAGAGGGGTGTAGGAGTCACTCTGATCTGGATCTAAACTGTCTGGGAATACCAGCATACTTTGTTTGCCACATTCATACAGTAAAGTGACTTTTTAATGAAAAAGTGTGTTCAGAGAAACACATGTGTCACCTGCTGGGAGAAGTGTAAAAAAAACTAAACTCCATGAATATTCATGCAAGAAATAATATATGTATGAATATGTAATTAACTTAATATTTATCATGGCATGTGAGCAATAAACGTGTTGGTCCTGGTAATAAGTATAATAATCAGATCTACATAAGTTCATAAACAAATAGAGCAGACAGGAAGGCTCCTATTGTATGGAGTAAAGGTGTAGAAAGGCATTTTCATGGAGTAAAGGGTTAACAGAGGTCTATGCTGTACTCCCAATGTATAAAGGGACCCTTTCCACCATAAAAACGCCTTTCTACGCCTCTGTAAAAGTCACTTTTTGAAACCATTGTGATAAATAGAGCATTTGCTCCTTAGGAGCAAATGCTCTGTTTATCACAATGTTTTCAGGACTACAAAATTCTAATTTTTCCCTTTTTTCTCGAGTTAATGCTCCTTTTCGGTAGATTTAATCAGAGGTTGAATCTAAAAATATCCTTTGAGGTAATGGGTTAAAAAACAAGTAACTACATGTTCATGTAGAGTAGTAAAATATATTTTTTACAAACCTGTCCATACAAAAATCTGTCACAGCAGTGTAAAAAAAATAAAATCTAATCAAGACTCTTTTAACCCTTTCCCTCATAAAAATGCCATTTTACACATTTGCTAACAGTGTAGACCCAGATCAGATGGCTCCAATAGGAGTCTTCTGATCAGTGTCTGCTCTCTTTGCTTATGAAATATATGATTCTACAGTTTCTACTATTGCCGAAAATTCCTGTGTACATGTGCCATTATAAAACAAAATCTAATTAACCCTTCTCTTGCTGAATTTTAAAATACACTTCTCCTTCTTTCCCCATGCCCTGTTGTATAATTACATATATCTTCATTGTGTACAAGTATTTCACTGTGCAATCACTGCTGTGGAGTGTACTGGTTGCACAATCAACTTGTAAATAGTGCAGACCCTGATGAGACAGCTCCTGCAGGAGCTGTCTCATCTGGGTCTTCACTATTTACAGGTATGTATATTGACGCGAAGAGCAAGCGAAGGGTTAATATTCAAAATGTCATTATTTCTAGCATGAATATTAATGGAGTAAAGGGTTAAGAAATAATGAATGCATGAATATTAATAAACTAAATATTTATAATGGCATTATGAAGGGAAATATTGTAATTTGACACACACTGAAGACTCAGGCCTGTATTTATCATTTCGTAGGTAAACAGGACAGACCCTGATCAGACGATTCTTACAGGAGCTGCCTGATCTGGATCTACTCAGTTTGCACAGGTGTCAAAAGATGTTATCTGTGAGGTAAAAAGTTAACCATTGACTCCATAAATACGCCTTTCTACACCTTTGCAAAAAGAGTAGACCCAGATCAGACGGCTCCTGCAGGAACTGTCTGCTTAGGGTCTGCTCTGTTTCCTTATGAAATAATATAGATCTAATTCTACAATCAAAACTTTTCTTGTTCAGCTAATTAATATTCATACATGCTTTAATTATTTCATAAATATTCATGAAGTAAAAGGTTAAATGAAACTAACGGAGTAGCAAATACAGTAGACTCACTCTTCACTGTTGTCCTAGATGTGTATGTTTATTACTGTACCCAGAGGTCCAGATAAGTTGCGTAAATTTAAACATTTTCAAGAATAGCTCCTTTATTTCTCCACCAAACCCTATACTGTGACCACTCTTTAGAATCGTCTTGAAGAGACGATTCTAAAGAGTGGTCACAGTATAGGGTTTGGTGGAGAAATAACGATTTTAATATTTGGGTATACATGACGATTCTAAAGAGTGGTCACAGTATAGGGTTTGGTGGAGAAATAAGGATTTTAATACAGCTTTATCTGTAGCTCTGCTGTAATCAAACTAAGACAACTAGTTTTAAAGAGATAAAAGGTTTAAGCAGATTAAACAGTACTATTTAACCTTTTACCTGACAGAAACACCGTTGCAAACTGAGTAGACCCAATGAAGGGTCTGCCCTGTTTGCTTAAGGAATTATATAGACCTGATTCTACAGTTTCTACAATGGCCAAAAATTCCTCAGAACATATCATTTATATAATTCAGTTAATCAATTCATGATGTCATTATTTCACACATGAATATTCGTGGAGTAAAAAGTTAACAATAGAATCACAAAGTTTGACTATTGGGCATTAGAGGAGCTTTCTGTATGACTTTCACCCTGCATTAAGCTGCCATCTGTCTCCAAGACAGATATTTATACTAAATTTAATGTCCAATTTTGAGCGGTTTTACTGCACACGTATTCAAATCATTAACCCTTTCGCTGCCAAACTCTGTCGTCTGCTAACTTTGTCGTCTGCTACAAATTTTCATTCTTTTGATTTTCAAAAACATAGTAACAGTAACAAACACTTTGGATCCTGGTGAAACGCCGAGTTACTCGGCATCTCATCTGGATCCAAACTGTTTGCATAGGTAATCACAGATCCAGCATTAGCAGCGAAAGGGTTAAAATAATGCTTACAGCCTATTTTCAAACACTATACATGTTCAGGTAAATATGATCGATATAGGAATACTGCTAAATCCTTTGAAAACCGCCGACTTTTTAAGAGGCGGAAAACTTATACACACAATAATACGGAATCAATAGACATACCATATTTGGCCATGCTTCTACTGACTCTGAATCTATTTCGTACAACAATATGTGTTCACAACACTGACTGACACATGTCAATTGAAAGTGATAAAGAATATGTGAAAACAAGGGCATGTTGTATTGCTATGCAAGACATGAGTCCCCCACCGGACTGAAAAAAACCTCCACTCTCCCCACCCCACCCACCCATGGTGTGGTTGACCATGGTATATACATGACCACCTGAATGGTATTAGTACCTACTTTCATACATTGAATCAGTAAATAAAAAGTTATTGTCCCGACAAGAAAATATGAAAAAGGGGAGTAACTCCAAAAATATTGATGCTAGAGTTATTGCCCTTGTGCACGACACTACATCTCATCACGCTTGTTCCATATGAGAAGTTTCAAATCAATTGAGCCAGTACATAAAGAGTTATTAACTGGACAAGAAAATATGAAAAGGGGAATAACTCCAACAATATAGATGCTAGAGTTATGGCCCTTGTGCATGACACTACCACTCATCATGTGTGTTCCATATGTGAAGTTTCAAATCAATTGAACCAGTAGAGAAAGAGTTATTGTCCGGACAAAAAAATATGAAAAAGGGGAATAACTCCAAAAATATTGATGCTAGAATTATGGCCCTTGTGCATGACACTACTCCTGATCATGCTTCTTCAATGTGTGAAGTTATAATGAATTTGGCCTAACTTTGTAGGAGATATTGCCCGGACACGAAGTGTGACAGACGGACTGACAAGAAAATATGAAAAAGGGGAATAACTCCAAAATTATTGATGCTAGAGTTATGGCCCTTGTGTATGACACTACCCCTCATCATGATTGTTCCATATGTGAAGTTTCAAATCAATTGAACCAGTAGATAAAGAGTTATTGTCCGGACAAAAAAATATGTAAAAGGGGAATAACTCCAAAATATTGATGCTAGAGTTATGACCCTTGTGCATGACACTAGCCCTCATCATGCTTCTTCAATGTGTGAAGTTATAATGAATTTGGCATAACTTTGTAGGAGATATGGCCCGGACACGAAGCGTGACAGACGGAAGGACGGACGGACAGACAGACGGACGGACGAACGGACAGACAGACAGACGGAATCGAGCAAACCTATAGTCCCCCAACCGGTAACCGGTGGGGGACTAATAACATCTACTGTGTACTGATTTACCTACATGTACATTGAAATAAGTACAGTTGAACTTCGATATCTCCCAACTCTAACTTCTGGATAACTCAAAGTAAGTAGAAGTTCGGTTCTTCAAAATTTACAATACTGAATTGATCTAAAATGTATCACTAAGCATATCTAGAAACACATGTGACTGCTTAAATCAGGTCAAAGGTAATGCTGAAAGCTCCTACAGGAGCTTTCAGCATTACTTTAGACCTGCATTAAACTATTAATTTAAAAAATTGTTCAGATTAGAAATGAGATGACTCAGAGTTTCTATTATATTTTTAAGTAATTTGTATGGTCCCTTGAAGTTCAAGATATGGAAGTTCAACTGCATGTCCAGTACTACACATAATAGATTCCTAGACAGATTCCGCTAAATAACTGATGTGCTTCTGTTGGTTTCTGTAGCAGTCAAAATACCTCATTGTATTGACAGAAACAACTCTTTTCTTCCATGCTGTTTAGCACTAAATTAGTTTTAAGTCACATATATTAAAATACTATAGTAACGACGTTATGCAAAATTGCAAAAATAAAAACAGAGTATTTGTTTAAGTTGTGTATAATAGCAATGCAAACAGTTGGTCCACATATTTTCAGTTAATCTATTTTTGGACCCAGTTTCTTTGAATAAATATATGAAAAGGAGCATGCACTAACAAAATGGATTTTAACCCTTCGCTTGCTGAATTTTAAAATACATTTCTCCTTCTTTACCCATGCCCTGTTGTATAATTACATATATCTTCACGGTGTACAAGTATTTCGCTGTGCAATCACTGCTGTGGAGTGCACTGGTTGCACAATCAACTTGTAAATAGTGCAGACCCTGATGAGACAGCTCCTGCAGGAGCTTTCTCATCTGGGTCTTCACTATTTACAGGTAGGTATATTGATGTGAACAGCAAGCGAAGGGTTAATTGTTTCGTTTTGAAACCATGGGTGTGATAGAACATTTTTCTCCATAGGCTCAATTCAAATAAGTGTACCACAGTCAAGCAGTTGCCAATGCTTGTCTGTCGAGATATTTAAAGCTTTTAAAGTCCATAAAGGGGCATAATTTTGTAGCCTATGTGATGGTGAACATGTTTGTAAGTTTTCACAAGATGTGCATGAATAGAAAAGAACAAATAGCCAATGGTTAAGTTTCCGAACGACAATGAAAACGATAATGACGACCCACATGCTGGAGTAATGACAATATTTCGCATTTTCTTAAAAAAAATAAACCCAGACAATCTAAAATGACTTTTACAGACATCAAAATAAATCAGTAAGAGGGAATGGGTAAAATAAGTTAGTAATAGCCTGTTGTAAACATTTTGGATCCTGATCAAGTAATCCAAAAATCTTCTCACTCTGATCAGGATTTTTATGATAATTTCCCAAAATATAATTTTAGCATTGAAGCAGACAACACTATTTGCAGATAACATCTACTAAGGATGTTTAACCCTTTCCCTTATGTAAGCGCATTTTGACGCATCTGCAAACAGAGTAGACCCAGATCAGATGGCTCCTATACAAGCCGTCTGATCAGGGTTTGCTGTTTGTTTATAGTGTAATATAGATCTGATTCTACAGCTACTGCCTGAGGCAAAATGTCATGTGTTCATAAGCCATTATAAAAATTAATCTTATTAATATTTATGACGTCATTATTTCCTATATGAATATCCATCAGGGAAAGGGTTAATGGTTTCCATGAATATTCATATGAGAAATAATGTCATCATGAATATTGATTAGATTAATCTTTATACTGGCACATGAGTACAGGAGTTTTTGGCCATGGCAGAAACTGTAGGAAATATATCTATATTATTTTATAAGCAAACAGAGCATACCCTGCTCAGACGGCTCCTATAGGAGCCATCTGATCTGGGTCTACTCTGTTTGCAAAGGCATGGAAAGACATATTTATGGAGTCAAGGTTAGGAAAATATAACATAAAACAATCCATCAAACAAAACTCATTAGCATAAGGTCTATTCCAAACATTTAAATCTTCCCCTTCTATAAAATACATAGAATACACATGTATATATAGAAGAAATAATGACCATACAGATACTAATTAGCCACATTTTTTAACTGCATTCTTAAGCGAATTTCAACCATGGCAGAAACTGAAGAATTCATTCAATATTATTCAATTAACAAACAGAGCAGACCCTGTTCAGATGGCTCCTGCAGGAGCCATCTGATCAGGGTCTACTCTGTTTGAAAAGTTGAGAAAACATGTTTGTATATGAAAAAGGGTTAAGTCTTTCCATACCATGCATTGTTGTCTACAAATATTGTTGTCGGCTGCAATTTACATTAGTGTTCTACCCTATTCTGTCATAAAACATAAAGTAACGAACAGTTTAGATGTGATGCTGCTTTACAATGTGTCTCATCTGGATCCAAACTGTTTGCAAAGGTAAGTAAAGACTCACCACCGGCAGTGAGAAAGTTGAGCAAAGCATCCCTTTCTTGATTTTTATTTAACCCATTCCCTCATAGGCTATTTTTAGAACCAACATCTTTGAATAAATCTACCAAAAAGGAGCAATTACTAAAGAAAAGGAAAATGTTAGAATTTTGTAGTTGATAAATGGAGCATTTGCTTCTATAGGAGCAAATGCTCTATTTATCACAACGGTTTCATAAAGTGACTTTTACAGAGGCGTAGAAAGGCGTATGTATGATGGAAAGGGTTAACTTATAATAAAGCCTATTAACTCTTAAGTGTTCTAAGTGGGAGTTCTTGATGACCTTTGCAGCTAAAGAATACAAGAGTATTCATGGAGGACAGGGTTAATATTCAACTGACAGTACAAAGTGTGACACATTGTCAAGTATTATAGGACACTTAGACCCACTCTACTTGTACGTATGTAACGCAAAGTACTCAACGAAAATATACTTGACTCTTTGCGTGCTAGTAAATGCCATCTGCAAATTTGTCGTCTGCAAATTCATTGTTTGGTGCAAAACTCAAAGTTAGTTCTTTTACCATTTCTCTCAGCAGAGGTCCAGATAAGATGAGTAAATTGAAACATTTTCAAGAATAGCTCTTTTATTTTCTCCACCAAATCCTATACTGTTACCACTCTTTAGAATCGTCTCGAAGAGACGATTCTAAAGAGTGGTCGTAGTATAGGGTTTGGCGGAGAAATGACGATTTTAGTATTTGGGTACAAACCTTCATCTGCAGCTGTCTCGGGCAAATATTGGCAGTCAAGAATAAAGAGTGTCAAACAGAACTCTAACAAGGTGCTGAGTTACTGGACGACTGATATAGACTGTATGCATTAGTAATCACCAAGTCGCTGCTAGCCATCAAAATGTTATGCCTTTACCTCATGAATATTTAGTAAGAACTATTGACATCATGAATATTAATTTTTATAATGGAATCATGAACGAGGGAATGTTTTACCATAGCAGAAACTGTAGATTCAAAGCTATAAAATTTCATAAGCACTCAGAGCAGACCCTATAGGAGATGTCTGATCTGGGTTTACTCTGCTTGCAAAGGTGTGAAAAGGTGTTTTTATAAAGTAAAGAGTTAAAATGTGACATTAACAAAGCACTTGGATGAAAAATATAAGTACTTATATGAGTATAAGTACTTTGAGAACAAAAAGTGACTGTTGTCTGCTAAACATTGGCCCCTTTACCCGAGGGCAGACAATTTGGAGACTGTCAGTTCCATGGAGACAGTTCCATAACAGGTGTCACACAGACTGGAGACAGTTCCATAACAGATGCCACACAGTTTGGAGACAGCTCCATAACAGATGTCATACAGTTTCAGGACAGTTCTATAACAGATGTCACACAGTTTGGAAACAATTCCATAAGAGATGTCACAGTTTGGAGACAGCTCCATAACAGATGTCACACAGTTTGAAGACAGTTCCATAACAGATGTCATACAGTTCCATGGAGGCAGTTCCATAACAGATATCAAACAGTTTGGAGACAGCTCCATAATAGATGTCATACAGTTCCATGGAGACAGTTCCATAACAGTTATTGCCCTTTGTTAACCATGATGAGGAAATGCAGCCCTGCCAGTACAACTTACACTGACCTTGGAACACAAGCTCCTAGAGGAGCTTTCTGCATGACTTTCACCCTGCATTAAGCTGCCACCTGTCTCCAAGACTGATATTTATACTAAATATAATGTCAAGTTTAGAGGGGTTTTACTGTGGTCTGAAATACATGTGGTGTCATCTTTCTTCCCTGTTGGGTGGGTAAGACAAGTGATATAGCAAAGTAGTAAGCAACACTCTGCCTTCCTAAGATACAAGAACTTTGGAACCGATAACTCAAGTGGATGAGGTGATATTATCCAGAGAAAATTTGCAGACAGATTTTTACTTAGATTAAGGTCAAGGCAAGGGTAAAGGTCAGAGACGTCAAATAAGTATGAGACACTTTGCCTCCAGAAGATGCATCTAAGCAAGAAAATTGGAAAGTCTAAGCCAAGCAGTTGAAGAGATATCCTCCAGACAAATTTCTTTCACTAAAATTGAGGTCAAAGTCAGGGACAAAGTCATACACACAAATGTAGTATGTGACAATCTGCCTTCCCAAGACACAACCACACAAGAAATTGGGAAATCTGAACCTAAGGAGTTGAGGATATGTCATCCGAACACATATCAGATAACTTTGTTCTAAAACTGAGGTCAAGGTAAAGGCCACAGACACTTAAGTAGTATGTGACATTCCCCCTTCCCAAGATGCACCCATACAATAAAATTTGAAATCTTAACTCAATCAGTTGGGGATATATTATCCCAACAAATTTAATTTTTTCATTAATAATGTCATGATCAAGGTCAAGGTCACAGAGACTCCAAAGTAGCATGCAATACTTCCCAAGATTAAACCACATAATAAATCTGAAATCCTATCCTAATGGATTAAGGATATATCATGCAGACAATTCTGTATATACATTTTTTACTAAGACTGAAGTCAAGGTCATACAGACACAAAAGTAGTATCACAAAAAAATTGATAACAATAACGACAAGAGATTGAGGAGATATCTTCCAGACGGATGGATGGACAGACGGAAGGATGGCCAGAAAGAGTGCAAACCTATAGCCCCCCTCCGATGGCCGGTGGGAGACTATAAATTGCAGACTTAGATCAGACAGCTCCTACAAGGGGTTCCTGATATAGGTCTACTCTGTTTGTAAATGCGGAAATATGTGAATGTATGAAGTAAAGATTAAATTCATCACAAAACAGTAGACATTGTTGACAGACACAGACACAGACACAGACACAGACACACACACATATCAGCACACATTTGAGCAAGAATGAAATTTAACCCATTCCCTGTTCATGTTTATTCAAAATTTCAATTTCTACCGAAAAGGAGCATTAACTAGAGAAAAGGAATTTTTTTTAGAATTTTGTAGTTTGAAACAATTGTGATAAATAATGGTTTCAACAGGTGACTTTTGCAGAGGCGTCAATATGAGGAAATGGGTTAATCAGCTCAAGTGAATAATCACAGAAATACAACCATTGTTAGTTTGCGTCACATCAAAATTGTTGACGGACGGACGGACAGACAGAAAAAGTGATTCCTATAGGGCTCCTGCATTTTCATTGCAGGGCCTTAATAAACAAAGAAAAGAGAAAGGGTTAATACAAGTAATACAGAGAAGAAACAACAGGGTCCATGCTTATAAAGCTTTTTAGTTGAGTCTTGAGTTCATTCTCAAGCTTTTGATTGGTTAGATTTGAGTTCTCAAGCTTTTGATTGGTCAGATTTGAGCCAAAGGCTCAAATCTGACCAATCAAAAACTTGAGAACGAACTCAGACTCAACTAAAAGTTTTATAAGCATGGACCCAGGTACAAAATTAATGTAAAATTTATCGACTTTCACGCCCTTAACCCACAAATCAATCTTAGTGATTGCCCTACTTTTCCATCCAATCAACGAGCCGTATTCTTGACATTTTTCAGACTCAAATCCTCATAAATTTTATAAAATCGACTCTAACTTTCGAAGACAAACCTTCCAGTGCGCATGTGCAACAAAACTCCGCCCACTACTAGACAAAACGAGTTGCTATGTTATGACGTTATCGACACGCGAACGAGTGTACACACAAGTGCAAGTGTTCACGTGTGTAGACCGTGGAGAGGAAGACTGTATGAAAACAACTGAGAGGCAGAATTATAGATCTAGTAATAGGGCTACTGTGGACTAAAAAAGACAAAATAAACCGAGAAATATCCCACCTATTGAAGCAGGATTGTTGAAAAGGACTAATGTAAATAAGCAAATAAATCAGGAAATAAGAAAAACCTGTAGATTCTATTTGAAACCGTAATCCCTTCCCTGTAATCTTTTAAATTTAAGCCTTCACCTGTTTATTCTTATTTCAGTAATAAATCTGCCCATAATGAATGCTTAATATTAATAAGCTGTGTTATATTGGGTTTCGGTAGCAGTGAAGATTTAAATCTGTGTAAACCGAGTAGACCCTGATCAGACAGCATAGGAGCTTCTGATCTGGGTCTTCTCGGCTTGCAAAGTGGTCCACAGACGTCACTTACTATAAGGTAAAGGGTTATCAGTCTGCTAGCTCGTTGCCAGATAGCAGGTCAAAAGACACATTGTTGTCAGCCATTATTATTTGGACTCCAGAACAATTATGTAAAAGATGTTTTACACACAGATGGGGAATATTTGATTACGTGACAAAGCCAAATAAGGCAATGTTTACAAGAAAAAGGCGCGAAACCAGTTTAACTGTGTAGGATTTTCAAAACATAAGCACGTGAGCAAATTAAACAAAGACGACGTTTGTTTGATTGGTGGGTTTTCTGAGTATTTTGCATAAACGGATGTGGATTTAGATGGACCATAATCACGTGACTACATATAAGTTTGTCATTGCTCAGTGGGCGGGGCTTATAAACTCGGCCTGTTGAAAAGTAGGGCAATCACTAAATCGGTTAGAGCTTATAAACTGCAGTCTTCGAAAATAAGACGGCCTAAAACGCTTCGTTTCGCTCGCATTATCGGCCGTCTTATTTTCGAAGACAGCAGTTTATAAGCTCTAACCTATACATAAAGTGCATAGTATTTTCAAAACTGTTCAGGTTTTATTTCAAACTTGTATGATAAAATAACTGCTTGAGAATTGTGCAGGCCTAACAAATAAACATTGAAGAGCCAAGATCTAAACAAATCAAACCATTTTTGTTTGTATGGTGCTTACAAATCATAGAGGTCTTATAAAACAAAGTATTAAATAGCTTTAAGCTAAAAACTTTGATAAACTTTGATATTTAATAAAAACTTTGACAATTTCTTTTATAAGACCTGTACTCATTTCCTACACGAAACACTCTATTGGACAGACAAGCTTGAGTAAATAGTGTAGACCTAGTCCACACAGGTTTGCTTCTTAGTCAGTCCAGTTAACCCTTTCCCTCATATAAACATGTTTTCACGCATTTGCAAACAGAGTAGACCCAGATCAGACGGCTCCTAGAGGAGCCATCTGATCAGGGTCTACTCTGTTTGCTAATAGAATTTCAAAGATCTGTGTCTTTACTTTCTAAAATGGCTACAATTTTCCATCTTCCATATTTCATTATAATCATTTTATCTACGAGTATTCAGTAGGTATTGAAATTCGGAATGAACACAGAACAGGGAAAGGGTTAAAAGTGATCAAAATGATGTCAAATACATGTACAAGTATTCAGCTTTACAAGCCTACTGAGAGGGGAAATACTTATGGTAGTTAAGGTACCCAAAACTTATCCCTTTACTCCATGAATATTCATGTAAGAAATAATTATTCATAAATATTTATTAGATTATAACAGAACATGGACACAGAGAATTTTGGCCATGGCAGATACTGTAGAATAATACCTATATTAAATCATAAGCAAACAGAGCAGACTGATCAGACGGCTCCTGTAGGAACTGTCTGATCTGGGTCTACTCTGTTTCCAAAGGCGTATTTATGGAGTAAAGAGTTGTTCTTTCCGATCAAACACCATTTTCCTACCTTTCTGTAATCTCATTACTTTGGAATGAATTGTAGAGAGTTGAAAATAAGACAAGAACCATTTGCTACCTAGAAATGCTCACACACTTAACAAACACCCCTTTTCTTTTGTGGAAGGGTGGGGGAAGGCCAGGGGTGATGGGGTGGGGAAATATGATCAATAAAACAACTACAACCCTTTATAATAACCCATTCCCTCATAGGCTATTTTTAGATCCAAGCTCTTTGAATAAATGTGCCGAAAAAGGAGCATTAACTAGAAAAGGAACATTTAAGAATTTTGTAGTTTGAAACCATTGTGATAAATACTCCATTTATCTCAATGGTTTCAATAGGTGATTTTTACAGAGGCGTAAAAAGGCTTATTTATGGAGGAAAGGGATAATCGTTATTCCATCATAGAAAGAAAAACAGGTTTTTCGAAATATAGGTGGTAGCTAAAAGTAGATTGAAAGCAAATGCAGAAATCTCAACTAGAATTCTGCATGGCTTTCATTCTGCATTAAGCGATCATCTGTATACAAATTGCAATAAGTCCCTTTTCAAAAATGAACGACCGAGAGCATTTATTAGAAGTAATATGGTACATGTACTTAGGAAATCTACTTTAATCCTTTCCCTCATATACATGTATATGCATTCTCAAGCATTTGCAAACAGAGTAGACCCAGGTCAGACAGCTGCTGTAAGAGCCATCTGGTCAGGGTCTGTTCTGATTGCGTATGAAAAAATATAGATTTGATCATAAAGTATTTGTGTAAGGCCAACAGTTCCCTTTTAGTGTTTACAATATAAACATTAGATGAATGAATATTCATGAAGTGATCAATTTGTGCATAGACATTCAACAGGGAAAGGGTTAAAAAAAAACCTGTACTTCTCCAACAAAATCCTATCTTGATGGAACTCATTAAACCCTTTCCTCCATAGGCTATTTTTAGACACAATCTCTTTGAATCAATCTATCTAAAAGTAGCATTTACTGGAGAAAAGGAAAAAGTTTAGAATTGTGTAGTTTTGAAACCACTGTGATAAATAGAGCATTTGCTCCTATAGGAGCAAATGTTCTATTTATCACAATGGTTTCATAAAGTGATTTTTAAAGAGGCGTAGAAAGGCGTATTTATGGAGGAAAGGGTTAAATTATCTCATTATTGTATCTCCATAGTAATTCTAATGAGTATGAACAAATAACAGAATGGTGATTAAATAAGCTAGATCAGTATAGCTCTTATCAACAGCTCTAAAATAAAGATCTTGTACAGCATGGGGGGGGGGGGGAAAAATAATCACAGAATCAAATGATGAAGGGTATGGTCGAAGTTCTCTGCTTTGGGTAGTTAGGGAAGTTCTCCTTGTACCATTTGTGGCAGAAAAACCCTGATGTCAGCTGGTTGACAGCCACAAACAAGGTGAGGCACAACAACATGGTGTTCTGGAAAGCAAATACGAGGCTAAACGCTACATATATGAGAATCTCCATGAAGTAGTGTGGACACGAGACATATTCAAACAGTCGACCGTGGGGTATGTGGTGTTTGGTGTTCTCAACAGAACCTGAAAAGAAAAACACAACAATTCTCACAGCATTTGTTTGTCCTAGTAAGATGTAAATTTAACCCTTTCCTCAATAAACAAGGGCATGTTGTATTGCTATGCAAGACATGAGTCCCCCACCGGACTGAAAAAAACCTCCACACTCCCCACCCCACCCACCCATGGTGTGGTTGACCATGGTATATATACATGACCATCTGAATGGTATTAGTACCTACTTTCATACATTGAATCAGTAAATAAAAAGTTATTGTCCCGACAAGAAAATATGAAAAAGGGGAGTAACTCCAAAAATATTGATGCTAGAGTTATTGCCCTTGTGCATGACACTACATCTCATCACGCTTGTTCCATATGAGAAGTTTCAAATCAATTGAACCAGTACATAAAGAGTTACTAACTGGACAAGAAAATATGAAAAGGGGAATAACTCCAACAATATAGATGCTAGAGTTATGGCCCTTGTGCATGACACTATCCCTCATCATGCGTGTTCCATATGTGAAGTTTCAAATCAATTGAACCAGTAGAGAAAGAGTTATTGTCCGGACAAAAAAATATGAAAAAGGGGAATAACTCCAAAAATATTGATGCTATAATTATGGCCCTTGTGCATGACACTACTCCTGATCATGCTTCTTCAATGTGTGAAGTTATAATGAATTTGGCCTAACTTTGTAGGAGATATTGCCCGGACACGAAGTGTGACAGACGGACTGACAAGAAAATATGAAAAAGGGGAATAACTCCAAAAATATTGATGCTAGAGTTATGGCCCTTGTGTATGACACTACCCCTCATCATGATTGTTCCATATGTGAAGTTTCAAATCAATTGAACCAATAGATAAAGAGTTATTGTCCGGACAAAAAAATATGTAAAAGGGGAATAACTCCAAAAATATTGATGCTAGAGTTATGACCCTTGTGCATGACACTAGCCCTCATCATGCTTCTTCAATGTGTGAAGTTATAATTAATTTGGCTTAACTTTGTAGGAGATATGGCCCGGACAAGAAGCGTGACAGACGGACGGACAGACGGACGGACAGACGGACAGACGGACAGACGGAATCGAGCAAACCTATAGTCCCCCAACCGGTAACCGGTGGGGGACTAATAAGCCTTTCTACGCCTCTGTAAAAATCACCTGTTTATACCTGTTTTTAAGTGTTGTCCCATTTATCAGTTATAATCAATGATTGATCAAAACAATTTTTTATCTACTATTGATAGTAATTTTGCCGCAACTCTTTCCTCCATAAATACGTCTTTCTACACCTCTGTAAAAATCACCTGTTGAAATCATTGTGATAAATAGAGCATTTGCTCCTATAGGAGCAAATGCTCTATTCATCATAATGGATTCAAATTACAAAATTCTCAAAATTTCCTTTTCTCTAGTTAAAAAATGCTCCTTTTCGGTAGATTTATTCAAAGAGGTTGGATCTAAAAATAGCCTATGAGGTAATGGGTTAACCCTTACTCTGTTCCACAATTTTTTTTTCAAAATTACGATACCTATTGAATATTCATGGACTAAATAGTTATAATGAAAATATGGAAGGTGGAGCAATTGTAGCCATTTTATAATGTAAAGATTATAATGTATTACTCCATCAGCAAACAGAGCAAACCCTAATCAGACATCTCCTGTGTAGGAGCTGTCTCATCTAGGTCTGCTCTGTTTGCAAAGATGCAAGAAGTTATCTACTGTATTATTCCTAATAAAGGCCCCCGGCTATTTTTGTAGGAAAAATCTACTCACCAGGCTAAACTCAAGGGAAAATCCAAATTCAAATCCATCCAAATCCAGTATATCTTAATAAAATCCAGTCAATCCAAAAGTTAAAATGAACACTTAAATGTAATGGTAACAAAAACTTCCGAACGTAGATCTATTTACAATGTCAGACAAACAGTCATGTGTGTCCAATGCTGTGTAGGACAAAGGCTTGCAAAGTCTCTTTAGCCTTGTTGCACCACTCTCGAACACGTTTTCTATCTACATGAAATAGTTTGCTTGCCTTATGCTTGCCAATTTGTTTGGCAATGCCGACAACTTTCAACTTAAATGAGGCTATGTAGAACTTGTGAGTCTGTTTTGGCTCCATCATGTAGTTCTGGCTGATTTTTGGATGTAGGAAAAAGCTTATCTTGATAATCGCCCCCCTTTTGGAAAATGTTAGGCCCCGGGGGCGTTTATTAGGAATAATACGGTATATGATGGGAGGAGTTGACTTACCCGTCTTATTCTGCCTTAGTTTCGCAAACTGGAAGGCGATGGTTCGTTGTTCTATAGAGGACATAACGAATATAACCACACCGGCTACATGATACCATCTCAGATGCTGGACAAAGTCTGCAAAATATAGAAAGCTAACATGTTAGCAAACCAAAAGCAATTATGATGCTAATTAAGTAAATTAGCCCTTTCCCTCATCAATATTCTCGTTAGAAATTATGATATCATGAATATCCATCAACTGATGTTTTATAATGTAAATTTTTCAAGGAAATGTTTTGCTGTGAAAATAAAACTGTAGAACCAGATCTATATCATGTCAAAACCAAACAGAGTAGACCCTGATCAGTTGGCTCTTATAGGAGCCATCTGATCTCGGTCTACTCTGTTTGCAAATGCGTGAAAATGTGTTTATATGAAGGAAAGGGTTAACAGTCAAACCTGAACATAACAGCTTTGTAATCTTTCAGTCGGAGATGTAGATAAAAGGAGTAAGGAGGAAACTTAATTTTTTTTTTTTTTATATTATATATCTCCACAAAACCATACTGTTGCTACTAGTGATATGCCAAATAATCACAGTACTCGATGATCACATCATGAAGCTTCTGACGTGATGATCGACGAAGGACAGACCATCTTCAACGATTTATATACTGTATAACCTTTTGGAGGCCATACAGTTTAGCAGATATAAAAGCCATACAATGCCAAACAGATGATTTAGGTTTCCCACTTTGTCTGTCACATTGAAAAGAATTTGTAATCTAAGGTTTAAAACAGAGTTTACTCTTTAACCCTTTCCCTGTTCTATGTTTATTACGAAGTTCAATACCTACAGAATATTCACGGACAAAATAGTAAGAAATATGGAATGTGGAACATTGTAGCCATTTTATAAAGTATAAAAACAGATCTACTGAATTCTAATAGCAAACAGAGCAGACCCTGATCAGACGGCTCCTATAGGAGCCGTCTGATCTGGGTCTACTCTGTTTGCACATGTGTGAAAACACATTTATATGAGGGAAAGGGTTAAGTATGAAATGACATGTTTCAGACAAAGAGACTGGCCTGGATATACATTGATTACAAACTTATAACCCATATTTTGGCTTTTATCCAAACTCAAATAAGCCCGCCATTTAGAATTTAATTGTGATTTTTAATTGCACCATTTAGAATTTAATTGTGATTTTTAATTGATCATCCATCGCAAACATGTGCCGATGATCGAGTAAATTCCTTATGTCCGATTCCCAACACTAACTTCTACTCATTAGAATTTCCACCATGTCGCAATTCTAATGAGTAGCAGAAAGATAGTGTTTGGTGGAGTAATAAGAGACTTTGTATGATCAATACACATCTTATCTAGAGCTCTGAATGAGATCAGTTTTTAAAGTGTTAACCCATTCCCTAATAGGCTATTTTAAGATCCAACCTCTTTGAATAAATCTACCGAAAAGGAGTATTTACTAGAGAAAAGGGAAATATTAGAATTGTATAGTACTGAAACCATTGTGATAAACAGAACATTTGCTCCTGTGGAGCAAATGCTCTATTTATCACAATGGTTTCAAAAAGTGACTTTTACAGAGGCGTCAAAAGGCGTCTACATGAGGGAATGAGTTAATCATCTGGGTCCATGCTTATAAAGCTTTTAGTTGAGTCTGAGTTTCGTTCTCAAGCTTTTGATTGGTCAGATTTGAGTTCTCAAGCTTTTGATTGGTCAGATTTGAGCCAGAGGCTCAAATCTGACCAATCAAATGCTTGAGAACGTTCTCAGACTCAACTAAAAGTTTTATAAGCATGGACCCTGATGGATAAGAACAATTACATGTATAACCTGATGAACATGATGTTCCTCCCTGGTATTTCATAACCATACACCAGCAGAGAAACAGATAAAGGTGTCTACTCAAATACTAAAATCATCATTTCTCCGCCAAACCCTATGTTGAAACTGTCTTAATTTACGCTATTAACTAATTTGTAATGTTTAAAAACTCTAGGTCAAACACTTTTTGAGTTATGCATGGCACAAAAGAGGCTTGTGGGACTGAAGGATAGAATGACAGATGGACTTGCATAGGGCATAGGATTGAATCTAGGGGCATAAAGCTGTATGTATTAACAACCTCTAAGGCTCTTTTCAAATATGTGTATGGGTAGGAGAGAAGTCGGAGGTGTTAAGACTTAGTCAGACTTTATTCTATGTAAATTAACCCTTTACTCCATGAATATTCATAAAAGAAATATTGCCATCATGAATATTAATTAGACTAATTTTTATAATGTCACATAGACACTGGAAGTTTTGGCCATAGTAGAAACTAGAATCAAATAAATATCATTTCATATAGGAGACATCTAATCTGGGTCTACTCTGTTTGAAAAGCTTATTTATAGAGCAAAAAGTTGTCCCTTTCCATCATATAAACACCTTTTTATGACTTTGCAAACAGAGTAGACCCTGATCAGACAGCTCCTGTAGGAGCTGTCTGATCAGGGTCTACTCTGTTTGCTTAAAAAGTTATTATAGATTGTGAACAAAATCCATATACATACCGGTATGTCAGTACAAAAACTGAAGTAATAAATATTCATTATGTCAGTATTTCCAACTTGAATATTCAACAGAAAAAGGGTTAAGCCTTTATTTTATAAATACATGTGCCCCTTTTAACACCTTTCCTAACAGAGTAGACCAAATGCTTGGTTTGTTTGAATAAATCTACTGAAAATGAGCATTAACTAAAGAAAAGGAATTTTTTTTAGAATTTTGTAGTTTGAAACCATTGTGATAAATAGAGCATTTGCTCCTATAGGAGCAAATGCTCTATTTATCACAATGGTTTCATAAAGTGACTTTTACAGAGGCGTAGAAATGCGTATTTATGGAGGAAAGGGTTATATACATCTGATTCTACTGTTTCTGCTACTGTTGGAAATTGCAGCAATTACCGGTACATGTATTACTATCCATTATTGGTTTCATGCAACTGAATGATGATCAATTGATAACCAATTATTTTAAACAGAGCTCAAGATATTCCCTAATTTTTTGTGTATACCAAACGGTATGTTGTGACCATTTATCAAAATCATTTAAAAAGACACAACAATTGTCACAAAATATCATTTCATAGTCTGATTATAGACACTTAGAAACATTATCATGATTATACAGACTGTACAGGAATTTAGATGGTTAAATTCCCATTAAGACGCCTACAAAAATTACTAATACTGCTGTACAAATTAAACTGTCAATAATTAGTTATGGTAAATTTACTATCAATAGTTGATCAAAAATACTTTTTCGATCAATCATAGATTATACTTGATAATTGGAACAACACTTGTTTCTGCCCTGGTAAAAACTTACTGTATTCACTGGCTATTAACCCATTCTCTCATATTGACAGCTTTTGACGACTCTGTAAAAGTCACTTTGTGAAATCATTGTGATAAATAGAGCATTTGCTCCTATAGGAGCAAATGCTCTATTTATCACAATGGTTTCAAACTACAAAATTCTAAAATTTTCCTTTTCTCTAGTTAATGCTCCTTTTCGGTAGATTTATTCAAAGAGATTGTATCTAAAAATAGCCTATGAGGTAATGGGTTAAAAAACTTCAACTAATGAATATTCATGCTGTCATTATTTCTTACATAAGGATAATGCCAATTTTCTCTGACACCTTTTATGGTTTTGTCTTGGTACTGAGCTCATTATCTGTTCAATATTCATGTAAGAAATACAGTAAAACCTTTCTATAATGACCACTAAATTGTGTTAATTAGTTAGTATTTAGGGCAGGTGGTTGCTTAAAACAAGGCGAAAGTAAAACAGAACGATCCCATAGGAGCGTTATGTTTTACTTTCACCTTGCTTTAAGCATCCACCTGCCTTTAACACAAAATACCTGATGAAATTTAGCGGTTATAGAGAGGTTTTACTCTAATTTAGTGGTTGTTATAGAGAGGTTTTACTGTAATTTAGTGGTCATTATAGAGAGGTTTTACTGTAAATTAGTGGTCACTATAGAGAGGTTTTACTGTATTTACATCATGAGTCTTTATTAGCTGAATTTTTTGTAAAGGTGTGAAAAAGTATCTATATGAGGGGAAAGGGTTAAAAAAAACTCTCATTGTGAACATCATAAAAGCAGATTATCTAATATCAGTGTGAGATGAGTTGAGTGTTTACCCTGGCAGCTATATGTTCCGCTCAGATCTGTTCCACTTAGCGATGTTAGAGGCAATGCGGCATAAAAACTAATTCCAATGATGTAAATTGCTAGGCTCATTTTGCCTCCAGCCGAGTAGACACTGACAAAAATCGTCTCAGAAAAACGCCGAATAACCTGGATGTTGGCGCAGGCTAAGACAATGAGGTTAGATGTCATACTGCCATAACCTGTAATAGACAAAATAAAGAATAGCAACATAACATATTCTCCCTAATAAATGCCCACACTCTTTGCATGCTAGTGGCGAAACTGTGATTACCTATGCAAACAGTTTAGATCGAGATGAGACGCCGCATAATGCGGTGTCTCAGCAGGATCCAAACAGTTTGTCACCTTGACCAATTTTTTGGCACAGAAATGAGAGAAAGTTTATTTTAAGAATTGAAGCAGACAACAATTGTTGCAGACGACAAATTACTTAGCGTGCAAAGAGCTAATAAAAAACCCGTTATTTCTAAAGGGAAACTATGAATAAAACAACTAAAACTCTAAATAATAATCATTAAACAAAGACAAAAAGGGTTTCAAATATAGGGGGTCACTTAACACAGGCTGAAAGCAATGCAGATACCTCCTACAGGAGTTTTCTGCATTTCTTTTATTCTGCAATAACCCATTACCTCATAGGCTAATTTAGACCTCTTAGAAATAATCTACGGAAAAAGAGTATTAACTAGAATAATTATGATTTTAGACTTGTGATGTTTTGAAACTGTTGTGATAAAGAAAGCATTTACTCCTATGGAGCAAATGCTCTATTTATCACCAGGATTTCGAAAAGTGACTTTTATGGAGGCAACAAAAGGCGTCAAGTTGAGGGAGTGGGCTAAGAAACCATTTGCGTACAAAATGCAAAAAGCTCCTTTTAAAAAATGGTACATCCACGAGGGATGTTTATTAGAGATAATTCAAGAGAAGCAATCAAATTAAAATGTCCCTTTTGCCCTATTAACATGTCAAATTAAATATGGCGCAATGGGTATATACAATGGACTTAACTGAATTATTATATTTTATGCTTGCAGGTGCTGATACCTGTCAAACTGTAAAACTCATTGGCCAGTCTTTGAAAGGGTATATTTGATGATAATTTGATTATCGCTACTACTACTGAACTTGTCACACTTCTAGTGTACTACTACTGAACTTATCACACTTCTAGTGTACTACTACTGAACTTATCACACTTCTAGTGTACTACTACTGAACTTATCACACTTCTAGTGTACAGCAATAGTGACGCCCTTTGATGCTTCTCTAAAAATCACTTTGTGAAATCATTGTGATAAATAGAGCATTTTTGTACATGAGTAGTCTTAACCCTTTCCCTCATATAAACGTGTTTTCACGCATTTGCTAACAGAGGAGACCCAGATTTAAACAAGAGTTTAAAAATTTCCTTTTCTCTAGTGTATGCTCCTTTTCGGTAGATTTATTCAAAGAGGTTGGGTCTGAAAATAGCCTAAGTGGGTGAGATGGAAAGTACTGAAAGTTTTAACTAACAAACTTTGTGTGTCTAATGGTCTATTGATGCGTCTAGTGTGGTGTGCTGTGTGTTGTGTGAACAGACCTTAATCAGATGGCTCCTCTAGGAGCTGTCTGACCTGGGTCTTCTCTGCTTGAAATTGTGTGAAAAAGCATTTATATGAAGGAAAGGATTAAAGCTTCTTATGTAGCCAACCAGAATGATTTATAAATACAAATGATCTGATAAAGTGTAAGCTGCAGATCATCCCTTTGAAATTTGGTGAAAATCCAGTCAGTGCTTGACCCTTTCTGTTCTATGTTTATTCCAAATTTCAATACCTACTCAATTTTCATGGACAAATTACATGAAGTTATAATGAACCATGGAAGGTGGAACCTTGTAGCCATTTTTGAAAGTAAAGACACAGATGTTTCAAATTGCATTAGCATTTATAGAGCAGACCCTGATCAGATGGCTCCTCTAGGAGCCATCTGATCTGGGTCTACTCTGTTTGCAAATATGTGAAAACACATTTATAAGAAGGAATGGGTTAACCCATTCCCTTATATTGACGACTTTTGACGATTCTGTAGACGTCACTTTTTGAAACCATTGTGATAAATAGAGCATTTGCTCCTATAGGAGCAAATGCTCTATTTATCACAATGGTTTCAAACTACAAAATTCCAAAAACTTACTTTTCTCTAGTTAATGCTCCTTTTCGGTAGATTCATTCAAAGAGTGTTAAAGAGGAGGTCCCTACAATGATCGCATATTTTCAGTAATATCATAAAACTTGGTATTTGTTATGCTCTATTATTATTATGAAAGTTCCCAATTTGAACTTATATCGAAAAATGTCCATGTGATACAAATAAACCGATTTCATCAATAACTGATAATTTTTGTTCTACAACACAATATTATCGACCTTTTCCGTAAATTCTTCCGCGTTTTGCCGGTGATCACCCGATCTCTCCATTGTTTACGTAATAGCTTTCTCGGAAGTAGTCAGAGAATCGCGAATGGGGCGAACAGTTACGAAACTAAAACTCAACCCGAATAAAACTGAAACATCGGGGAGTAAAACCGGGATCAGCAATATCAAAAACATGGATGTTTTGTCATTATAAACGGTAATTGGATGGGGCTTTTTGTGATATACTACTTTTCAGCATATAAACAAATGAGTTTTGTATATTTTAAGTGTTTATGAAACGCGTCAAATGTAGGGACATCCCCTTTAAGAGGTTGTATCTAAAAATAGCCTATGAGGGAATGGGTTAAGGAGATACATGACTCATGATGGACACAAGACAATCCAAGTAGCTCCCAGCAGAGCACTTTTATAATATCTGAAGATTGAATTGGATATCCTATATAAAATACTAATTATTTGCTCACTTACTTTCCTGTCCAGGTAGAACTGGGTATCGGAACAACGCTATCAGCATTTGAAATGGCCAAGGCCATTCTCCTCCTCCACAGGTCACATAGAGACTGACAAACAGTGATGCGGTTATTACAAGGATTCCAGAGAAGTAAAAGTGTCTGAAGTAACTGTAAAAATGGAAATTCTATATTGAGTATGGATATGAATTAATATTCACTTATTATTTTCCCTCATATAAAAGACTTTTCATGCCTTTGCAAACAAAGTGGACCAAGATCCAATGGTTCCTGTAGGAGCTGTCTGATCAGTGTCTGCTCTGTTTACTTATGACATAATTTAGATCTGATTCGGTAATTTTTTTAAAAGCAAAACATTCCCTTAAAAAATTTACATTATAAAGATTCAGCTAATAAATATTCATGATATTTCTAACCTGAACAGAGTTCCAGTTAAAGGTGCATACTCAAAATACTAAAAGCGTCATTTTTCCACCAAGACCTATGCTGTGAGCACTCTTTAGAAATGAACATGTTTAGCATTGTTTACAACTGGTAAACATTGTTTTTGGCCAGAATCTTTATTTATCCCTTTCCCTTATATAAATGTGTTTACATGTATTTGCAAACAAAGTACACCAACATCATTAGCAAACAGAGCAGACCCTGATCAGACAGCTCCTATAGGATCAGTCTGATCAGGGTATGCTCTGTTTGCTAAAGGAATTTGTAAGATTTTATTCCTTACTTTCTAACATGGCTACATTGTACAATCATGAATGTTCCACCTACCATGCTTCATTATAACTATTTTGTCCAAGCATATTCAGTAGGTATTGAAATTAGGAATACATAAAGAAAAGGGATAGGTTTAAAGATGGATTCAAGGGAAACTCTGAAAAATGATGACACATGTATGTGATTTAAATTTGATCTAAATCCGGTATGAAAATAAAATAAATCTTGATTCAAACTAAATGACATTTTAGTTTATCAAAATGGACAGTAATAAAATGTTCAAAACAAAAAAATTACAGGTTAATCAAAAATATGTTGTAATAGGACAAGGGGGCAAAAAGATAATGGCCAGACCGGGTCTTGAACCAAGGGACTGGCTTACATGATACAGAATTTATTGATTTTCCACTATAGTTACCTGTACCCAATTTAACTCAAACTAGTTATATTACTCCCCCTTTTTCACTGAGGAAATCAACTTAACTAATTATGTGAAATGAGGATATACGCAGTCTGAATTATCACTGGACGCCAAACTGCAACAGGACAACTAGTGAAACTTTTTTAGATCTTGCCGGGACTTAAATCCACGGCCTCTGGCTTACCTTGCCAGCACTCTTTTAGTCTTATCACTGAGCTACCAGTACCAAGCCACATGGGACTTAATAAGAACATACAGATGAGACGGCAGTTCCTAGTCCTATACTATAGTAGCCATCTGATCTAAATCTACCCTGTTTTCTAATGGAATTTAAATGATCTTTCTTTCTTTCTAAAATGGCTACAAGCTATCACCTTCCATATCTAATTATGACTAATTTCTACATGCATATTTACTTTATGCAGTAGGTTTTGTCCCTGTAAGGAGCTTGATTTTATGCAAGATAGATAGAAATTTTGGAATAAACATAGAACAGGGAAAGGGTTAAATGTTCATAAAGAGAAAGGTTAAAGGTCAAAATGTTTACCTCTTTGGAAACAATAGAGTAGTACTCTTCTGGTCGATAAACTTGGAGGCCCTGATCTTCCCGTACGTGTACAAGTGAAGTACAAACTTCGGCACGTAGTCCGGAAACGTCAAAAATACGGCACCGGCGAGAATAAACAAGCTGCAGATGTTCCACACCACAGAAGCGAATGAATACATGATTGACGTGACGTATATATCAAAGAACTGTATCTATCGAAAACAAATGGCTAGTCTGTCAGACTCGTGTGAACATGAAATGCTAACAGTTCGTTGTTCGTTCGGTTACAAGTGGAGGGTCTTTCTACCTTGACACCGGTTTTGTTCTTGACTGTTGAACTTCGTAGCATTAACTCTTGACAATTAATGACAAAGATCGTATAAATATTATAAAAAGGAAGATATGATTTAAATCTTCGCATACACACTAAAATGTCAAATGCTAGTAAGAAAGGCAATCCAGAAATACTCTTACAAACTCCAAGGACAAGTTTACCCTTGCACCGTCTCAAAAAAACAGAGCAAATGTCAGAAATATACCCGCAATAGGTATTAAGTAACGAAAAGGGTACATGTATACAATGCGAACATTTATTTATTTTTTTACGTGAATTGACTTATATAAAGTCTGTGATAGCCTATATTCCTAGACTCCGGGTTGCAACAGCCTACGTCGTTATACGGCATACAGTCCATCTTACACTTATTTGAATATAAGCTGTAGCACTGTTTTTTGATGTTTTTTGGGTTTTTTACCATTTAGCAAGATTACTAACTTTTTAACCTCATGCAAGATCTGCTTTGTATGTATTTCCGTTCCAGTTAACCAAAATAACAACAACAAAGCAAAACAACTACCAGTATTTTGTAAAATAATTTTGCATTGCAAACAGTGCTGCTCAAGCACAAACATCAAATCTCAGACTGGTCAGGATCTTTACATCGTACAAGACAGATCAAGTAGTAGTTTGTACAGTAGAACCTCTCTAATGCGACCACTTAATGAATAAACATACATGTCTTTATAAGCAGGTGGTTTCTGTATTACTTTTGTCCTGCCTTAAGCTACCACCTGCCTCTACAACCCAGAATTATACCTCTTTTAGGTGGTCGTATTAGAGGTTTTTTTCTGTATTTTGTCTTTCCATGCAGTGCCATCATATTGTCCCTACCCCGGACCCAACAAGAAAGAGAGAGACTAATCAATGCGCTGTGCGCACAGGGAGGGAACGGTCACAGATGCCCAGCTCATTTTTTTTCATTAACCCTGTCCTCAATGAATATTTATGCAAGATATAATGAATATTAATTAGATTAATTGTTATAATAGTACATGGACACATAAATAGTTGGCCATGGTAGAAAAATAAAATCATATCTATATGTATGTTATATCATAAGTAAACAGAGCAGACCCTGGGTCTACTCTGTTTGCAAAGGCGCAGAAAGTTTATGGAGTAAAGGGTCAATAATAATATTATATTATATTTAATAGTTCAAAATGTCAGAAGCATGTTTGGTTTGATTTATTGTGCATGTTTATGCCAGATTTAGATCATTTTTGACAGTATTTCCAATGAGTCTGGAGCTGCATTTGTGATTGCGAGATCGGTGTACAAAATATATTTGTATAAAGCAGAGTTGTCTCCCTTCCATTAAATGAAAGAAAATGTGGAGCGTGTATATATTTTCTTGAATTATGTTGGATAAATTTCTAGCAATGTAGGCTCGCACCATGCACATTGTGAAGGTGTGGTATTATCACGGGCTCCTTTGTTCTGGACTTATAGACATAAAACTATGGCGAAATTTGTTACCAAGCTTTGCATTATCAGAGGCCGAATCAGAATATGCTTCTCGAAAACGTTACGCTATGTTGCCAACAGTTGCAAGCGGTAACATTACTTTCGTGGTCTTTAACCAGTGGCACAGCTAGGGATACGCACATACGCCCTTAAATAACACCAGTGTGAAAGGTGAAAAATGTAATGGCCAAAAATGGAGGAAATATAGAAGGCAGAGGGGATAGACGTTGATAAACTTTACGTTGTCGTGCCATGTAAGCTTTAACTAATTCCCGCATATTGACGCATTTTGACGTCTGTGTAAAAGTCACCTTTTGAAATCATAGTGATAAGTACATGTACAGCATCTGATCCAGTTAGCGGTTTTAGAATTGTAGTTTTTTTTATACACTTGTAAGTTGATATAGTCAAACAAGCAGACCAAATTACAAAGTGAAAATTCTGTACAACGGTTTTTCAATAGGTAGTAGCTTAATGCTGGACGAAAAGACCTTTCTGTCGTATGATTAGCAGCCATGCGTTTTAACCGTTTCCCTGTTTATGCAAGAAATAATGACATCGTGAATATTCATTATCTGATACTTTGTGGCATATATACACAGGATGTTTTAACTAGTTCAGTAACTGTAGAATGGTACCAGAATCAGATCTATATTGTACCATAAGCAAACAGAGCAGACTCTGATCAGACGTATAGGAGCCGTCTGACCTCGGTCTACTCTGTTTGCAAAGGCGTGACAATGTGTATATTTTAAAGAAAGGGTTAAAAGGAATCAATGTTTATGAAGAATAATTTCCAAGGCTCAGAGAGAGAGAGAGAGAGAGAGAGAGAGAGAGTGAGAGAGAGAGAGAGAGAGACAGACAGACAGACAGACAGACAGACAGACAGAGACAGCGCGAGAGAGAGACAGACAGACAGAAAGACAGAGAGAGAGAGAGAGAGAGAGACAGACAGACAGACAGACAGACAGACAGAGAGAGACAGAGAGACAGAGAGACAGAGACAGAGAGGGAGATACAGAGAGAGAGAGAGAGAGAGAGACAGAGACAGAGAGGGAGAGAGACAGAGAGACAGAGACAGGCAGAAACAGAGAGAGATAGAGACAGACACAGGGACAGACAGAGAGAAAGAGACAGAGACAGACAGACAGACAGAGACAGACAGACAGAGAGACAGACAGAGACAGAGACAGAGATAGATACAGACAGAAAAAGATAGACAGAAATACAGAGACAGAGAGTAGGACAGACGCAGACAGACAGAGACAGACATATAGACACAGACACATATAGGAGCGCAATTTAATGCTACAATAGTTTCATTGGTGATTGTGATGTGACGTCATATAATGCGTCACTATGAGGGAATGGGTTAAAGCTTAACCCTTTCCTCCATAAATAGAATCTACGCCTTTCTACGCCTCTGTAAAATCACCTGTTGAAACCATTGTGATAAATAGAGCATTTGCTCATATAGGAGCTAATGCTCTATTTATCACAATAGTTTCAAACTACAAAATTCTAAAAGTTTCCTTTTCTCTAGTTAATGTTCCTTTTAGGTAGATTTATTCAAAGTGGTCGGATCTAAAAATAGCCTAGAGGGAATGGGTTAATTGACGAGACAGAAGTCTGTCAAAGCCTACCCGCCGTCCCGCCCTTTAGCCTTAATCCTTTCCTCCATAAACACGTATTTCTACGCCTCTGTAATAGCCACTTCTTGATACCATTGTGATAAATAGAGCATTAATTTGCTCCTCATGAGCAAATGCTCTATTTATCACATTGGTTTCAAAACTACGAAATTCTAAAATTTTCCTTTTCTCTAGTTAATGCTTCTTTTCGGTAGATTTATTCAAAGAGGTTGGATCTAAAAATAGCCTATGAGGGAATGGGTTAATATTGCATTCCATTTAGGCCATAATATTATGTTTTCACCTTTCAGATTAATGTTTCGCACGTGCGTAAGTGCGTATCGCTAGCTACACCCATGGCTGTAAGAAACTCAAATTTTATTGGGAGCTTTCTGCATGACTTTAACCCTGCATTACGCTGCCAACTGTCCTACAGATCAACGTTGATATTAATTCAACGTGGGGTTTAGAGGTGTTCTACAGTATATAGTAAAACCTCTCTAAACTGGAATTCTAGTAGAGCAGAATTTAGATACCTTTATGCAGGTGGCAGCTTAATGCAGGGTGATAGTCACACAGAAAGCTCCCGGAGGAGCTTTCTGTATGACTTTCACCCTGCATTAAACTGCCACCTGTCTCGAAGACCGATATTTAAACTAAGTTTAACGTGGGGTTTAGATGTGTTCTACTGTATATTTGAGTACGGAATGCCATACAAGTAAGAATATCAGAATCCAAACTGTACGGCTATTACATATTGTGTTGGGGTAGAAATGGAAGACAATTCAACATCTAAAACAACTTTAAGCAGACGACAATTATGCATAGAAAGCGTCTTAGAGCACTGAAGGTTAAAAGTGAATGAAGTATTAAAACATCGGTGTTATTCGGTGCAACTGGCGCGCACTCAAAACTGCAGAAACCGGGGCACTTTTTTCTGCAGGTTAATACAATGTTCTCAACTTTACCAAGCCTATCGGCGATATTGTAAATACCTTCGCAAACATATTTGATTCAGATTTAGACGACAAGTAACTCGATGTCTCACCAGGATCCAAACAGTTAGAAACTCTGCTCTAATTACAGGAAAGAAAAATGAAAGAAAATATTTCTTTGATATTTGATGTCTCGGATTTTGTTTTCTATCCATGAAAGTATTCTCTGCAGTTTAAAGGTTATTTTCTAGAGTAAGACTCACCACTGCAGACTCGCATTGCGATTTGTAGATGCTAAATACTATGCAGATTTGTACCTGGATACCTTTTGTCTTTTCCCCCAGTTCTCTGCAATAACCAAATGAGATAGATTCTACGATCAATTTTGAAGTACTTGAATCGGCGAAGTGATGTCTAGGCTGCGATACAGTAACATATATCTTAAATGACCATTAAGAAACAGTCTATTACTGCAGACCTTTGATGCAGATGGTAGCTTAATGCAGGGCAAAAGTAAAGCAGAAAGCTCCAAAAGGAGCTTTCTGCATGACTTTTGCCCTGCATTAATCAACCACCACCGATTTTAGAATTTTAAGTCAAATTATCCATAGCCGCTTAAATAAGGCTGTACTGTACGTTGTGGAAATCTTCTGGTATTGATGGTTACGCCGTAACAAAAACCAGTGTTTACTTTACATAACCCTCGACAGCACTATAACAATAAAACAAACTGAACTCTGCCTCCGAACGCTAAATTATATACAACGGAATGCCCCTCATTAGCTCTAAACTGTTTTCTTGATTGATTTAGGGTGAGTCTGGGACCCGCTTCGCTGAGACAGGGGGCACCAGGGGACAGGTTTCCCGTCAAGTTGTATCTTACCAAACCCAATTACTGACAACTCGCATGGTTCCCGGACTGCCAGATTGGTACCAGATTTCTGTCATTAAGTCGACGCCATTTGCATACATGATCAAAATAGGAGAAAGGGGACTGGCTGCATTTATGATCGTTTCTGTTTTGTTCACTGTTTCTAGGAGTCTAAAACTATGGTTTAAACAGATTTCCTCCTGTCTTTCATTTTTTCATATCTTTTCCATTCGTTTTGCTGCGTTCGACATCTTTTCCGTTTGTCGCTTACTCGTCTACTTCTCATTTACATTTTATGTCATTTGCATATTGTCTGCCGGTCTTGTTTTGTATTGACTACAGTAGAACCTATCTTAAGTGACCATTAGCGGCTAGCCCATTTGCTCCCAGTGGATTCTTCAATGCTTATATAATGGACTAGTCTATATTTTATGTAAGGGATGTCTGGTTTAATTTTTCATTTTTGTTTTGTTTTATATTGAATTTCCTATCGGCAAACAGTGTATGTAGACTCTGATCAGACGCCGCACTATGCGGCGTCTGATCAGAGTCTACTCTGTTTGCCTACGTCCCATAAGAGCTTTCTACATCACTATTGCCCGGCATTAAGCAACCACCTGCTTTTTAAGATTCCTGTGTCTAATAAGGTCGCCTATGACGGGTTCTACTGTATTTACATAATATCTTTTATCGCCTTTGCAAGGAGAGTAGACCCAGATCAGACGGGACCATTAATGGGATAATATAGATCTGACTTTATATACAGTTTCTGTCATGGCCAAAATATGCCATCATAAAGATTCATGATAACATAATTTCATACATGAATCTAGCAGATGACGAGGTTGAAATATGAAGAGCACAATTGTTACCTTATAAATTGATACAAAATGCCTTTAACCCCTTTCCCTGTTCAATATTCATTTAAGAACCAATGACACCACTTATTATAGCTTAATTAAAAAAAAAAGGTAATTTTTAAGGATTGTTTTTTTACTTTGACAAAAACTATAGAATCAGATCTTTATCATAAGCAAACGAAGCTGACCCAGGTCAGACGACTCTTATAGGCACCGTCTGATCTGGGTCTACTCTGTTTGCAAATGCGTAAAAAGGCGTTTATAAATACGAGGGAAAGGACTAAAAGATGTGTCACCAATAACAAATCAAGTCTATTAAATATCCAATGAATATTTCACGAATGATTTAATGCCATATCAAGGATTCTTATCATTCACGAGATATACAGTAGAACCACGAGATATACAGTTGAACCACGAGATATACAGTAGAATCACGAGATATACAGTAGAACCACGATATATACAGTAGAACCACGAGATATACAGTAGAACCACGAGATATACAGTAGAACCACGAGATATACAGTAGAACCACGAGATATACAGTAGAACCACGAGATATACAGTAGAACCATGAGATATACAGTAGAACCACGAGATATACAGTAGAACCACGATATATACAGTAGAACCATGAGATATACAGTAGAACCTCTCTAAAGCGACCACCTCATTGATAAACATGAGTGTCCTTAGATACAGGTGGCTACTTATAACCGTATCCTGTTGATCGCTACCTAGCCGTACTTTGCAAACATCTTAGAGCCAGATGAGACGCCGAGTAACTCGGCGTCTCATCAGGATCGAAACTGTTTGACAGTAGTTTTTTTCAAAGCTTGAACGAATCGACGTAGGGAAAAACGTGCTCTGTATCAGGGTTTGAGCTGACATAATTTTTGACTGGATGAGGCTTAACCCATTCCCTCATAGGCTATTTTAGATACAACCTCTTTGAATTAATCTACCGAAAAGGAGCATTAACTAGAGAAAAGGAAAATTTTGGAATTTTGTAGTTTGAAACCATTGTGATAAATAGAGCATTTGCTCGGAAAGTTCCTGCAGGAGAATGCTGCATAAATTTCATTCTTACTGTGTATGCTATTTTCACGAATCGCTTTAATCCATTCCCTCATATTGACGCCTTTTGACGCCAATGTAAAAGTCATTTTCTGAAACCATTGTGATAAATAGAGCATTTGCTTCTTTTCTCAATTTATTGCTCCTTTTCGGTAGATTTATTCAAAGAGGTAGGGTCTAAAATAGCTTATGAGATAATGGGTTAAACATGCAAACACATTACATGTATACTATTTCCATTTTAAATTTATTTATAGAATGTAATATCTTTTCATATTTATATTTGACTTTCGATTTCTGTTTGGGTAAAACATGTAAGATAGGAACCAACCTGGCGGCATTCTAGCTCATGGCATAGAATAGTCAAACGCGAAATTATGACCCTGAAAATAGTTTAAAAAAACCCCTTATTATTGATATTTAATTATTTATACATACACGTTTTACATGTATATATGGATAAAAGCTTTACATGTATATATGTGTAACATCTTACATGTAAATTTGGGTAAAAGTTATATATCGTATATTCATGCATGTGTAAAATTTACATGTATATATGTGTAACATTTTACATATGCATGTATGTGTTTAACATTTTACATGCATTTATGTGTAAAATTTTACATGTACATGTATACATGGGTAAAGTGTTACATGTATACTTGGTTTAACCATTTCCTCGATATAATATTACAAAACCTTATATTTATTTCTAATATAATAGCAAGCGTCCTCCTAAGGGAAGTAATGAGAATGTGGTTCAGAACTATTATATCAAATTTATATAATTTCGTGTCGTAATAATAATACATGTATTTTAGCATGCTTAGGTTTTACGTGAATGTAAGTCATTAAGTTATATTACAAAGTGAAACTCTCCTTCAAAGATACGCCAATTAACGCATTTTCGCAAACAGAGCAGGGTCTGCTATGTTTGCTTATGGGATTCCATAGATCTGAGTTAATAGTTTTCACCATGGGGGAAATTCCCTTTTCCATGCTCCATTTTATTGAATCTGACCATGCGTATTAATGAGGCGATCAAACCTGGAATAAATGTTAACCCTTCTCTTGCTGAATTTTAAAATACATTTCTCCTTCTTTACCCATGCCCTGTTGTATAATTACATATATTTTCACTGTGTACACGTTTTTCGCTGTGCAATCACTGCTGTGGAGTGCACTGGTTACACAATCAACTTGTAAATAGTGCAGACCCTGATGAGACAGCTCCTGCAAGGAGCTGTCTCAATCTGGGTCTTCACTATTTACAGGTAGGTATATTGACGTGAATAGCAAGCGAAGGGTTAATGAGGCGATCAAACCTGGAATAAATGTCAAACAGGGACAGGGTTAAATATTAAGGAATATCTTAAACAATTGTGTTTTCATTTTGTCACTTTAGAACATTTCATTATGGGTCTTTAAGACATGTGGCAGCTAAATGCAGGATGTAAGTCATACAGAAACTAATCTGTAAGCTTTCTGCATATTGAACACCTTGCATGATGCAACCACCTGCATAAAGGGTCTAGATTCTTCATTACTAAAATTACGAATTTTCCAGGTTTAACTGTGTTTCAAATTTTGATTTAATTTTGATCTGAAAGTACGACGACCCTTCTCCGAAGAAGTCTAATATTGTAAATCCTTTACAACACTTTACTTTATATATATATATACATGTATATATATAATAAATTATGAAACCATGAACATTTACCCTTTCGCTGCCAGTGCCGGATCTGTGATTACCTATGCAAACAGTTTGGATCCAGATGAGACGCCGAGTAACTCGGCGTCTCATCAGGATCCAAACTGTTTGTTACTGTTACTATGTTTTTGAAACAAAAATGAAGAAAATCAAAAGAATGAAAATTTGTAGCAGACGACAAAGTTAGCAGACGACAGAGTTTGACAGCGAAAGGGTTAATAAGATGAATGTTTATAATGACATATGAACACAGGAACATTTAGCTAAGACAGACACTGTAGAACCAGATATGTATTCTTCCATCAACAAACAACGGAGCGTCTGTCTGCGGTACGGAAGCCCGTGGGTTCTATCCCCGGCCGCGACAGACTAAAAGTCTGGACTACCGTTAGGCATAAAGTTCCTATATGAGTTATCTGCATTACTGCCATTCTACACCAAGCATTCACCTGTTATTTTGTATCTATGTATTCACCCATTGGTGCACAGAGTCCCTTAAAAAGAACACATGCCAACAGTGAAGACTCAGATCAGAGCGATCCTGAAAGAGGCCCCTGATCAGGGTCTGCACTGCTTACTTAACCCATAGACACTAATGGCTTATACTAGCAACCATTTTGTTTGCTGTGTCTTGTTCATTATACATACGTACACCTCTTAAGCTTTGATCCTGCTCAGACGCCGTGTTTTTTGGCGTCTCATCTAGATCCAAGGCGTTTGCAAATGGGAGCAAGGGCATGGCTAATGGGATACAGGTTTTCTCTGATCAGTAGCCAGACCTCAGCTGCTGCAAAAAATAAAGTTTCATCAAAACCCTTCTCTGTTACAATGTTTACTTTCATTCGATCCCTTTAATCATTTCCCTAATATAAATGTGTTTTCGCGCATTCGCAAACAGAGTAGACCCAGACCAGACGGCTCCTATATAGAGGAGCCATCTGATCAGGGTCTGCTCTGTTTGCCAATAGAATTTGAAAGGTTTGTTTCTTTATCCTCCAAAATGGCTACAATTTTCCACCTTCCATATTTCATTATAACTATTTTGTCAATGAATATTCAGTAGGTATTGAAATTTGGAATAAACATAAAACAGGGAAAGGTTTTTTTTTATTAAGAAACTATTGACCGAGTGTCAAACAGCTCGGCGAGACGACGAATTGTATGGCGTCTTACCTTATTCAAGACTGCAATGTCTTCCAGGTCGCGTAACAATAACAGGGTTAACCCTTCATGAATATTCATGTAAGAATTAATGACATCATGAATATAAACTAGATAAGACATGGGCATATGAATATTTGGCCATGGCAGAAACTGTAGAATCTTACTTATATATCATAGGCAAAGAGAGCAGACCCTGATCAGAAGGCTCCTATAGGAGGCGTCTGATTTGGGTCTACTCTGTTTGCAAAAGCGTAGAAAGGTGTATTTATGGCGGAAAGGGTCAATAGCTACCAGCGTTTAATTCTTTACTCTGTGTATACATTATGTAAGAAAAACTTACACGAACATATATGAACACGAACGCTTTCCTGATTCAATATTCATGTAAAACAGTATGACAGCATCAATACTTATTATTTACCTGAAGATTTATTCTCCTTCAGGCAAACGCTATTGTACGCCTTTGCAAACAAAGTAGACCCAGAACAGACGGCTCCTATAGGAGCCGTCTGATCAGGGTCTGCTCTGTTTGCTTATGGTACAATATAGATCTGATTCTACAGTTTCTGACTGAGTCAAAACACCCGGTGTACATATGCCGTCATAAAAATTCCGCTAATAAATATTCACGATGTTATTATTCCTTACAGGAATATTAACTGTGGACCCAGAATACATGTGCATTCTTCCTACTACATGTAATTGATGTGGAGGTATTGAGGTTGTGCTGTGTTGAGCCTCAAATTTCTTACGTACGCATTCTTCTCACCGTAAGAAGAACGCGCGCGCAAATTATTCTCACAAAAGTGAGAAGATTGCATTCGGACCACATGGTGGGACCTAGCATCGAAACGTAATTTTCTTACTAGATCAAACTCATTTTCTCCTTATAGTGAAAATTTAGAAAATTTCGCATGCGCTTGACAATGAAAAATCCTCAAATTTATCAAAAGCAGACTTAAGCACAGGTTTGTAATGAGTTTTCATCTTTATTATTATAACCCCACAAACGAAGTTATGGGGTGTATACTGGAGTCACTATGTCCGTCCGTCTGTCCGTCCGTCCGTTCGTCCGTCCGTCCGCCCGTCCGTCCGGCTTGTCCGGATCATAACTTCCAAAGTGTAAAAGCTACTGACTTCAAACTTCATATACAGATAAATCACATTGGCCACAAGTGCAGTGCACAAGTTTGTAACTCTGCCTTCCGTATTTTTTGGAGTTATATTGCCCTTTGATATTTTTCTCAAATCTGGCTTGTCCGGATTATAACTTTCAAAGTATAAAAGCTATTGACTTTAAAACTTCATATACAGATAGAACACATTGACCACAAGTGCAGTGCACATGGTCCATAACTCTGTCTTGAGTATTTTTGGAGTTATTGCCCTTTGTTATTTTTGTCAAAATCTGGCTTGTTTTAACAAATAAAAACAACATTCCGGAGCTTTTCTCTGTTATACATCAACAAAACATTTTTAAATTTTGCAGTATTGTTGAACACCATCTGAAGTTCTGCACCTGTGATAAAGGTTTTAAATGAATGATCTCCCTTTTCGTTATTTAACAAAGGGAAATTTAGCGATCGGGAGCTTTATTTCCATAACCCCATCTCTGTGTCAAATGTGCTAGTGGGGGTATTAATCACCATTAGTGGTAGTTCTAGTTATTATTATTATTATTATTGTTTTTATTATTATTATTATTATTATTATTATCATTGTCGCATTTTAGCGCAGAAACTGAAGTAAAATGCCTTGCAAAGTGGGCTGACCTAACCTCGCCGTTTTGCAATAACTACTCACTTTGCAATAAGATCTTAGTGAATGTTTTTTTTGTTTTTGTTTTGCAAAGCTGTTAGTTATTGCAAGTGGTATCCTGTGTTTATCCCTTGTATATCCTGTGTTTATCCCTTGTATATCCTTTGTTTATCCCTTGTATATTTAAAATTTGATAACTTGTTAACAATAAAACTTGTTGCTTTGTGCCATTTTGTTGCATCGTTGTTGACTTAATGAGAGGAATACAAACGCAAATATACATTTTCATCGATATACAAATGTTTACCTCTCCTAGATCACACTGTGATTTTGTGTTATAACTTATAATGATCGGTCATTATTCGAACCGCCCGCCCGCCGTACATCACCATTCAATAACCGGAGTTTCCGTGGAAAACCCGGTTAAAAATGAAAAATATAATTGTAAATATCTAGATCTATATAAATCTTTATCAGTAAAAACAGCATGAATAACAAAGAAATACGGTAAAATAGAAAATAGCATTTAATGCTGGTGCTTCTGGTGAGGATAACGACGACCATGACAGTAGTGGTCAACGATAATGTACTATTGTCTGTTTCTTGCCTTTTCTTTTTGATACAAGCAAAATGCTGTCATCAACATATTAGTTGATCTAATGAAAGAGATCATTCGCCAGTTTCGGTCAAATAACGCCGGATCGAATTGGATAATTAAACACCACGTTATCGTGGCCATTGGAAATATGAGGTTTTCTTATGAAAATGATCAGTTATGTCTGTTTGTATGATACAAATCGATACTTCCAAGAAGAATGCTGAAAACGATCGTCTCTTTACCTACACAGGATTTCCATACTTAAAGAGAAACGTCCATTAGATTCAACAAGCTTTCAAAACTACCATTAATTTGAATAAAACTAAACGGAAAATATACCCCTGCAGAACACAAATCAGAATTGATGCAATTCTATAATACACTGATAGGTCCGAAGGCGCTTTTAAAATCAACCGTGTGCTTGCGCTAATTGACTCCAATATATCAATTTTACCATACAGTAAAACCCCTCTTATGCGACCACTTAGATATGGAAGTCGTTATAAGCAGGTCGTTGCTTAATGCAGGACAAAAGTAATGCAAAAAGCTCCTCTAGGAGTTTTCTGCAATTACTTTTGTCCTGTATTAAGCTATCATCTGCCTCTACCACCCAGAACTATACCCCTTTTATGTGGTCGCATTAGAGGAGTTCTAGAGGGGTTCATATCTCAACAAAGGCCATTTTAGATCTGTTCACAGCATTAACATATTAAAAGAAAATAACAATCAATAATTATCTTACCCGCATTTTTTTATCACATGAGAAAAATGCGTTCGTAGCTACAGCCCCAGGCGAACACTAACGCGCATTTTTCCAACCAGAAAAATGAGAAAAATGCACGCGCATTTTTCTCTCGATGAGAATATTGCGCGCGCAATTTTCGCACGAGGAGAATATTGCCCGCGCGTTATTCTTGCGGTGAGAAGAATGCGCACGTAAGAAATTTGAGGCTCAACAGTGCTGTGTATGTCTCCTTTAGTTAAACATATTTATTTCAGAAATTACTGGGCTCCACAAGTGTCTATATAACAATTAAGGATTGGATCGAAAGGAACATGATTAATGAGATCATCTCCGTGTCATAATTTACACTGAAAAGGTGGACATGTTATATAAGTTAACACAACTCACGTATTTGACAAAATGTCTAGGAAACACGCATGTTGCCGAACACCAGCACCTTCATTTGGTCCAGTCGATGTAAGTATTATAAATTTATAATAACATGAATAGAAAAACATCGGTTAAAGATTTTGAGAGATCGTCAACACAGTCAACAGTCAACACAGTCACTTTTTATCGTATAATACAGATATACCAGGACGATTGTAAGTGTCCCGAAAAATAGCAAAATACTAGCAAAATAAGACATAATATAAAAAAGATGGTGACTAGATCTATTTTTTTTAGCAAATCTCCAAAAAGGATGGGTTTTTTTTTTCTTGTGGTGTTGCTCAGCTAAATTCGTGCTTTAGGTTAAGCTTGATAAGCTCCTGGATATACTGACATAAATGGGGAATTGTTCTCCTCCGTTTATTGAATTATAAAAACACATTCCAAAACATTGCCAAAAGAAACATGACATGATTTTATTAGTGATTACAGACGCTTTAAACTGTCATGTTTTCTTAAACTCCACGTTGAAATTTGCCAAAAGATTAAATAAGTTCCACTCAATTGCGATTTTATTGGAAAATAATTCCGTTAAATGGATTAAATAAATCCGACGTACGCGCTTAAAGGAAATATTTTTCTAAAATATTATTTTGTCTGGCTCTGTGTTTTGACAGTGCTTGGTTGTTATCCTTCTGGCTATGACAAAACAATAGACAGATAAGAAAATGGATAAATAAGAGAAAATCTGAAGAAATCGGTTTAGGAACTGTTCAACTTTTAACTTGGCGTTAGGTTTTGGATCCGTTGACGCCATTGCCGTATCTAAGAATAAAATCGTTTGTCGGCAAATTTTCTGAAATTTATTGTTGTCTTGTTTTCAACCTTAGCCCGAGTAAATAGAGCTGAAGTATATAACAGTAAGGAACCTGACCATACAAATGAATTAAACAAGAATGACAGGTGAAAAGAAAATTGTGACACGCGTCGGGTTAACCATTTCAGTGCCAGCATTGTCGTTTGCCGAATACATTTTCGTTTGCTTCAAGTTTTAGTTTTGGCGCTTGACCAGTTTCTTTATAAAAAGGTAAACATAGTGACAAACAGCGTGGATCCTAATGAGACGCCGAGTTACTCGGCGTCTCATCTGAATCCAAACTGTTTGCATACGATATCAAAAATCGGTCTTTTTTATGACACTTAAGGGATTACCATTTGTATTTGAAGAAACGCTAAACGGTTTTACCGAAATGTGTGTATCTCCGCCTGCTACTTTAAGTAATATTGTCGTCTGCAAAAAAATATCGTCTGCTGCAATCATTTTTCCCCAGAATGCCACACGGTTTGGATCCTGATGAAACGCCGTTGGCATGCAAATAGTTCTCTCCTACGTCTTAGACTATGGCGCGTTGTCACTGTCGTGCCCAGTCAAATAAAACTAAATGTCGATTGTTTTATTATCCGTCTCCGTATACTGTAGTATTTATTAGCTTTAATTTTTGTCACACAAATGGTTTGTTAGCTTCCCCCTGTATTCGCGGCACCTCGATGGCTGATGGCAAAACCATGGTAACTGAATTCTATGGGACAAAGCAGTGATGACCTTTGTAAACAGTTAGGATCCAGATGAGACGCCGAGTAACTCGGCGTCTCATCAGGTTCCAAATTGTTTGAGACTATGATCGTGAATTTAGAAAGAAATGGAAGAAAACGTGGTTTTTTTCTCTCAAAATAACACAGAGCCGTCGATTTGTTCTAGATCTTAATCTTACATGAGTTTAAAATATAAAACCAGTTTTTGTTCAAAAACGGAACGCGCGTTTTTGCATTGTTAAAAGCTATAACAATGCTTTCGTTTGTTTTACGCAACTCAATTGAAACAAATCAAGTTTATTTCTACATTCATGACACACTATAAAAGATTCACAATACGACTGACAACAATTTATTATATGTTTTTGTTCAACCCTTTCCCAGTTCTATGTTAAGTCCAAATTTCAGTACCTACTGAATGTTCATTAACAAAATAGTAAAAATGAAATATGGAAGGTAGAACATTGTGGGTTCTATTAGCAAACAGAGCAGATCCTGATCAGACGGCTCCTATAGGAGCCGTCTGATCTGGGTCTACTCTGTTTGCAAATGCGCGAAAACACCTTTATATGAGGGGAATGTTTAATTCTAGTACACGAATGATTAAATAAGCGAAATAATTTAACCATTGATGGAATCTTAAACGTATTAACATAACTGTTTCCTGGATTATTTTTCAAACAAGACTCCCCAATTATGAAATTTAGTATTGTATTTTAAATATAAAATAAGGAATTTTATTTTCAATGCAAAGCGCATGCAGTATATAAGATAATAATAGCGCAACCCCCCCCCCCCCCCCCCCAGCAGCTGATGAGATAGCTTCAACAACACTTTCTGATCTGGCTCTACAACAGAGTCCGTAGAGTAGACTCATATCCGATGGCTCATGTAGATGATGTCTTAACAGGGCCTCTTCTGGCCCTGCTTATGAAAGTATATAGTCTCTACCAAAGCATATGAACACATATTATTTACCATGGCAGAAACCGTAGAATCAGACTACATTATTCTATAAACAAATAAGGTAGACCCTGATCAGACTACTTAAACAGGAGCCGTCTGATCAAGAGCTTCTCTGCTATAAAAAGGCGTCAAAAGGCGTCTCGGCCAGTTAATACTTTATCTGGTAAATATTTATAAAAGTGGCTCCTCTTTTTCTCTGAATATTAATTAAACAAAAAGTTGTTTCAACATTTATCACTGAAGAAAATTCCCTCATATTGACGACTTTTGACGCCTCTGCAAAAGTAATCTGTTGAAACCATTGTGATAAATAGAGCATTTGCTCCTATAGGAGCAAATGCTCTACGTATCTCAATGGTTTCAAACTATAACATTCTAGACTTTTCCTTTTCTCTAGTTAATGCTCCTTTTCGGTAGATTTATTCAAAGAGGTTGGATCTGAACATAGCCTATGAAGTGATGGGTTAAGACAAACAGTGCAGGTCCGGTTATGGTACATTAAGTATTAAAGGATTAACTAATGAAATGGCCACTATAGAGATGGTTTAGTGTGATACAAATCCTTATAGGAGGTTAAGTTACCCGATGTCTCATCAGGGACCAAACTGCGTGGAAAAAATATCGAGGCATGTTGCTAGTGGTTCTCTAAGAATTAGAGGGAAGCACTGACTAATGGTCCCATTTAAGTCCTCTATTTCTAAGTGCATTTGTCCAAATATGGATTATGGTCAAATCTAAGTTTCATTTGAAGGGAGTGTTTCCGCAATAACGCTTTGGCTGCCATGACGTTTAAAATATAATTTTTGAAGCAAACAGAGCAAATGATTCCATCACGTCTGATCTGAGTCTATACTGTTTGCGCTATGCTCATTTTACGGATACCAGACACCCAGTAAAACTACTCTAAAACGACCAACCAAAAGAGGTATAAATCTGGAGATTTAAGACAGGTGGTAGCTTAATGCAGAGCGATAGTTATGCAGAAAACTCCCGTAGAAGTCATTTGGTCCTTTAAGCAGCCACCTGTTCTGCTCTTATAGCCATGTTCATTCATTATGCACAGGTTCATCCTAAGTGCGTTACAAATTGTAACCGTTATTTTGTTTAGATATGCAGATTAATAAATGAAAGTAAATTGCCTAAATTGAATGCATTGTATATATAAATATTTTAGATTAAAGACCGTGTTGATTAATCGGATTACCATAACTGATTGACCCATCCTGCCCATAGATTAACCTTCTAAGTCCGGGGACCTTGTATATAAGACAAACAGTTCAGACCCAGATCTGGGGGCTCCTGTGGGAACCCTTAGATTAAAGCCCCAAAGCCGTCCTCTGATTAGGGTCTGTACTATATATATAATAAGACTCATTTTTCAATGATACTCTTTTGATACAATATTTGGTTGAATTAACTCTTTCCTTCATATATAAACGCGTTTTCACGCATTTGCAAATAGAATAGACCCAGATAGGAGCCGTCTGATCAGGGTCTGCTCTTTTTGCTTTTGATATGATAAGGATCTGATTTTACAACTTTACTTTATATAGTTTCAGCTAATAAATATTCGTGATGTCATTATTTCTTACATGAATATTGAACAGGGAAAAGGGTTAATATTGAAAGAGGGATGGGCCTGTTTAACTTTTTACATGCTAAGTATTTTTTCGTCTGCAACAATTGCCATCTGCTTCAGTTCTTAAAATAAACTTTTTCTCATTTCTTTGCAAAAATATGGTCAAGATGACAAACAGTTTGGATCCTGATGAGACGCCGCATTATGCGGCGTCTCATCTGGATCCAAACTGTTTGTATAGGTAATCACAGTTTCGCGGCTAGCGTGCAAAGAGTTAAAGTTTTCAGTATGTTAAGGGTTAAATTTGTATATAATTTATAATCCTTAGCGCGGATATAATAAAGATCTCGTCTATCTGTATCTTGATCTCTGAATATTTCTCATTTTTAATTCCTCTCGTATATTTCGGCTTCTCCCAAATCCTCCCAAACCTATCTTGCTGCAACTCAATAGAATCGCCTCTTTGAGGCTCTCTGTGTCCTCTTTGAGGCTCTCTGTGTCCCTCTTTGAGGATCTCTGTGTCCCTCTTTGAGGCTCTCTGTGTCCCTCTTTGAGGATCTCTGTGTCCTTCTTTGAGGCCTATCTGTGTCCCTCTTTGAGGCGATTCTAATGAGTTGCAGCAAGATAGGCTCTGGAAGAGAACTTAGAAATACATGTGTGATGATAGATAAGAACGTACCTTACATGTACAACGCCAGTATTATTTAATTTACTCTCTCTCTCTCTCTCTTTCTCTCTCTCTATCATACTGTCGTTTCCCTTTTTTCTCTTTACTCCCCTTATATTCACTCATATCTATCCTCTTCTTACCGTCCCTTCCCCATTTCCCCCTTGCCATTCTATCCCCTGTTTCGTATTCTTCATAGTCCTTTCTATAGTTTATCCTCTCCTTTCCCCTCTTGTCTCCCTATCTCTTTCTATCTCAAATAGTCTCTCTTTTTTCTGTGATTACGGTCAACAAGTAAAAACAAAACAAAACAAGATGCAATATTAATTATTTTTTATTTAATACTAGAATCATTGTAAAATGAAAAAAAAATTCTTAAAGAGTAAATGTACATTATAGTGTAATAAATAATATAATTGTATCTATATACAAAAAGAGCAGCAACGTTTGATGTTGCCAAATTCCTGGAGCCATTAATTTTAACCCTTTCCTCCATACATACGCCTTTCTACGTCTCTGTAATAGTCACTTCTTGAAACCATTGTTATAAATAGAGCATTTGCTCCATATGAGCAAATGCTCTATTTATCACAATGGTTTCAATACTACACAATTCTAACAATTTCCTTTTCTTTAGTAAATGTTCCTTTTCGGTAGATTTATTTAAAGAGGTTGTGTCTAAAACTAGCCTATGAGGGAATGGATTAAAACTAGAGCCATCTACAACAAATACGTCTTATCCCGCATATCGCAGTTACAATGTGATTGGATCCAGATGAGATGCCGAGTAACTCGCGTAACGCGGTGTCTAATCAGGATCCAAGCTGTTTGACATTAGGTCAACAGCTTCGCAAATTCTTGAACATATCAGAAAAAAGCAAAATTGGCAAATTGCACAATATCAGATTTGGAGCAGTTTTACAGCGGGCTACAGGAGCCATCTGATCAGGGTCTGCTCTGTTTGCTTCTAAAATTATAATTAATGTAGATCTAACTCTACAGTTTTTAACAAGAAGCTTTATGACCTAGGTCTATATTTATTGCAGATGCCAATACTTCCGTTTCTCGTATTTAAATATCCCAAATTGTCGTCTGCAAATGTCGTCTGCTTCCAATGTTATTCTTTGAATTTTCTTTCCTTTTGTTAAAAAAAACCATTGCATAATCACAACATTAAATAATTTGGATCCTGATGAGACACCGAGCTACTCGACGTCTGGGTCCATGCTTATAAAGCTTTTAGTTGAGCTTGAGATCGTTCTCAAGCTTCTGATTGGTCAGATTTGAGCCAAAGGCTCAAATCTGACCAATCAAAAGCTTGAGAACTCAAATCTGACCAATCAAAAGCTTGAGAACGAAACTCAGACTCAACTAAAAGCTTCAAGCTGTTTGCTATTGTGATCACGGATTAGCGTTTAGCATTGGAACTTGTTCTACCCACAATCTTGTACAAATGGTTGTAAAATATACTAAATGAAAAGTAAGTGCGAAGAAGTGTTGCATAAACATTTTGTTTTCGTTCAAAACCACAATCAAAATAATTACATGTAGTATACTTAATGTCTGTCGAAAAGACCCTAGCTATTCAAATATGTATTCGTGATTTTTAACCCTTTCCCTGTTGAATATTCATGTAAGACATAATGACATCATGAATATTTATTAGCCGAATGTTTATAATGGCATTTATACACAGGATGTGTTTGGTATATGTGTCAAATCTATTATAATTTCATAAGCAATCACAGCAGATCCAGATCAGACGGCTCTTACAGGAGCCGTCTGATCTAGGTCTAGTCTGTCGGCAAAGGCGTGAAAATGCATTTATATGAAGGAAAGGGTTTTGAAATGAAATTGTTGTAGAAAACTATTTCAGAAACGTTTCCTTCCAAACTAGGTTTTAACCATTTCCCTGATGACTAATGACAATATTATTCCAACCTAATTTTGCAGGCAAAACCCCAACTAAATACAATCAGTTTACAACTTATCTAAGCCATCCGAAGTGGAATTGCCAATCAGTGTTTAACTGCATTGTTCATTCAGTATGCAATGGTAAAACTGCTGGAGGAAACAGTATTCCCTGATCAGAGAGCTCCTCTAGAAGCCCTCTGGTCTGGGCCTATACTGTTTGCAAAAATGCCAGTTAAAGGTAATACGTCTACGAATAGCGCGTTTTATATCTCATAACCATGAAAATGCTTTTAAAGACAAATATTTATTTATTATATGATCGCTTTTGAGCGTATCAACTGTGTTATTATCATTGGACGAGAGCTTAGATAATGTTAGATACATGTATATAGTAAAATCTCTCTTTAACGGCCACTAAATTACATCAAATATTTTGTGTTAAAGGCAGGTGGCTCTTTAAAGCAAGGTGAAAGAAAAACAGAACGCTCCTACAGGGGCGTTCTGTTTTACTTTCACCTTGCTTTAAGCAACCAGCTGCCTTAAATACCAACTAATGAACACAATTTAGTGGCCGTTATAGAGAGGCTTTGCTGTAGTAAAATCTCACTAATGCGATCACATAATGTATTCATATAGGAGTCTATGAAAACAGGTGTTTACTAAATGCAGGGAACAGATAATGAAGGACAGAAGTTATACAGAAAGCTCCTATAGGATATTTTTGTATAACTTTTGTCCTGCATTAAGCTACCATGTTTTAATACTCCAGATTTATATTTCTTTTCAGTGCTCGTGTTAGCGAGACAAATATTTTTCGGACAAGTCTACCAATAATAAAAACATGTTTAATCTATTCTAACTGATGTAAAAGAATCTTTCCAGTTTGAGTACAACTAATTCTGACAGTAAAATGAGTTGTTCTTCTAATCTAAATCATAAACCCCTCTCCCCCACCCAAACTTACAGTAATATCTGGCTAGTCCGAACACTTATATAAGTATTATTATTCATCTTTCAGACAAGTTGCAGTTTAATGCAGGGTAAAAACCACGCTGAAAACTCTTCTGGGAGCATTAAGCAGCCACTGGTCAAACATTTTCTCATTTTTTCCATACTAAAATATCGGTTTAGTGAGGTTAAGTTGTACATATGTATTTACTTCATTGCCCTAACCAGATTACTCCATACGCTAAAAATTGCACTTCTGTACTGAACCACTGTCTTTGTAGCACTAATGTCGCATTCGATGCAAGAAAAGTTTTGGTTTACATAATGAGCTACTTGCTCATTAATACGTGTAAACACACTTTTCAGAATTATATGTCATTATGACATAGTAATATGTTACACAATAAATAAGTGAAAACTGGAAGAGGAAATTTTAGATTCAAATAACAATACGAACAAACTGCAAATGCGCCACTTTACATTTTTCGTGACATTAAGCCACAAGCACTTGTCTGTGGGGCGTTGAGAAGTCGTTATTTATCACGTGATCTGATACTGGAACCGGATATAGACTAGTGGGAGGTTTGTCTTCCGTATGCTGTGTTTCAACATGGCGCCTCATGTCAACTTTCCTCTGGAAAGCTCTGCCACACTTGTTGCAGGTGAAGGGCTTAAATCCGCTGTGTTTTCTGCAGTGAGTTATCAAATTCGATGATTGACTGAATGCCTTGCCACAATGACTGCACTTGTAAGGCTTCTCGCCTGAAAATAGACAGTGAAATCAGGTTCAGATTAAATAACCCTTTGCTTCATGTCAGAAATAATGACATCATGAATATTAATTAGATTATTTGGTAAAATGAAACATGAACGCCGGATATATTGTCCATGGCAGCAACTGTAAAATCATATCTATATCATGCCATTAATAAACAGAGCAGACCCTGATCAGACGGCTCCTGTTTGCAAAGGCGTAAAAAGGCGTATTTATGGATAGATAGATAGATAGATAGATAGATAGATGATAGATAGATAGATAGATAGATAGATAGATAGATAGATAGATAGATAGATAGATAGATAGATAGATATCGTATTTATGGAGTATAGGGATAACTAAAAAGTAGCGGTGTTATCTATATCTGACGCTTGAATAATTTACCTCATCAATATGCATGGTAGAAAAATGTCGTCATGAATATCAACTCATTTTTATTATGTCATAAGAACACAATGATTATTGGCCATTGCGCAAACTCTAGAGTCAAGTTATATTATTCCAAAAGCAAACAGAGCATACCCTGATCAGACAGCTCCTATCGGGTCTATTTTGTTTATAAAGGCGTCCATAGGGGTCTATGTCAAGTAAATAATTAACCTTTTATTCCATAAATACGCTTTTCTATGCCTTTGAAAACAGAGTAGAACAAGATCCTATAGGAGCCGTCTGATCATGATCTGCTCTGTTTGCTTATAATATAGCATAGACCTGATTCTAGTTTCCACCATAGCCAAATTTTCCTGTGTGCATGTTCCATTATAAAAATAGAATTAAACTCCATGGTGTCAGTATTTCTTGCACGAATATTCATGGAGTAAAGGGTTAAAGAAAAAATAAGGTATCAAACCGCATGTGCATTGTATTTTCTTTAATGATTTTGTAACTTAGCACTATCAGAGCTATAGTTCTTGTCAAACACTTGGTTACAAAAATAACCTCAGTTTACCAAGACTAGTTTTCTTGTAAAACCTCATTATACCAGGAATTATTTTCTTGGTTAACTTTAGTCCACCAGGAATATTTTTATCGTAAAACCCTGGATTGCAAGACCTTTTATACGTGTATAACCTTAGTTTACCAGAACAATGTTTACTGAAAACCCTTCGGTTACATGGCAATCTTGTAAAACACTGGGTTCCCAGAACTACTTTTCTTGTAAAATCTTAGTTTAGCAAGATTATTTTTCTTTCCAGAACTATTTCCCTTGTAAAACTTGAGTTTACCAGATACATGTTGTTATAGAAAATATTAGGTTACCATGACTATTTTCCTTGTAAAAACTCAGGCTACCACAAGTTCGTATCTTGTAAAGCGTTAATTAACAAGGACTATATTCCTTTAACCCATTCCCTCATATTGACGCCTTTTGACGCCTCTGCAAAAGTCACCTGTTGAAACCATTGTGATAAATAGAGCATTTGCTCCTATAGGAGCAAATGCTCTATTTATCACAATGGTTTCAAACTACAAAATTATAAAAATAGCCTAGGACAGAATGAGTGAAAATATATTTTACCTTTACTATTAGGTTACCATAACTAACTATTTTGCTAGTTAAATCTTACCAAACCAGAGTGGCAGTATAATTACCACGAAATCTGATTACGAAACGCAATTACTCAGAGTTTTCTCTAGTTCACATGTTGTCTATTCTTCTCTTGAAGTTTGTTAATGGTAGACAAATTCGGCACAAAATGTTTCAAAAACGTCATTTGAGAATATGCAATGAGTTTATAAATATTCTATGAAGACCCCCACATGAAAATAAATATAACTGAGAAAAAAATCTAAAATACCCCAACCTTATAACATATAAACAGCCTAACTGGTGTAACACATGTATTTCGTAATAAGTATTTCCAGTGTTTACAGATTATTTTTTCTGCTTATTCAGTTCACTTGGCATGTCTCATCAGGGTCTGTACTATTTACAAATTGATTGTGCAACCAGTGCACTCCGCAGCAGTGATTGCACAGCGAAATACTTGTACACGGTGAAGATATATGTAGTTATACAACAGGGCATGGGTAAAGAAGGAGAAATGTATTTTAAAATTCAGCAAGTGAAGGGTTAATCAATGTTAATCCTTTTTCCCTTCAATGTTACCTTTTGCCGTATTTCTCATGAATATTCAAAATATTTATAAATATCAATTAATTCAATTCTTGACTTGAAAATATAAATCAAGGAAATTTATTGCCATGACAAAACAGTAGTGATTTGTAGCATATAAGCTAACAGAGCAGACCTCGGAGAGACTGCTCTTTGTTATATATTCTGTTCGCAAAGGCGTTAAAAAGGGTAGAATTAAATTCCCGATTTGTCTATTTATGGCTTACGTTTGAAATAAAATTTCAGTTAAAGTACTTAACGTTCTGAGTAGCGTTCCGTAAGAAAACTAAAAACAGTAAAGTACCTAGTTATAGTGTACTTTCAGTCCGAAGGACCGCTCAGTCGACTGTACATTACACGTACAAACTAGACAGATTTTTATTGTGTCTCTGAAGCCAACAGAGTATTTCTCCCTTTACGCCATAAATACGTTTTTCTACGCCTTTGCAAACAGAGTAGACCTAGATCAGACGGCTCCTATAGGAACCGTCTGATCAGGGTCTGCTCTGTTTGTTCATGAAATATTTTTTTCTCTTTCTGCCTTTGCTAAATATTATGAATGATGCCATTACTTCTTGCCTGAATATTCATGGAGTAAAAGATAAAATATATAGAACCTATCTTTGATATCTTATTTTTATCCAAATACATTTTGTTCATGGACATACGAAGGTAATTCTATTTCGTGAAGCGAATTCAGCAGGAAACCTCGATACTATACATAGACATTATATTTAAAGCATTTGGCGCAGAATTCTTCAGTAACAGACCTGTCAGTATCTCTCCGCTGTGCCTACGTGCAATTGCACTGCTGCAGTGTCAGAAGACACCGCTTTAATGTAGTCACTGGGTTTAAAATTAGATATAACAATTCGTGAGAAAATAAAAGTAGCAGTTGGTTTTGTTTAGGACCAGAACTCAGACTGCCTATACAGTTGTAAATTGCATGTTATGGCAAAGACCTTTTGTCTCTTCTCAATATCACTATAGATGTTTTGAGTCGAGATGTTGTCAAACATGTGTATACAGTAGAACCCCTCTAAACCAGATATTTATTAAAGAACAATTTAGGTCTTTTTATGCAGGTGACTGCTTAATGAGGCTTAAAGCCATACAGAAAGCCCCTTTCGGGGCTTTCTTTATGACGTTCAACCTGCATTAAGCTGTCACATGTATGAAAGACCGGTTTTTATAACAAATTAAATGTCTGGTTTACAGGGGGTTTGTTGTACTGTTATTCTTTTCTCCAGTAGTCGTACTTTCGTATAAGTTCCTTCGTATATTCATTGACGCCAATTATATTTGGACGAACTTA